>VZSF01002073.1:0-24996 GCA_013398295.1 Chionis minor | reverse complement strand
GGGGGGGGGGGGGGGGAGAAAAAGAAGTGTACCCATGGAAACCGAGAAATCTGCTTTACCCGCACACAGCTGAGCCCTGTCGCTTGGGTGAGCCGGGGCCGGGGTCCTGCAGGGCAGGGGCTGGTCTGTGCTCCCCCCGACTGCGCGGGGGGCCAGCGGGGTCCCGCTCAACGTCCACAGAGTCGCACTGTTAGCGAGAGCGCGGTGGGAAGCTTCCGCTGAACAGGCAGGAAAAATGCTGTTGTAATTGCAGCGAAATTCCAGCATAAGGTTGACGGTTCGTTTGCGCACGAGCGGGTCTCTCGCACAGACTCATTTTCATTAGGTAGCGAGGCTGAAAGCCCCCTTCCATTCACGTCCTCTCCAAAATAGCTGCACTGTGCATGTACGGACAGCTGGCTCGTACTTGAATGGGCCAGAATAAAATGCCTTTTATCTAACTGTTCATGGAGGCTACAAATAATTTTGGCTAACAGCACACGTGAGTTTATGGATACAGGGGAAAGGAGAAAGGGTAAGTAAATAATCACCAGGATTATGGCAGAAACAACGGGAAGCCCACACTGTTCCTCACCTTAATCAGAAGTGAACCTGCAAAGAACTGGAGAGGCATCAGAGAAAGCTTAATGGTGCATTCCTTATGTCTCAAAGCTTCGCTCACAGCACTGGAAATTCATTCAGGGCTTGTGCAGGCAGTGCCTCGCTCCCCTGAGCCTTGTGAGGGGTCTGTCGTGGGGTGGGTGTCTCGCACGCTGCACGTTGTTATCCCTTGCCACAAACACCCCTGATCTTCTGCTGTAGGGGGTGCCTTAGCGTGCTCTGGGCCTGAGCTGATGCAGATCTCTGCCTGTCGCCATGTGACAGCATCAGAGTTTGCAAAGACCCAAGGAGAGTTTATGACAGGATCTCGTTCTTCAGAAAGTTTTTGTGAAGTCACGCTCTTGCTTCGCACCCACAGGCCAGGGGCTGATGACAACCCTACTTCTTGTCCACTCCACCCTGACAGCAAGGAGGCAGCTTTCCTTCGAATGATCACTTCTTTCAGTCCAGCACACTCAGGGGGATGTGGGGGGGAGAGGGCAATGAGGGTCATCTTTTTTACTGCGCCTGTCACCACATGAGCTCAGTGTCTTCTTACATACTTCCCTCTCCAGCTGGACATGCCTGGCCAGAAGAGGAGCAAGAACTGTGTCCAGCTCAGTCATCTAATCCCCTCCCCACAGAAGGATTTGGGTAAGCTGGCCTCATGAAGACCTGCCTGGGCTGTTGTAGTTAGTTCTGACCTCATCAGTCTACAGTTTGTGGACCTACCAGAGGTGTGTACGGTTTGTGCTGGCAAATTCTGTCTGGACTTTGTGTTTTTCAAACAGTCTCTGAAGACAACACAGTCTCTAATGTGATTTAGGACATATTTCAATTTGGGTCTACAACATGACAAACAATTTCAAAGGTTTTCAGCAAATGCAATGATTTATTAATTAGTATTTCTTCAAATAATACTAGAATAATTCAAATAGTACTAGAAATACTATTAAAATAAAAGAACAGAAAGTAATACAAATGAATTGGAAAAATATTGCTAACTATTGGTATGTATTTTAGGATTCATTTTGATCGAATGCAGTGTTCACGATGCAGCCATAATCTCGCTCACGTACTCTGTCATCCGATGCATTCCTGGACCATTTCAAAGAAGATTCCCTTGAAATAACAGCTGTATCCATCTTTGTCTTCCTTCTGTACAATGGGGGGGGGAGGGGGAAAGAACAACCATTTTTAATTTCTGTTCTTATCTGTAGCGAGAGGTCAAACAATGGTGTGAGCATGAATGAAGTCAGATTTTGGAGAAGCCCAAGTTTTGTGATAGTGATGCATATGCCCTGTGCAAAAGAAATGGCATATGTTAATTTCTGAGGAAAAGCTAAGTTTTCCCTCGCATTCTTCAAACGAGATCGTGAGTGCTGTGGTTCCTTTCTGGCCCTGCAGATATGTGACTAATGGAAGCTTTGAGGTTTACAGGTGCTAAAAGGGGTGTGTGTGTCTTGTCTCTGCTGAATGGTGCAAAGCTGGGAAAAGCCTTACCTGTACAGGTACACTGCAGAGGAGATGAGAATGATGATTAAAATGACGCCTGCCACAACTCCAACGATGATGGCAACTGTATGGTCCTTAGGATCCTCTGGGGGAGGCTCTTTAGGTGAAGAAGAAATAAGAGCCCTGTCAGTGAAAGCTAACCATACTGTGAACACAGTTTTTTTTCCTCAACCCTTGCTTATCTGCTTGGTTTACACTGTGTTCTTTGATCTATGTAGCTTTCTGGAGCTGCTTCAGATCCAGCTTTTGTATGCTCTACAGAGTCCTGCTGTCATGCCTCCTAGCAGCTCTCCACTGGGAGATCTGACCCCTTCTTTCTGCTTGGATGAGCACAAGGCTCTTGCCCACAGAATTACTAATTTACAGCACGGAAATGAAGAGCAAACTCACTCTTCTCCACAATGACACCCATTTTTGAAAGTGGTGTGTGTAACGCAGACAGTGAAATCCAAAATAGTTTTATTACCTATTCTTTCAGCCTCGCATCTTTGTCCTTCGTACAGTTCCGAACACTCACAGTAGAAGCTGAGGGAGGTGCTGTCATTGGTAGTTTCAGAGCAGACACCATCATTCTCACAAGGATTTGGCATACATGGTCCCTCTAGCAAAAAGGAAGGAGAAACACTTCAGACTCTGATAATCCAACCCTGAGAGAACCGTTCTTGCTTAGATTACACTGACTCCTAATGCTGGACAGTTCTTGTATTTGAAGGCACATTAGTTGTACTTGACAACAGGAATAAGGGAAAGAAACACTGTTTCTACGATGAAACATCAGAGAAAGATCGCCAGCATGCTTTTCTTCTGTACGTACTCCCTTGCAACTATCCCCAACCCAGGGGTGTCCTGTAAGCACTAATTCAAGACTTCTTAGCATCAGAGACAACGTGATAGCAGTTGACTCACTCCTGTAGCATCCACGGGTGTAGTTTGAAATGTTACAGATTTCATCAGATCCACAGTCTATATTAGAGCAGGACACAGTGGAGCTTTCTGTGCACTGGCATCTCTGCAAGCAGTCATCGGTGGTGAATACCTCTCCAATCTGGAAGACAACAGTTAAATGTTAAAAAATATCAAATAAAATCAGCCAGAAAAACACGAGTGGAGGACTGGGGCCCATGCTACTCTGTCTGATGCCTTCCTGGTGAATGGCAACAGGGCAGATTTTTTTTGTTTTTTACTAGTTTGTACAAAAAAGGAAGGAAGCAGTTTACTAATCCATCTTTCTGAAAGTCAAGAATGGTCCAAGAAAGAAGGCAAAAGAAAAGTTTGGGGTATGAGCTCCTAGTCCCAGGTCAGGGTACGTGCGCAACCAACAATGTCTTGACTGTTGCTGGAGGTAAGAGAGAGTGGCAGATGCAACACATCGTGCCCCCAAGGCACTGTGGAAAAGCCATGTGCCATTTTTCTGGCAAGTTCCACCTGTTTATAGCAAGTGTCTGCCTCCTTCCATAAAACAATCTTTACTGGCTTAGGCCTTTTCTGTACCAATTCTCCAGCATTAAAACAGAAATCTATGAGATTATGAAGCTATTCTGTCCTGCAGTGATAAGGGAGGACACTCTGCATTCCTCATAATCCAGCTTTGCTTGCAGCTCTCTTCATGTCATAGCCAATTCTACAGACTTTCAACCTGGTTTATACCACTCTTCGTTGAGGGGAGTGGGACCACAGGGACTGACAGAATTTCTCTGTAACTGGTGTGTTGTAAACTTTAGAGCATATGAAGCTATTATTTATTGTAATAAAGGTGAAGAATTAACATGGAGGTCAGAGTGTAATCATATACTTTCTCCAAGTGCCTGCCTTAAGTGTTCTGTCAGGCAGAGCTTCAGAGGCAAACCAAGTGATCTACTCTCTCTTTGCTTCCCCCAGAGACCCGAATTTTATTAAACAATTGCTCTTTGTTTCTAATGCAAAATTATGTGCTGAGGAGAATGAGGAGATTGTCAAAGTAATTAGCAGAAGAAAATAGTTTGCAGCTGCGGGAGCTGTCTGACCCACAGAGAGACCGTACCTCGTAATATTTGTTGAGGTATGTGCAGCCACATTGTTTGTAAGGGACGCACTCAGAACCACTAAGAACATAGCCAGGGAGGCATTCACAGCCTTCAACACAAGGTGATTCGCACTCTGAGGGGCTGGTCAAATCGTTGCAGGATGCTGGGCACGCAGACATGCATGAGCTGTAGTTGCTGTTGGCAGGACATGACATACCTGTAAAAATAAGGAGAGTCCAGTTATGACAGACTGCTGTGCATTACTTACTTACACAATGCTCTTTTATAACCAGAGGATGTTACCATTTTGGAGGAGGCAATACGATAAGCACACATACACAGAGATGTGCACACATGTTATAACAGTGTAGGAGGCAATACGATAAGCACACATACACAGAGATGTGCACACATGTTATAACAGTACTGAAGCTGCAACTAAAGCACTCCAAAGTCAGGGAATGCATCATCAAAGCTATTTGTATGCTGCCCTCTCAATCCTGGTGTTCACTGATCTCACTAACTTCTTACACATTCGAGGGTCAAGCCATCCCTGCAAGTACCAGAGCTGTTTCACAACTCTGGGAACTGCTTTTTAGCAGGAATACAGAGTCATCTAACCATGGGGGATGTAGGGGAATGGATGGAGGGGAATGGATGGTTTGATGAATCTCCCAACTTGAAAAAAAAAAATTAGGAGAAGAAGGTTTGAAATTATTGTAAGTTTTATTTCAGCATTTTTTAGTCTGAAAGATTTGGAGTTTTCAGCTGAATCCTTTTTATCTTGAAATTTCACAGGCAAAAAAAAAAAAAAATTAGTGTGTTTTGTAGATTTAAAAAGAGATTGAAATGAAATATTTTTCATTCATATTTGTGGCTTGTGATGGTCTCCAAAATTTTAACTTTTTTGCCCAGTTGGCAGCTGGGGGCATTTTTTTCTCTTGCAAAACTTCTGATGACAGGGGAGCTGACTGCTCTGCTTTCCTAAGTAGCTTTCTAAGCAGGGGTCTAAATGCGAAAGTCAGCATAGGACACAGAAGAAAAGCCAGAAGAGTGAGTGCGCATGCTAAACTGTGAACAGTGGTTGAAGCATCAATCAACATGCTTTTACTCCCTGAGAAGCTTTGTTACATGGTGTACCTAGAAAAAGCCTCAAATCTCAGATTTTGAGAGTCCTTTAGGCCGAAAACATACTTTCTGGTTCTTCCTGTGCTTACCACAAGTTGTCTGTTGCCTCCAGCCTTTCATATCGACTTTTTGCAGCTGACAAGCCAGCACGTATTCCTCCAGACTGCGACATAAGATGGCATCCTCATCTCCTTCCATACATGTATCAAACAGGCAGCTCCTATGTACAACATGAGAAAGTGTTCATTCCTAATACTTTTGTTACTGTTTACTTTCAGTTGTTTTTCTTCCTGACTCTGAGTTACTTCCATTTTCCTGTATCTTGCTGACAGAAAAACAGAGGAATTAAAAAAAAAAACCAACCCAAACCCATCTACATGATTGGGAAGATCAGGTGATTTGTTGTGCAGCTACTGCTAACAAGTGAGGTATTCATATACGAAAAAACAATAAACGGGTACCTGACTGCCTGTCACAGTAACTTATTCTTTGCTATCTGCTTCTGGTTTGGGCCAGCATGGCTCTATCTTTCTTAGAGAGCACTTTTTAGTGATGCTAAGTCTTATAGCTGGACTACATGCTTCTTTCAATACATGGGTGCCCTCTTCATGTCCATATGCCTTGAATATTAACCTAGAATTCTGTTTTACCTGGTGTTCGTTTGCCAGTTCTACCTTCTCAGCTTTGCTCATCATCTGAATATCCGTGGCCTGATTTTCAGAGGCATTGAGATCTGAGACAAATGGGATCTGCAAGTATGCAGCATCTCAGAAAAATCAGGCACCTACTAAGAAGGTAAAACAGGCTGCCCAACCAAATTCTAGAGGAAAAAAGTACGTTAAGTATCAGAATATGTATGTATTGAAGTCAGTGGTACAGTTTATTTGGCTTAAGATACCTCCACATTCTTCTCACAGCTCAGAGGGACTTTGAAGTGGGCATTAGCTATCTTTAAACATTAGATACAATGACATGACTAAAGAAAACTGGCAATTTTGTGACTGATGATGGATGAATGGTGAATGTGGGGATGAATTAACAGGTCTCATACAGTTTAAAACTAGCTGTGTAGGAATTGTATACGAAGGAGGCCAGAGCAACCTTGAAACACAGCAGGGGGAACTTTCTGGAAGATACTGGGTTAGTTCCTCTTCACTAATCTGTTTTTTGCACTTCTCCATGAAAGATTCAAGAAGTGTCAACTGCCAGGTTCAGCCTTTGTGGTTATAGCATGAAGGCTAGATTTTATGAAGCTAGAGTTGCTAAAAGGTACCTCAGACAAATACCGAATTCTCACTGAATGTGGATGATAACTTTAAGCACACTGGAAATCCCAGCATACAAGTATAATGCTTAACACTGCTGCTTTATCTGTGTAGGAAAAGAGGAAAGCTACTTTCTAGAGCTAACAGAAAAGTGAAACTCTAAATAGGTGGAAAGATAGTTCACCACAATTATTTAAAAATAAATAAGGGAATTTAAATATATAAATAATGGAATCACTGGGCTCCATTCTCCAAGGCACTTACTATCTTCAATTCCTACCTCAATTAATACCTTGGAGACTGAAGGTGGAAAGTTCTTGTCAGAAACTAGTGCCAAAATGATTTTGCAAATGGAGAGAGCAACTGTCTGCAGCAGACACTTACGTGAAATAGAAATTTGGTGAGACCACAGAATGACAATTTGCAAATGGACCATTCGAGTCAATCAGAATTTGACACCTGGAAGTGCTGTTTTCTTGCCCCAGCTGATTTTCATTGCAGCCTTGGAAGAGCCCTGGGTCTGGTTCCTCCTCAGACTCATTTTCTGAATTGACATCTCGTCTGGAAATGAAGTCATTATGAAACCATCAGTTCTCTGTACATCCAGCATACATGGTACTACTCTCTAAGTAACACCACGAGAGTGCTTCTGCCTTGTGGTGTAAGTGTAAGCTTATTTCCCTCTCATGATTTATCCTGAATGGGAAGGAGATAGATGAAGAAAATGAATGATGTACTAGAACAATTCCTACCATCTCAGAGATTTGTGGGTATTTAAATCAAAATGGTTAGCTGTAATTATCTCTTTGGAAATTCTGCATGACACAGGCTTCATCCAATGCCTCCTTCATCCAATCTATTCAGTAAAACTTGAGCGTTAGTAAGAATGATGCAGCTGGAATAGGCCACTATGTCTTGGACATATGCTCACTTTCACTGAACAGCTGGCTGCATGCCTCAAGTGCCAGAATTGTCCTGCAGGCATAGCTTCCGACCACCTTTATTCTCAACACTAGCCTACATACTGCTTTCTACTATTCTGGCAGACAAGTTTTTGCAGGCAAATTATATCCTAACAGCTAATACAATTCCATTTACTTGCTGAAAAAGTTCCGTGTTAGTGGCTAAGCAACCTCCAGAGGTCTTTCAAAGCAAATTGAGAAGAAAGGAAGGAAACCTCTTTCTCTACTTGTTTCAATGTTCTGTATGGACTAATGAGCACTGAATTTGCCTGACCACAAACGTCATGCTTATTTATACTCAAAAGAAAGTCCCTACTTTTTGTGTGCTGGTGGAAAGCACTAGGTAGCCATGAAAGTAAGTAAATCCCAGACTCTCCCAGAACCTGTTCTCGGAGGAACTGTGAATTCATCTTGATGGATTTCAAAGCTACCTTCGTGTTCCAGAGGGAGGGATGACACTGAACCAGGATTTGCCCTCCCTCAGGCCCATCCAGCACAACGTGATGTATTTATTTTTGCCAGGAACCATGAGCTTGGCAAAGATCTTATTCTTTGCCCTGCCCTAGCAGTTGTAATGGCTGTGATTCCAAAGAGGGCTACTGAACTTGAGTACTGCAGTGATAGTTCAGGCCTCTTTCGGCTAGATAGAATGGCACTGATAGTTCACCTTAGCGATGACCAGGAAAAGCCTCTACACACAGACCAAGGGAAGAAGAAAGACCAGAAATAAGACAGTGTAGTTATTCCTGGATATTAACTATGGCCATGGATATTAAGTAGAAAATTAAGTACCTGAGACGAGAAGTTGCTCTTTTTACAGGAACTTTCCAGCTCTCGCCAAATACATTCACGTTCCTCACCCAAACACCATGCGGATTTGTGAAGTCATTTCTGTATCTCCCATCAAAGTCACCACACAAGCCTTCCACTCTGCTTCTGTAGGTGTTGGCCAGCTTTATATCTAGGGAAGTCCAGAAGAAAAAAAAACCATTACACAGAAATCTTTGCTTCTTAGTGTACGGAAGAGGTGGAAAAGGTGCCAAGTACCACATTTCATGATTCAGATTAGAGTTGGTTATGTGACATGGGCTTCATACATAGGATATGAACACAGCCCTAAACATACATGTTCATACATATATTCACACGACTGTTTCTGTGCTCTGCTGCATGGATCATGAAAAAAGTAATTTCTTGTGGCCAATAAGTTATTATAAAACATGACATTACCACCTGAGTGCTCTTAGTGCATACTGCTTACTGCTTTGCAACAAACTGAATGCACCACCCCCTTTTTGCCCTTCACTTACAAGCCACTTGCTTGCTGAGAAACAGAATTCCTATAAAACAGACTTTTTCTTTCTGCAGTTGGAATTTTAGGGTTTGGAATGATGACCATATGTATAAATGGCCTGGCACTTTCGCCATATACTCAGAAATAACATGGCTATATTCTGTGTAAATCAGAAGTAATTCTGCTTTGAACAGAGAAGGTAATATGAGTGAGTTGTGTATATGTGATAGAAGAGTTCTGATGAGAAACGCTAAAGAATGGGATTGTCTGAAATAGGCTTGAGAGGAAGCATGTCAAAGGATGCGTTCACAGCTGTATAGCTTGAGGACCTCGGTCTTATGACTGACCTAAGCTGGCAAAGGGGCAGATCCAGACTTCACCCCATCAACCTGATCAGCAATTGTAAGTGATCTGCTTTCATTTTTATCACTCAGGCCTTACTTAACATGAAAAAAGGAGAACAGTCTGACTCAACATCTCATTTCTCCAAAGTTCAGGTGGATCCAGATAACGAAATGCCATTTTATGTTTTTTTCTGGTTCCTGGGAGACACTTTTTGTTTTAGTTTTCTGGAAGTTCACATCACAAATGACTATAGGCTCAAAGGGTGAAGGTGACTAATTTTGCCTTGGGTTTAGACCTCCTTTGGAACGAGAACATTTTTTGAGATAGAGCATAAATATTCCTGTACCTTGTCTTAGTATCACTTACCTGCATTTTGATTGCCATCAAAGCTCACATATAAGCCAAAATCTGTTTCCAGGTAAATTCTTGTTGTCCTCTGATATATACGAATACCTTCATGAGGACGAGCAGGGGGTCTCACCCTCACACCATCCAGCTAATAGGGAAAGAATAAGTTAAAATTCGTAATACATAGGCCAAATTACAATCTGGCTTCACTACAGGTCAATGCTACAAACGAGCACTCTTCTTCTCTGGTTTTATGATAAATATATCATACGATTTAACCAGTGAGAGACTTACCACTAGTTGCTTGTTCTGCCTGAATCGCACTGTGTGATCGTAAACCTTGATGAGAATCTCTTTCAGGTAAGTAATGTGTCGACTTCCACGGAAAGGATAGTTCATGCCTTCAATGCTGAACTGTGTCAGAGTATCAGGTAGGTCAGGGATGGTCTGAGTCAGAATATACGTGTATTTCCCTTGAAAGTGGTGCACCAGACCGTCGAAGGTGATGTAGTGTGGATCGCCCATGACCTGGCATTTCCCAAAACCTAAAGGAGAAGAGCTTCATTACCCTCCAGTCTGAATGTGCATGTGCCAGATCCCAAGCATGGATCATTTTAACATAAGTTAGATAAAAATGATTGCTGTTAGCATGCAGGTCTCTTAAAGTAAAGATAAAGAAAAAAAGTGCCCTAGTGAATGGGCACTCAGATGGAGAGGCAGCCAGAGAAACTCATTCATCTGCTGAGAAGCAGTGCAAACCAACTGAACTGAGGCAGAACATTAGTGTTTCTAGGCTTTATAGAGACTAAGCTGTACACAATGGTCCTCTGCAGAGGAATGGCTCTGCCACGCAGCATGGTGTGCAGTGGGCTCTTAGAGATGTCAGTTTCATAATCCTCAGCAATGTGTTGCTACAAAATTATTGGAATATGAAAAGCAATGTCTAATTTTGGCTGGTTCACTGCTATCCCACTGACTTCTTCTGAAGTTACTAAATTGATCACTGGGTTCACAAGACCTAACAATCAGATGCAGTGACTACTGTCTAAGTATTCTACTTAACCACTGAGCACAGAGCAAACCATTATCCCAGGACGAAGGCTCTCCGTAAGACTGCTGGGGTGCCTCTGCTGTGGTATTTTGTCAAAATGGAGCAGGAGGAATTTGGATTTGCATTATGCCCTTGTACTGATCATCAATACAACAGGACCTATGCCATACTGTTCTTCAAAATTGAAGTGTAAAGACACCATGCAACAAGCTATCTTCTAAACAATCTAATTTACCTAGAGAATATGGGAACCAAGGTTCTCTGACTGGCCTATTACGTATCTGTTCAGATTTGCTCTGGCCTTTATTTTTACTGTTGTTGAATCAACATGCAATAGAAAAAACAGGATCATTGCCAAAGGATTCACAGACATAGCTGAGGGGTTTTTTTGGTAGATGCAGTGCAAATATTTTTTTCTTTTTTATTTATTTAAACTAGTCAGACTGAACTGTCAAATTTCTAGATGTAAGTAAATTTTCAAACTCTTGTTCCACTTCCCTCTACGAATTCTCTGTCTTGTACTGGAACTTTCAGTTCTGAGAACTGGGACCTTTTTGTGTTCAATAATGTGCCATCACTAGCACTGTGAGAGCTTCCCTCTCTCCTGTGGAAAAGACTGGAAATGCCATGGAAGAAAGAATGGAGACCCACATCCTTCCTCCTTCTCCAGCCCTTCTGGAACACCAGGTGAAGACTTGCCCGCACATACCTGTTGGATTGCACTTGTGTTTTCCATTTTTGGTTATGCAGGTTTCTTTAGAATCACAGCTATAGCTCTTGCATGTGATGACACCATTTTTCTGACACTGGCATCTTTTGGCGCAGTGTGCAGTTATCCAGGTCTCCCCAGCCTGAATGAAAGTTGTGTTAATAACATGTTACCAAAATGCTCAGCTTTGCAGTGCAATAAAAGTTCAATAGCAAAGGGTGTGGGGGCTGGCTAGGTGCAGCCTGTCTAGTTGGCAATTCCACAACTGCCCATTCCAGGTGTAGTCTCACCAAGAGCCTGGAATGGGGGATCTCAGTCCATTTATCTTACTGTCTTCGACGTGAGAATTTGAACACAAAGCAGGACTAGGACAGACTGCCTGAGTAACTTGGGTCAATTGACTAGTTCAGAATATGCCTCAATTTTGGCTTCATGTGCAAAGTACCAAGCTCCTGCACCTTCTAGTACCCGAGCCTGCAGTTTTCACTGACCAGGTGAAAGACATTTAAGAGGCAGACTCTAAAGAGTTCTCTCTCTCTCATTCAGATGGACCAACTTTCTACAAATTTTACAGCCAGAGATTTGCTCCACAGGCAAACTACTTACACTGTAGTAATTGTTGTCATCATCCCTGCAGCCACAATTGCTCAGAGGTACACACTTGCCGTTACTGAGCACATAATTATCAGCACACTCACAGCCCTCTGTGCACTCTTCTGTCTTCTCACAAAGGGAAGAGGCAAAAATATCATTGCATGTTGATGGGCAGTTGGAGACACAGTCTGTGTAATAGCTGTGGGATGGACAGGGCAAGGCTGTATGGGGAAGAGAATAGAACCAGCATTATTAAATACATTTAGAAAGTGCACTGCAAACACACGTGCCTACCTGAAACCTACAACTTGGTCTTTAAAATGGCAGTATGGGATTGCCTTTTAATAGCTGACTTTGATCATCAACCAGTTTTGATTTTTTATACTTTATTTTAAAAAAACAACCAAAACAAACCAGAGAACCCTCTCTGGAGCTGCAGATTCAATTCATTACAAGTATGCTATCTCCTTCAGACTCAGTATTCCAGTTTGGCTGCAAACGGGCACTGCTAGAAATGAGAGTCTTGAGGGAAAATTCCTTAGAATGGTCAACCCTCCGGTGAGGTTAAACAGGTGTATATCTAGCTTAACCACAGACACAAACATATGCAAGAACAACAGATATGGTTTTTCATACTGAAAATTTTCATCTAGCTCTATACCCTATTTCTGCCAATGACTACAGATGCATAAGAGGACAGTTCAAGAAACAGGGTAGCAGGACAAAGGTTTCATTTATCCAGTATTTTCCTCTACTTGTGGCAAGAAGGCAACTAGGAATTTCTGATGGACCTATTTAACATTTGTCTGGCTTGGTTTTTAACCAGTTAATTGTTTTGTCCTCCACAACATTATGTGATAATTAATTCCACAATGTAATACTAAACTGTGAAAAAATAAAAGAAAAGGAAACCCACTATGTAATCTTTAGTCATTTTTACATAATGTGTTTGCAACTTTGTTGAATGGGTGGAGTGAGGCACATACACCGGAAATTAATCCGAGAACGTGACCCTTAATAAGCAACTGGCCAAACTGTCATTTTTCATTCAAAACACAGTGAGTGGCAGAGCCCTGTGTCCTAACACAGTATCCCACTTTGTTTTAGTCCTCTGGTTATATTATTTCTCCATTTTAGGCTCATTGCAATATCTCATGGCACTAATTTGGTTACTAAAGGCATTCTAACTCCACATTACTCTCCATAACTTGTCTAGTCCTGAGTTATCACTGGGATTAGCTCAACCTGAACACAGTTCAGTGAAACAATGGAGTCATAAATTCACAATAATAGAATTGCACTTTGTGAGAATTTGGGGTTAATTTTCTTCTACACAACTTGTTCACCTAATACTGCTAATTTGTTTCCAATGCTATCAGCCATCCAAGTTTCAGTGTTTTCGCTTGCTTGTGCACTTACGACAGAATGTGCTATTCCTCCATTTAATGGTGATTCCGTGACTCTTGCAGGTGTCCACATAGAATTGAACTATGTCACAGAGAGCAGACTTCATGCCATCATATTGGCACATGTCATAGAGGCAGATCTGTATGAAGTCTTCCGGCTTGACTAGATTATGGCATGCTTTGAATTTGTCTGATTTTAGGACATTGCACTGGCTTTCAATGACTGGTCTGTTCTCAGCAGTGCAAGGAGGATCATTGTCTTCTCTTAAGTCTGATAAACAGCTGCAAGAAAGCACAGACACAGCTGCATTTAAGTTTCAAAGGCATATATAAGACAGAGAATGAAACTGAAAATTTTTTTCTACTGAAAGATATTAAATAAATAATACAAGAGACTGCAGTCTTACATCTGTCTACGAGTGAAAGATTAGGCAGAATTAGACCTGCCTGGTAATCACCATGCTGCGCCTGACCCTCGTTACTCTCACTGAACTTGCCTCTGACTAGAGGATTGACTTTTCAGCTTTACCTCGGACCTATCTCGTCTCTGCAAACTTGCGTGATGATCTGGACTCTTGGCTGACCCTGGCTTCCACCCTTGGGTCTGCCCTGCTTGCCTTGTGCAGGTAGTGTGGGATGGGCCTCAGACGGTGAGGCCACTGTTCTCTCAGCTGTGTTTTCACACCGGGCTCCCTGTCCCTTGGGGAGCAGCTGGCCCTCACCGTTCCCCAACACCATTGTCCTGCTCTAGGTGTTTTCAGTGTAAAATAAACTGAGGCTATGCCACACTGTGGACTGCCCTAAAGCCTAATTCCCCAAGTTTGTATGTAGGTCAATAAAATGGCCATAGTTTCCCTCTGGCCTGTCCAGTGCTTTCCTGTGGTGATAGCTTTTCTTTTTGAGCTTCAAATTGAGGAAGACAAAAGTCTCATATACACTTTTTATATGTAACAAAGTAGCAAACAGTCAAAACAATTTGAATGGAGGCCGTTTACCAAAGGAAAATGGAAGGTAAGAAAAGAAGTTACATTTACCCTGCATCACTGTCTTCCTCCACTTTCCAGCTATTTCCAAACTGTGAAGCACTGACAAGTGTACCGTTGGGCAAGGACAGATCATCTTCACGTTTATCATTGAAGTTACCACACATGCCTTGTACCTGCAAATGAACAAGAACCGTATTCTAAGCACAATCTGTTCTACATCAGCTTCCCTGATTAACTTCGTATTCATTGCCTGTGAAATGATATGACCAAATCACCACCAACAACCAATCTCGTACCAGAAATTTCAGCCATAGTCACTAGTCTCTGAGTGTACCCACAAAGAAATAAAATAGAAACTGCAGTAAATCTGTGGTTCCCTAAGGCTTCAAGGCATTTAATTCTGTAAGTTGGATGCATTCCCCTAGCCAGGTCATTTTCTCTAACGACCCTCTTGGAACACAAGGAAATTGTTGTAAAGAGAAAAAATATAAAGGAAAAAAAATTATGTGTGTTACAATACAGCTACAAAGAAAGATGCAATAGCAAAACACAGGATTAAAAAATTAGAAGTAAATGCCCAAAGCTGATGTTTTGAAACAGTGACGGATGTTTACATACTAAATCTTACCTTTGCAAAATAAGAGTATGGGAGGGTGATTTCCAGATGGTGATTGCCATCATATTTCACTATCAGACCAAAGTCAGTTTCCAGTACTATAAATTTGCCAACATTCCCAATGGACACGCCTCTCAACCGGTTCTCCATCGGAGTGTAGACTCTCTCATTGTTCAACTGGAGAGACATGTCATTTGTCATTATGGACATTCTTGCATGAAAGCTTTTCTGCTCACAATCTATATTCCTTGCAGTGCTGAAGATTTCTCTACAGCAGTTTTAGCTCCTTTACACTCCACTGTTGCATATTCTAACTGTCTGTTGCAGGAATCAGCCTTTTGGGTGAGCAGAGCTGGCTAGGACTCATAGTCTGTGCCTTTAACAGGGAGCTGGAAAGATCTCTGGTAGTGAGCAAGCTCTTACCCACCCACCTGTAGGATTCCCTGCCTCTGGTACTGCCACATGCTGTCCTATACAGCATGACTTGCTTTTCCTCTGCTCTTTTTAGCTAGGTATAGGTGACTGGGCTGACAACAGCTATTGAAGTGGGGAGCCCTATTCTTTATTTCAGGCAACAATTCTCCAACCTGGAGGATCTGGGCTTCATCTCCAAGATACGGCTAACAGAATAGCAAATCCAAACCAGAAGTCTTGGCAACTAGTGAGAAATGATATTTCCTCATGATATCCAGTTAATGAGGTGCCCAAAAGCATGCGCACACACATTCCTTTGGAAACACCAAGATCCTTTTTCCTGCAGCTACTGTAGTGAACTAATTTTAAGATACTTCTTGCCAGAATAAAGAGCACCACCACCTACCAGGATTTCTTGTTTTTTCTGAAGGGTGATTCGTACACCATATACATCTACATAAACTTCTTTGAGGTATGTGGCTCCTCTTAGTCCTCTGTCTTCATTCTTGCCAAGGATGGTTATAGGAATGACGTTGCTGGTGTTGACAACCTCAACTAAAGTGTAGGTGCAGGTACCCACAAAAGTGTACATCATTCTATCAAAAGTGAAATAATGGGGATCTCCTGCCACTTGACATGTTGCTTGGCCTGAAAGTGAAAAAATAATCTAAGAACTTTGGAAACTTAAGAATTTTACCATGGACTCAGCTGACCAAAGATGTTCGCAGTAGTGCAGCAACCTAATCCCTATCATTATGCTAGCAAACCTTCACAAAGTTATCTCAAGTTCATGCCAATGACTTTATTCGGAAATAAGAAATTTCCAGAAAGTGTCTCCTAAATTTGATTTGCAAATTATGTACAAACTGGCAACTTGGCAGCAAATGAACCTCTTTATACATTTCTATATGCTGTTGTAGGCATTATTTATAGTAGTTGAGAGTGATACAGAGGTTTTCTGCTTAACTATATAAAAATACATAATTATATGTGTAAGTATAGATGTAAATATAAAAATAAATAAACTTGCATCTATATACATAGATGCTTAATGCACTTGCCATCACCCACTTTCAGAAATGCAGTTGCCAATTATTCCCAAATTTAGAGCTTGCAGCAGTGGTGATGTGGGACTTGAATTTGTATGATCAAGACAAAAGGAACTGAAGTGACCTTGCAAGCTTTAGGGCAGCATCAGTTTTTGCTGATATCCAGAAGAGGATCTGCGCTTGCAAGATAGATCATCATGTCTTTTCATCTCTTAGCACTGGCAGCAGTCAGTTGGGACTTCTTTGCCATCACATATGAAAATATATTTATAATAAAGATAGAAGGAGGAGAAGGATCTAATTATGGAATTGACACTGAGAACCATTTTCAGGCAGGACTTACCATTGGAATGACAGCCCAGCACACCATCCTGAACACTGCATTCCTCTTGGACTCCACACTGCCAGGGTGTGCATTTGATGGTGTTGTTAGCCTTGCAGGTGCATCGTTCAGTGCAGGAATAACTGGTGAACCAGCTTTCATCCAGCTGAGCGGAAAAAAGAGTGGAGAAGTATATACTGTAAGATAAGTTGGAAGGCAATACTGTAAGGGACATTCAAATTACTAGTATTTGAATGTGAATTATATATGATCATTTGGGCAATTGTAGCCACACAGCTCATGGATCAAGGAGGCTGGCAAAGTGAATTTATTTTGTTATTATTAATGGTGTAGATAATAATTGTGTTAGTGTTATTAATATCTTTTCTTCTCATGGTGATAAAGAAGGAGATCCCCTGGGTTTTTTGGGGGTTGGTTTTTTTTTTTTTTCCTTTAAATATCTGAGGTAACTTGCCTGGTGATACTGGTTTTTTTCATCAACACAACCACAGCTGCTTTCTGGCACACATTTGTCTCCACTCAAAACATAGCCTTCCTTACAGAAACAACCTTCGACTGGTAAGGAACTGCAGGAATCAACTGCTGAGGTGTTCAAGCAGGTAGAGGGACACCTAGTACCGCAGCTTTTGTAGATGCTGCCTCCAGGACAGGACATTGCTAGAGAGAAAAAGAAAAAATAAGATTGCTCAAAATGGCAAAATCATGCTAAAAGTTTTCCTGATGCTTTCACTGTTTGCTCCTAAAAATATACAAAAATTGAAGTTAGAAAGTCTAACACTGGAGAGTTAGACTGTGCTGCGTACAAAGGATTTTCTTGCCGTGTGAGACGGCTGGCTTTTGGTAGAGGTCGGTATGATAGGTGGGCCACCCCTGCACATCACCTCACAAAGGAAGTCAAACATTGTATGTTTGTTTTGAGGGTAGGTGCAATGTGATCATACAGGAGTGATTGTGCTTGGCTCAGTAAACCTTTTTCTGCAGGTTTAAAGACATAAAGTCATTCCATAAAGGGAACAGAAGAATCCCTTCACGTACCAGCTAATATGGCCGCATTACTGTAGTTACTATTTGAACATCTGTCATATATTTAAAAATATGATTAAAAATCAGACTCTATGTTTCACTGAGACCCCTTGAGGGAAATATATTACACTGTCACACTCCTCCTGCTCATGGTAGAATTGGGCTTCTATCACTCAAAGCATGCTCCCCAGGGAAGACATTATATTTTACAGAAATCCTGAAGCGTTTGTCCATTTCTGTCATTTAAAAAACCCCTAAATACTGTTTCTAGCTAGATTCTGTGATAAATCACTACATAGGACTCTCATTTACCCCTGTCCCTACAGCAGGTTCTTTTAGTCCTGTCAGGCAATTACAGCCAACATCTCCAGTTATCTAGCCAGAGTACCTGCCCTTTGTCAGGTTCTTAATTGAGTTTTTATTTGATTTGACGGAGGGAGCACTTGAGATTCAATCCTCTTAATGTGAGTGAGTCTTCTCTATCACTACAATCAAGCCACAGGTATTTAGGTCCTGGGCTATGGCTCCAGACTATGGAGTGTGGATATCCATAGCTTTAATCTGATTTGGAGGGTAAGAAGCTCGTTTCTTGCTCTTCTTTTTATATACAAATCCTCCATGCTCTGTCCTCCTAGGGCTGAATTACTGGGTGCTTTAAGGTCATTCTGAAGTTACAGTAATTCTTTTTCCAAACTGAGCAGCTTCCAGAGTCTCTCAATGTTTTTTATGGTTTAGTTTCATTGCAGAGCTAATTGTTGATTATAGGGGGGAAAAGAAAAAAAAAAGAAAAAGAAAAAAAGGTGCAAATCTGTAAAGGTAGTACAGTGATAACTGGTATAATCAAAATTAGTGTGAAAGACAAAAAACATAGAGAAGAATTATGGTTTATTTCAGAGTAGTTGACCTTTAGAGGACTTTTTTTCTCCAGGTATGTACTTTGTGGATATAAAGGTCGTTTGGAAGATGTCTGTCAAGCAGAAAACTGCCCAGCGCTGCATAAAATCAGCACCAGTGGAACCTCTCGAAAGCTTTGTTCTAAGAAATACGAGTTCATTATGTGAAATTTCCCATAAGGTCATTCTGAATTGAATTAATCGGGAGATAAGTGAGAATACTTGATCTCTTTGCTTTATAGAGAAATACTTGTAAACTTCCTAGAAACCACTGTTTCTCAAGGTCTCTTAAGAGAAGAGTCATTGATAAGCATTTGTGTATGGAGGATTACCAGCTCTGCTTAAACTGAGAATGGTAGATTTTCGGTGGAGCAAAGCATCAGTTATTTCCCCAGTGCAGAGTCTCACATAAGATACAGTTGAATGTAATCAAACTTTTCTAAGAAACTAATAGTAAAGTAGTAGAACTTAAAGCATTAGACCTACATGTATCCAAGTGTTCATGAAATTTAATGTTTTCTACAAATACTGGAATGGTACTGAAACTGAAATAGGCTCAAGGCATGACAAAAGATAGATTTTAAGCAAAATATTAGATAAAATGAAATAACATGCATGAAAAAGGTAGAGGAGAATGTGCATACTTTAGAAGTTTAAATCCAGAATAAGTCTTTATAAATCACAACACTCACGGCAAAGAGTAGCGTTCCTCCACTCTATGCATATCCCAGCATTGATACATGACTCAGCATAGGCCTGCAGTCCATAGCATAAGGATGTTGCCTGTCCACCAGTGAAACACATGTCGTAAACACAGCTTGTGAAGAAATTCTCTGGAGGCACCTTGGCATGACAATCCTTGAAGATTCCTGTGTAAACCAAGAAAGACACATATAGAAGGACAGAAAAAAAAAAAAGGGGGAATGATAAGATCACCACCACCATCTATTTTCTGCCATGGTAAAGGTATTGTCAGTGCTCTAGGCTAACTTTGTTTAGTAAGTTAAACCAATACTTGAAATCGAGCACACACAGTAAGACTTGGCCCTCTAGATCAGTCTTTCTTCTTTTTGCATGATTGATACAACATAGCTTACATAAATTAAGAGTTGCTGGCTAGGCAAGGCACTGATTCTAGACAATTGCAAGGGCTCTCCAACGCAGGGAGCATCTACAGAATTTCAGATAAACTATATGTAATACATGCAACGACACTGCCCTCTGAACTATTTCTTTCAGCAAGCAGAGTGCCAGTCACTATAAAGCAAAGAGCAGCTACGGCTCCCTTGCGTGTTCTCAGATAAACTTCATGGACACATCGGCACTGTCTGAAGGGCTGACATATCTTGACCAAGCACCTATTTTTGTTGGCCATTCACACTGGACGTTTTCTGTGCTTCCAATGTGAGCTCAGAACAACAGACTATAGAGAGGAGACAACACAAGCCATAAAGTGCTACATCACATGGTTCATATTACCTGTTGGGTCTATGATCATGTCACATGCTTTACTTTCCAGCCCAGGATCACATTGCTCTTCTGTCCCACTCGAGCATCTGGGGAAAGCAAGCAAAATCAAGCATGTGTTTCACATCTCTTACTATCTGATTTTCAGTGGAAGATTGACATATGACAACCCTGCACAACAGGGTGTATTTTGTTACAGTCACAAGACTTTATCCAGCTTCTTTGAAAAGCTGATGTCAGACCTATCACTGAATGGACTCCCTTTTTGATGCCGTTTGCACTATTCAAAGGCTTATTCTTAGCTGAAAAAAGACCTTTGGAACCCAGTCAGTTATGGTTTCCAGTCAGGGAACTGGACTGAAATCCTTTTCCCCCTCACACTCAGAAAAGAGTTCCTGGTTTGGAAAACCAGACTTAAAGGACAAGAGCCTTCTTCTCATTCCATGTTTAATGTAAAGGGGAAGGTCCTTACTTCTAACAGACAATTGGAATATGTAAAACGGGACTCGATGACAAAGCCAGTGAATGTTTTATAGAGTTTGATTAGCAAATGCCATGTGATTAAATTAATATACATACACAGTGTCATTCTCAGGTACAAGCCAGCTTTGTCCAAGATCAGTGGAACTGCTTGTAGCGTCACCATTGGGCTTTATGTTGTCATCATCTGGATCACCATTATAATTACCTATGAGGGTAAAAAGAAATTTATGGGACACACGAAGTTCATACCTGTAGAAAAAACCTAGGTTTCAGCTGTGAAATAAATTACTATCAACTAGGGAGAGTATATATGCAACATCAATGTGTACTGGGCAAAATACAAAGAACTCAGTTGTGGTTTACGCTTTGACCACTGACAAGAGTTGCTGTTCAGAGACTTGTGGACTTGAAGCAAGAAGACTAAGTTCTTATGTAACTAGATCACATCACATACAAGAAAGAATCTCTTAGCTAGAAAAACCCGACTCGTTTCCTTGAATCCTACCTGTAGAATATTGAACTAAAAATCAAATGGTGTTATTCACACCATTATATTCTTAGCTAGATTTCCTGAATGGAAAGCGTGAAAAGCCCATGGAGAGATAATTGAACTAGGAAATTTCAGATAGTCCAAATCAAAGAATAATCAGAAACTCACAAGACAAGCTACTCTTGTAATTTCTACAGTCCCATTTCCATCCTTAAGTACATACCCGTGAATGTTGTTCCAACTAAACCTGCTCAAGTTCAGGCATTAGCAACGTTGCTGATGAAAAATTACTGGTCACTACTAATTCCAGCAAGCTCCTACTCTCATTAGCTACATAAGCCACCCATGACTCTTATTAACTTTGCTATCCTTTTGTAATAGAATTTCTTACAGAGCACAGTAGAAAGTGCCCTTTCTGTCTTATCTTTCTCACAGGACTCTAAAAGGTCTCTATATTTTGTATCACGTATAACACTTCTTATTTTGTGGTATCTGAATTTTGGAAATAAAGTATGAATTTCCTTTCTTATTCATCAAATCTGTCACCTCAGGATTATCCATTTTGGATCCTTGTCATTGCTTTGTTTTAATTTGTATGGTACCTATCTTAGCTGGAATAAGAAGTAGGTAAAGATAAGCCTTTTCTTTTATTTCATCTTTTTTTCTTTTTCCTTTGATCAGATAAACACGATCGTTCAGGTTGTGTAAATACCTCCTAAAATAGCACAGGAAAACAGCAGCAGGAAAGTTTGAGGACATTGACAGTAAGCTATTGCTTATTGACAGATTGCTCTCTGCTGAGGAAACAGCTTCAAGTTTTTATGATTTGCAAAATGAAATGGTACAGCATTCCTCACACCCAACAATGTAAATAACAAAAAAAAAATATTTGTAGAATCCTTGAGTAGATGCAAATCATTACTCTTCCTAAGTTTAAACTGTAGAACTGCAGTGAGGTTTTTTATTTGGTTAAAAATGTTATTTGTAGTTATACCTTACAGAATTCCAAATGGATTACGTTACCAGGAATTTTGTAAGTAACAGTTCTGAGAAACTGAAAAATTCTAGCACATTTTCTTCACTGCCATAAATTCTAGTCTATTTCACCAGGACTAGTTGTGTGGAGAGTAAGTATGGTATGTGAGGAAAAAAAGTAATCACCAGCCTCCACAACTCACTGAAAAGTGACTAAGCCTGTAACTTACCACAGAGGCCACAGAGCAGACCACTGTAAACAGAGGGTACAGAGACTTCTGCGTAGTGATTTCCATCATATCTCACCCACAGTCCAAAGTCAGTTTCCAAGAGAACATATCCACCACTGCTTTGAATACTGATCTTCTTTTCAATAAATACAGGGAGGTTCATTCTGATGCCATTCACCTGTAGAGCAAGTTGGAAAAGTTAGTGTATGGCTGATGGGACTCCTACAGCTACCAACAGCCAAAATACATTAGTTAAAGATACGATCTTGTGCACAAGGGAACTGGAAGTAATTAAAGAACACTTCATCTGGGCATATTTGTTGGACATCTCACTAAAAGAGGTACATTTAACTACTAAAAAGAGGAAGTTTGCTATGAACTTTACAATCAGAGAAAATATTTCATTGTATGTCAGTTTAAAAATATTACATGTGTCTTTTAAACAAACGTTTTCTTACATTCACTTTCTTGTTTTTCAGCAAAGAAATCTGGTTGCCATAGACTTCCACTTGCACTGACTTCACATAAGAGACTTTGGTGTTGGCTCCTCTGTGCTCATTCGTTGTGGACACATCAAAGTATGGAAGCCTCTCAGAGATGTTGCACACTTTGGAGAGGGTGTAAGTGCAATTTCCCATGAAATGATGAACTCTGTGGTCAAAAGTGTTATAATGTGGATCCCCAGAGGCACTGCAGGAAGCACGACCTGGGAAGAAAGACAGACAGACAGAATAATTCCATCTGAATCTGTACAAGACTTTTGCAGTTGCTTGTTTTACTTTGTAATTGCTGCTCAGACATTACAGTGATGGCATCAGTCAAGAACATTCCAAAGCCCTGCCAGGCCTCCCGTCTTCAGACCCATAAAGAATCTGCACCTTTATGTATCAGAAATCTATGCTAGAGATTGAGGAAGAAATATTATGAAAAAACTGTAATATAAAAAACAGTTTTGTTATTAAGACATCAATATATAAAGTGGAGCAGTGAGTTTTTAGTGTCCATGTCTGAAAGGCTATTTCTGACTAAATAGGAAGAATCTACTAAAAACTTTACAGGGTTCATTAACCAGAATAGACTGCTGAACTTCCAGCTGTTTGGGGTTCTGTACTCACACCAGTTATGGAACTCCTATTGAACACTGCATACACAAGATGTCCTTTACACACTTTTAAAAAATGTCTAAGTTAATTAACCAGTGATAATATGTACAAATGGAGGCACACAGTATGTATGCATTTGTGTATACGAGCTGGGTAAGGTTTTGAGTGCTAATAAGAATTTCCCATTTTCAACAAAAAACAACTTCCCATCAAATCTTAGTAGAGTTGACCTTGCAGGTATTTTATGGTGTTTATCAACAACAAAAAATAATGAAAAGAGGTCCTTACATCTTCTCTGCTTTTCAATAGCATGTTACAAAATTAGCTACACCTATGGTTGTGTCTGCATATCAACCTTAACTGCTTAGACACAAACTATTAAAACTCTAGGAACTACACACATAACAATGATCAAAAAGACCCAGAAGACATCCAAACTGACTAGGTGAGCTAGCACTCTCTTGTACTTAACAAGCTGACACATGAAGAATACTTAGTGCTTACAACTGTATGAAATAAGCAGCTAGAACTTATGGAAACTGATATTTTAGTGTATTTCCTAAGCACTAAAATAACAGTAACAACAGTGTCAATATTTCCAGAACCATATAATTGGATTATATCCAAAATAAAAACGGAATTTGCAAGCTAAATGAGATTTCAAAAGACTATAAACAATAACACCTGTATAACAGGTGAAAACTTACCATAGAAAAAGGGTAATTTAAATATTTATGGACATGGCAATAAAGTGTACGTGAAATAAATATCAGGCAGGTGGTGTACTGTTACCAAAAACCCCAACAACATGGCAAAAGAGACCCAGGGCAGGACATCAGTAATGACTACTGAGAAAGGTTCCCAGAACTGAAGGACTGTCCCACCAGTATGAGTGGGTGAGCAAGAAAAAGCTCTGTCCCTCCAGTATAAAAACTCTGTCACTTGGCTGTGGGATCTGTATTAAGAAAGCTGAGAACTTATGACAGGCAGTAAGAAATGGGGACGGAATGTGGCAGCACCTGAGCTTGGTGTGGGTCTTGGTGGTGATGGTGTGCGTGGAGGCTGCCATGTAGTGCTTAGTGAGGAGGTTGCGGGTTGTGATGTTGATGGACCTAGCACAAAAAAGAGTTAGAGGAGATCTGCACCAACATGGGAGTTTTCTTGTAGGCAGCTGGTCCGCCCTTCCCAGGCACCCCAACACTGTGACCAGAGATGCACAAGGCATGGATCACACAGTGACTCCTCAGCTGAGATTCTTGCTCTCATTCCAAACAGCATTGCTGTGTGGTAAAAGGATACGTGCAGCTCCTTCACTACTGACACTCCAGCCTATGCTCATGGGCCTTAGGGGAGGTGAAATGAACAGTTACCTCAAGCAGCAGAAGATGGGGATGGGATGTGGCAGTACCTGAGCTCGGTGTGGGTCTTGTTGTAGGTGGAGGCCGTGTTGTGGTGGTCCCAGGTTCTGTGGTTGACAGACCTAGCACAGGAGAGAGTTAGAGGAGATCCATGTCACCATGGGATTTTTGTTGCAGGCAGCTGGTCCACCCTTCCCAGCAGCACCCCAACACTATGACCAGGGAGACCCAGGGCAGGGATCATGCAAGGTCTCCTCAGCAAAAACTCAAGCACTCAGGTGCTCTCCCAGAAGCATAGGATAGAAGGAGACACTCAGATCCTTCACTACAGCTACTCCCTCCAATGGCCATGAGCCTCAGAGACAGA
>VZSF01002071.1:26804-38802 GCA_013398295.1 Chionis minor | reverse complement strand
CCCCGCTCCAACAGCTCTGTGTCTCTCCTGTGCTGAAGCTCCAGAGCTGGACACAGTGCTCTCCTCCAGCAGTTCTGCCGTCTCTACATGTGGCAGAACCCCAGAAGTCACGATATCAAGGCCACCTGGTGGGGTTCAGTGTGCACAGGCAGCTCCTGCCGAGCAGGTGGTGTGGGTGAGGATGTATTGACATACCTGCAATAATGTCATCATCTGCATGAATGTGAAGATGCTCTGCACTGATTTAAATTAATTTTTGCCGCGTTGGTTGGACGGCATGACACGTTTGCTTGACTGCTGCCATCCAGAGTTCTTCGAAGGGTTCTTCGGTTTGGTTGAACTGACCTTAGGGGCAAATTCAGAACCTGAGTTGCAGCCATTTTTAATTTTAGAGGAAGGTCAGGTGGATAAAATAAATGGGCCTGGAAAGCTGAGTATATTGACTTACATACATCATTTAATACAACTTAAATAGGGCTGGGATTTGGGTACAGAGCCTTCGTCCTGTTCAGCCTCCCAACAGAAGCTGGAGGAAAGGGTAACATATCGAAAGCACTTAAAACACACTGTCTCGAGTAAAGATTTTGCTTCAGCTCTTTGTCCACCTACAAAGGAGAAAGGGATGTTGCTGAAGTCATGGTTGCATCAGCCCCACCGTGGTTTTGTCTCCTTTTC
This sequence comes from Chionis minor, assembly GCA_013398295.1. Lineage (NCBI taxonomy): Eukaryota > Metazoa > Chordata > Aves > Charadriiformes > Chionidae > Chionis > Chionis minor. Next base: position 38,127 of record VZSF01002071.1, on the reverse strand, counting down.
GTGGAAGTAGGAGCACAGGTAGGGAGACATCGCATGCGCCGTGCAGCCTCGCCGCTGGGGAGGGATGGGCTCCACATCGTCCTGCCACTTGTCTCAAGTTGTGACGACTGGTCCTCACCTTGATTTAAGCGTGTCTCCTGACGCCTCTTTTGGTCTTCAGCGTGGTCCTTGGGGAGGCGCAGGCTTTGGCCACGTTTGTTTGGGTTTTTTTTTTAAACAGAAGGCCCCGCTCCACCATGCTCACGTCATGTTGGGGAGGTGCTTAACTGCTGCAAGCCCCACCAGGCACATGCAAGGCTCTTTCCTTCACCCTTTCTCCCCAGGTTTTATTCCATGGGTAGGGCAGATATGTGAGGGATCCATTTTTTTTCCCATGGTCCACAGCATCCGCATCTCTCCGATGTGACACGTCCACCCTGCCCAGCATCCCGCCAGCTCCTGAGAAGGGGGCGAGCAAGGAGAGAGCAGCGGTCCCACCATCCCACCCAACTTCCATTTCATATCCTGCTTTCCTCTTAAACGGGTTTCCTTCCCCGCCAGCAGCAATTATCCCCGGCCGCACGGACTCAGCATCCTCTGGCACATCTGGACCGTCTCCAACGAGGTTTTCTGTGCAGAGCTGACGGATGAGCGAGTCCATCCCGCCGAACGCCCCTCGAGATGCAGGGAGAGCAAAGATTCGGGCTGGAGCCCATGCCCGGTGGGATCCAGGCATGGGGGGGAGGATCTCCGCAGGGATCTGCGGGAGGATGGGGCAGCCGAGCTGGCTGCGCTTGCTTCTCCGAAACAAGCTGAATTTTGGTAGGGGGGGGGGGGGGTATCATTAAAAGTCACTCGCTGAGATTTCAGCAGAAATGAATAGCTGCTGGAAGCAGCAGGCGTGGAGCTCGCTGAGAGCTGGGACAGGCTTGGCAGCTATTTAATATTTAAGCAGCAGCATCGTTAGATTCCGGCTGGCCCGGCTTCCCATGGGCAGAGGCGTAACGGAGCGTTTGTCCCCTGCCCTGTGCCTTCCCCTCCCCGCTAAGATTGTTTTTTCAAGGTTTTTAAGGCAGCGCCTTACGAATTGTGCTTGGCAAAGGTCGGACTAACAGAGCCACTGGATTAAAAAAGAATAATTTCCTTACGCTGAAGGTGGCGAGGACTCAGGATCAGGGAGTGGAGCCACAGGATGAGGGGTGATACCTTCAAACTGGCAGAGGGGAGATTTAGATGAGATATTGGGAAGAAATTCCTGGCTGGGAGGGTGGTGAGACCCTGGCCGGGGTTGCCCCGAGAAGCTGTGTCTGCCCCATCCCTGGAAACATTCCAGGCCAGGTTGGACGGGGCTGGGAGCACCCTGGTGTAGTGGGAGATGTCCCTGCCCATGGCAGGGGGTTAGACTCAATGGGCTTTAAAGTTCCCTGTTATAGTATGAGAAACCCACACCAATTTATTGTCATTTAGACCATTATTCTTGCACCCGATGGCCCCTCCCCATCCGGGAAAGGGGAATTGGAAAAAACAAGGAAACCCGGGCGTTGGAATATAAACAGATTTAATAGAATAAGACTAGATAATTAACATTAATAACACTAAAGAACCGATATTGATCCTGATATCAATATAAAATACATCAGGATTACACTCAGCCCATTCTATCCGTAGGAAGCCATGCGCTCCCAGCAGGGGACAGTAAATGTCGGACACCGGGAGCGCTACGGCTTCAGGAGGAAGGGAAGGGCTCCGGCACTCCGGAGCAAGGAGTTCTATGGATTGCCACCATGATGGGAGAGAGAGAACTCCTCAGCAAACTTTCTAATTTCTATGGAATGTGCCGTTCATGGTATGGAATAACCCTGTTGGCAGCTTGGGGCAAGTGCCCGGGTCTGGCTGCTCCTCATCCCTGTGCCTGGAGAGCTCAAAAACATGCAGACCTTGAAACGTCCCCACCATGGCTGGCTGTAAACTCAGTATTTTCACAAATTCAGACACCGGAGTCTTCTAAAAGTGCCGTTTTCCCAGGCATTAGGAGAGAAATGAGTCCTGCGTCACTCAAACCAGGACTGTCCCTTCCCACCCAAACCATTCCGTGGTTCTATGATTACGGTGCTTTCTGCAATACCTGTCTCCGACCAGTGACTTCGGGCTGCTGCTCTCCACGCCGGTGAGGTACATGGAGATGGTGCAGCGGAGCTGACCTGTGCTTCTCCGTGCAGTGACCCCACCGTTGTGGGAACCAAGCGGAGAAAGGGTTTTGCTGGTGGGACATTGCAGCCTGGCAGGAATCTGACCTCTCCTGGAAGGTAGCACGGCGTGCACGTGCATCAGGAGTAGGGTGGCTTTTGCTGTTGGTCTTGCCAAAGTGGTGGGATGGTCAAAGGTCCTTAGTTATATGGAAAAAGCCTCCAGAGAGCATGGGGCCACCTGCACCCTCACAGCGTGCTGTGCCTTGGAACCAGGGCTGCGGGGTTTGGGTCTTCAAATGGGGCTTCTCCAAGCTCCACACCAGGATTTCCCAGGATTAGACCAAGGTGATGATTTGATGGGGCTAAAGCAAAGCCTAAGCAAAGGCTGGGTAGCAGTTTGTGCCGTTCTTCACATGCTCATGGGGCTTTCACGCCATAGCTGATGGCACATCTGAGCCTCGGTCACCAGGAGGACCGGTGTCTGCAGAGACATCATCATGCCAGGTTGGACAGGGCTGGGAGCGGCCTGGTCTGGTGGGAGATGTCCCTGCCCATGGCAGGGGGTTGGACTCAATGGCCTTTAAAGGTCCCCTCCCACGCAAACCATTCAGTGATTCTATGATTCACTTAATTTTTATTTTCCTTTTAATTTTAAGAGTGGGAATGAGATGGGAATGGTTGTCTTTTGGGGATTATGCACAGAGAGGGGTATTTGGGTTCTTTTATGTTTGGATCCAGAGCACCACCATGGCGAAGCAATCACCCGCTGATGAGAGACCCAGGGAGAAGAGCACCCCAGGTGCTTTAGAGCTTCTTCCAAGTGCCTTGCTCTTGCTCTTTTAGGGTAAGCTTGGGCCAGGTCTCCAAAACCTCGCCTAGGAGTGGGGATTCAGCCTGGAGAAAAGGAGGCTGAGGGGAGACCTTCTTGCTCCCTGCAGCTGCCTGGGAGGAAGGTGTAGCCGGGGGGAGTGGTCTCTTCTCCCAAGGAACAAGCGATGGGACAAGAGGAAATGGCCTCAGGGGACGTTTAGATTGGATATTGGGAAAAATTTCCTCACTGAAAGCATTGACAAGTGTTGGAAGAGGCTGCCCCGGGCAGTGGTGGAATCTCCATCCCTGAAGGTGTTTCCCAGCCGGGCAGACACGGTGCTGAGGGACACGGGTTAGTGGTGGGTTGGGCAGTGTTGGGTTGATGGTTGGCCTCCATGATCTTAAAGGTCTCTTCCAACCTAAGTGACTCTGTGACTTGAAGTTCTACAATCTTTCAGGTCTGCAAGCCCTAGGGTCCGCAAGCTTGAAGGCCCACAATGTTGAAGGCCCCATGACTGCGCCTTTCTGAAACCATGTAGGCCTTTGCTTTTGTGGGTCTAAGTCTGATCACCGAGAGTCTGCGCGGTCTCCCAAATTTCCACGCTCCTGCAGCAGAAGGAACATGGTATTTTTGCTTGGTTTGGACAGAAGCACTTGCTTCCCCAGACGGATTTGCTGCCTGGAGTTAAGCTGTTCCCCAAATCCGAGCCCACTCTCCCCAGTTAACCAGCCCCTGGCCTGGCAGGGAAGGAGGGCAGCTCTTGAGCTGCTGTTGGTTTTGTGGGCTGGGTGGATGTCGCAGCACTCCAACCTGCTCCAGGCGGCACCCTCAGCTTCTCGCAGGGGTCCTTCTCCACACCAGGCTCCAGGTTCCACCAAGAAAACGAACGGGTGAAGGAGACCAGTTTTATTTATCGGTAAGACCAAGGATTAAATCTTGGTTCTACAAACCAAGTCAGTGTGTTGACTCCAACCAGGATGGGGAACTGCTCCTTGATCTGTCCCTCTTCCACCTCCTGGGGACACGGACCATCGCTGTAGAACCAATCCCCTCCCTCGCTGTGTCCCAGGTGGGGCGGTGGCATCTTTGATCCTTGTCTCCCTCGAGAGGTCACAGCTTCAGGGAGAGGCAGATTCAGTTAATGTAAAAAGACATGCTAACGTCCCAGGCTGCCGTCTCCGCGCTTTTGATGGCAACATCCACGTCACACTCACCTTGATGCTTCATCATTTCCATGGTTGACGCAACGTAGCCTTTCGGAGCTCCCCAACCATCATCACACCGAGCTTCCACATTTCCAGGCAAGGTCTGTGCATGCTGTAGTACCTTGGAGATGACAATTTGTTCTGAAAAGCTTCTTTTAAATGCCCTCTCACCCCCAAAATCTCCCCTTGAGGGTGAAGGGACCCTACCTACCTGCTCTGGTCAACACAGGAGGTGTGGAGACACCTTGTCCATCCTGACCATGGTTCCCAGTAGAGATGGAGCAGATCTCTGTATCTCAAACATCGGTAACCTTGAGACCCAGAACCAAATGTGGGTCTCCAAAATGTCTTCCAGTTGTCAAAGACGGAACAAAACATCACAATTCGATGGCTGTGAACTTCAGTTTCCCTCAGTACCTTTGTCCTCTAGAATGGGATGTCTGGTGCAAGCCTGTCGCCACTTCCCTGATAGTCCCCAGCTTGTGGCATGGTGTTTCTTTCAACATGAGCCAGACCTCCAGTTTTAGGGACACAGGTCAGCTAGCCAGGTCTTTTTTTCAGTCTTGGTAGTCTACGTGCCGTGACCTCATGGCATCTTTTTGTTCAGAATTTGCTAAAGTCTACCCGAAAATAAGGAGTGGGACCTTAGTGGTGGCAGCGGAAGGCTGAGTTCTCACCTCCTGTAAGACACAGAAGAGCAGAGGGAACAGCCCAGGCCTTACCTTGCTGAATTCATCCCAACTGTGAAGCTTGCAGCTCGTGGAGCTGCAGGTGGAGGCGATCCTTGCCGTCAATCTCGTTTGCAGCTTCACTGGTGAGAGCTGATTGTGGTGATAACGAAGCCAAGTCTGACTCATCAGTCCCTGAATGAGGAGCAATGCCACCCATGACACCCATGTTACTCCTGGTCTGGCTCAGCTGCTGGGATGGATTCGAAGCTCTCCATTTGATCTGGATCTTACAGCTTTGCCTGGCGTTTTTGGACCACGTGTGGACGGTATGTTGGCGAGACCTGAGGTTTTAATCAATTTATCTCAAGAGGAGGAGGTGGCAGCCTAAGGAAACTTTCTTTAAAGGTTATGAGATTAGGAGGGACATTGAGGTGCTGGAGTGTGTCCGGAGAAAGGCAACGGAGCTGGTGAGGGGCCTGGAAAACATGTCTTATGAGGAGCGGCTGAGGGAATGAGGATTGTTTAGTCTGGAGAGGAGAAGGTTGAGGGGAGACCTTCCTGCTCTCCACAACTACCTGAAAGGTTGTGGCAAGATGGGCGCTGGTCTCTTCTCCCAAGTAACAAGTGATAAGACAAGAGGAAATGGGTTCAAGTTGCACCAGGGCAGGTTTAGGCTGGACATTAGGAAAAATTTTTTCACTGAGAGGGTTGTCAAGCATTGGAAGAGGCTGCCCAGGGAGGTGGTTGAGTCACCACCCCTAGATGTGTTTAAAAGTCGTGTAGATGTGGCACTTAGAGACGTAGTTTAGTGGTGGAGCTGGTAGGGTAGGGTCAATGGTTGGAGTAGATGATCTTAAAGTTATTTTCCAACCTAAACGATTCTACGAGGTGTTAATATATGTCAAGTCAGCACATGTGTTTGAGGGAAAACCGTGTCAAGCTGCTTCATCCCACCAGCCTCCATGGGCTGTCCTTGCTCCTAGGCATGTTTTGGGGCTCCGGTGTCAAATCCATGCTGGGATAGGAAGCGCAGAAGGAGTTGCGTTAAGACAAGGGTTGTACTGTACCCTGTGCTGCACGAATTACCCAGCTGGGAGCAGAATCGCCCTCCTTAGTTATTTCATTCAAGTTTTTGAAGCCAGATGTGAATAACCCCCGTTCACCTGCGAGCTCACGCATCCCTCGCCTCCTGCTTCCAGCTGGCACGGCCGGAATATCAAAAGCCGCGTAATTCCACAGCCTTTGCTGTGTTGGGAAGAACCTTTGCCCCAGCTGATCGGAAAGCATCTGAAATTCCAGCAGCTGCGTGTTGGCCGAGGAGCAGCCGACGTCCTTGCTGGGAATTCACGGTCAGCTCATTTTCTGCTGACTGGCTGGCCAGGTGCTTGCGGGGCTGCTCGTGAGCTCCTCAGATCTTCCTGTGCCATGAGCATGAGAGGAGAGGGAAATTTTGGGAGCCAGCGCCCGGAGGAGACTTCATTCCCCTCTCACTCCCAGATTCCTGTTGCCTTTAGCGAGGAAGGTTTGCTTCTAGATGCAAGGAGACGTGCCAGGTGCCCTCACTTCCAAGTGTTTTGAAAAATACGAGGCCTGAAGGAACAGTTGATGATCAGGTGAATTTTCTTATTGGGTTTTTTTTTTGGAGGAGAATGGGGGGAGTAGAGCAGGTAGCAAATTTCGGGAATTTGTTGCTTCGGGAAGCTGCGGAGGCTGAGGTTGCTGCGTGTTCCGGAAAGGATTAAATTCAAGGCGACTGGTCCATAGAGATCCTTGAAGTGGGGGGCCTTGGAGGACACGTCCCTGCTGTCACCTGGGTGCTGGAGGGCACAAGGGCATGGACCGCAGGCAGCACCCGGAGTCGTGAGCTCCCCATAATCGGCATCTCTTGCTGCCATGCTTTGGAGCAGAGTATTGGCTGGAGGCGCCGTTGCTCTGACCCAGGAGGATGTTTCTTACCTTGCAGATTTTTCTGAAAGGTCCATGAAGTGGGGCGGACAGATTTTGCGTCAGGAAGCGAAGGTGGTCCTGAAGTCTTCGGTTCTTTGGGAAACCTGGAGAAAAGGGGAGTCTCCTTTCAGCTCCAACAGCACCAGGGCTTTGCACAGCTGACGTAGTCCTTGAAGGTTCTCCAGGCCATGCTTGGGCAAGGATGCTACCACCAGAAGAGAAACCTCTTTGCCAGGAGGGTCTTTCCCTTGCTTGGGTTTGATCACAAGAACTTGCCTGAAGGAGACTTTCCTTGAGGTCTTCTCCTAATATCGCCATTCTCTTCCCTAAACGTCAGGTATGGCCTCTTTCAGCAGCAGGGTTCTTCGTTAGGAAACTTCCTGAGCATTAGTTCCCTTCCATCCAGGGCTTTTCCCGTTGGGGAGGAGGTCCAGGAGCCATGGATCTGGGTACAGCACCGGGCATCAGAGCTGATGCCTTTCTCTTGAGAAGACACCGGACGTCATGGAGGAGGAGGTGCACTCATTCACGTGCACTCGGGAGGAAAAAGGGATTAAGCAATTCAACACAGCCATAATTTCAGGGCTCGGAAGTCTCATTAAAATTAGCTTTGACAGAAGCTTAATTTTATTACCTCTTGCTTGAATAAAATTTTTGAGGTCTCTCCTATTAAGAAGATTTGTTTCTTTTCATTTTCTTCGTCTTCTGAAACCAGCATCTGATCTTAATTTTATTAATAAAAGCGGCTTAATGTGTACACGGGGGAGGGGAGGGGGCTGAGGGTGTTAACGCAGTTTCTTCGAAAACTGCCCAAAAAGAAGTTATTTCTCCAGATGTTTGCTGGTACATTCTGATGCAGAGGAAATGTCTAATAATTTGCTCAGTGCCGTCTGTTTTCTGAACGAGCCTGATTATTTGTGCATTCCCACTGTCAAAAAAACCAAAAAAAAAGGGCTAAAAAGGCCTTTTCTGTGCTCATTGAGCAAATTTCGGCAAGGTGTACAAACAGTATTGGAAAGTCTTGCCCTTAGATGAAGGCTCAGAAGTGGCCATGTGCCTTGTTGGGAGGTGTTGGATGGTGTCAGCGTGAATGCTGGGCTGCTGGGCGAGCACGAAGCCAAAGGGAACGTGGAGCAAGGGTGGGTTTGCTCTTCTAGGAGAGGTTTTAAGCTGGTGATGGTCCAAAAAGCAGCGTGTAAATGCCGTCCTGCACCTCCAACTGCTTTTTTCCATGGTTCTCCAACGAGCGCACTCAGGTAAGGTGTCTCTTGGAATAGGTTGGTAGCTGTTGGTGCGGGGACCTTCTCCCTCTTCTAGGAGCGAGGGCTCTGCGGGCTCAGATGTAACCGACTGCAAGGTGGTAGATGAAAATGTGCCAAAAAGGGCTTTTCTGGGGCTCGCTGCCTCTGCCTGTGTTGGCTCTGACCATCTGAGAGGAGCGAGAGCAATGCTCGAGGCATGAGGAATGGCAGCACGTGGAAAGGACCGCAGGTGGGACAAAGCCATGGGATGTTTAGGATCTGCCCAGGCAGGTCTATGGCTGTTTTTCACAAATAAGCGGAGTTTAAGGGTGAATGTGGTGTTTGCAGGGTTTGGAATGGAGCTGGAGACCGCAGCCGTGGAGGGCTCGGTCATCATCTGCTAAACAACGGATTGATGACTCAAAGCTTGGTGCGAGGAGGTGGGAGAAGGTCCTGAGCACAGAGCCCAGGCTGGTGGGGACCAGGAGCTCCTCTCTGTGGATGCATCTTCATTAATCCTAAAGTGAAGGAGACTTTAATAAGGGCACGTGCGCGTGGCAGTCACCGTTGGTAACCCTTTGTTCCCTGTTACTGTATTGCAGTTCGTCGCCTTCCGGAGTGTTTGAGAAAGAATATGACGTTTATCGGGATTACACTGCGGAAGGTCAACTCCTCCACTACAGGTAGCCAAAATTTCGCTCTGGTAATCGGGGTGGGGGTCTGCAGCGTGGCCTCGGTGGTGAGGTGGAGGTGTGGGACAGGCGGTTGACCTGCGGGGACGGGGCAGCGAGTAAAACCGGTGTTTTCTTTGTGCTCTTCCGACCCTCCTTCCCATCCCCTTCGCTTCACGGGCTGCGGTTTTTAGCTTTGCTGCCACCCTTAAATAAACCTTATGATATATTTTGGTGGTTCTTTGGAGCAGGCATTGTCCATCCCCTTTATGCAGTGGTCCTCGTTTGGGGGGCTCCTACCCGTGACCAGAACCTGGAGCAGGACAGGAGGAGCACCAGGGCAGTCTGGCGATGGAGTCGCACCTTGGGGTGAGCTCCTGGTCTGTGGGGTTTTCATGAGGCTCCATCATGAGGACAGGACTCACCCAGTGCTGCTGATGCACCCCGAACGCCTTGCCCTCACCTCGGGGTGGTGGCTTGAACATCTCTCCAGGCTCCAACCAGTTCCTAGGCTCTTTCCTAGGAGTTTTTGCATTGAACATAAGCAGATTTGTGCGGGTATGGAGCCCGACGGATTCGGCGCACTGTCTCCATGGGGCCCTGGAGGTGGGAAAGCCTCCTGAGAAACAAACCATCTCTTCCAGCCTGTGGATCCAGCTGCTGTCAGAGTCCATTTGTAAGATAGAGATGAGCGTTCTCTGGCTCGGGTCAGGATTTCAGGTGCTAAACCAAACCGCCACCTCCAGCTTTCGTGGGTTTATGTCGCTAGAAAATAACGCGGTGTTGGGCTTGTCTTCGTTACAGCTCAAAATGTCCCACTTAGAGTTTGCGCAAGTGGTTTGGGTGTACAAATGCCGTCACTTCTCACTAGTACTGATGTGGACTAATGCTTTGGGTGTGGGCAAAAAACCGCCGGAATTGAGTATGTCTGAGTAGATGATCAGAGTTGGGGGACGATTGTGTGCTGGGCTCCTGGAGCCTGGCCCAGCGCCTCCACTGCCACTTCCCAAACAAGCTTTTTGCCTTCAACCCCCAAAGCGCTGTGAGCAGGGATGGATTTAGGGGAGAAATTGCTCTTGCTACAGTCCACGTGGCTCCTTGGCCGCTCTTTCTCGGTGGCCCACGGAGGCATCTTAGCTGACCCACCTCATCCTGCCCCGGAGTGTTTGGGAGATGTCCCCTGTGGTCACCACCTGCCAGCATGGAGGTGGTGGTGGGACTCTGGGACCTCCCCACAGACCCAGACGGACCCATCTCACCCTCACCCCATCCCAGTCTGTGCAAGTAGGGTTTTCAGTACCTGCTGGCATCAACCGGATCAAATCAGGTGGGACCAGGGAGGATAAACACCTGCACTGGATGATTTTACTAATACGGAGCTGCAGACAAGTGGTGGCATGAAGCCTTTCTCTGTAACACCACGTTCATCCCAGTTCCGACCTTTATGACAGCAGGTCTATAGACTACGGTCAGATTTTGGGTGTTTTGGAGTTGATGCCTGCCTGGTTGCTCTGGGTGTTGACAAATACCCCCAGTTTCTGTGTTTTTCCTGGAGGTGCAGGTGAGTTGAAGCACCTCTAGCTCTTGTTTTGCTTTCCATGCTGCCAGCGGGGACCGGGAAGGCATGATGCTCTGCCTTCCCTTCCCCGGCACAATGCTCCGCGTTGCCTTCCCTGCTGCTCCATGACGCCACGGGCTGGCCAGCCGGTCCGCGGTGGCATGGTTTGCCGCGATCTCCATCCCAGCTCAAGATGAATGCGAGTGGAAAATCACCCAGCGGCGTTGGCCGTGTGCCATCCCGCCTGCCCTGTAATTCACAGCTTCTGCAATAACCTCCCAGGAGCAGCAGAATTAATTCCCTCTTAAGCAAGAGAGCGGGGAAAAACGAGCTTTCTAAGAGGGGAAGCAAATGGGCTAATGGTCTCTGGTGTTTGTCCCCCACCAGTAGAATGTTCTCCTTGAGCGTCAGGTGAGCTCGGAGAAACCTGCCCATGGGCAGCTTTCCTCCGAAGCGTCCCTTCTGGGTGCTGGGTGGACGCAATTCCCTGTCTGTAGGCAGGAGAAGTGAGGAAGAGTGGAAAGGAGTGCAGTTTGGCCGGCCTGGATCCGCTGTTTGGTTTGGAAATGGTTTGGTTGTTCTGCTCAAGCATGCTCCGGTCGGAGTTGGCAGCGGGAGCTGAGCCTGCATCCAGGGGCGCAGCCGAGCGACGTGGACTGGTGACGGGGACACGGAACAGTGATGGGGACACAGAGAGGTGACAGGGACAGGCCACTCTATCCAGAGCCCTTTTTTCCGCAAACGGGGTCAGTGATTCGGCGCTGATGGGTTCTGACCTGCCACCAGCTGGGTGGCAGTGCCGGATACGAGCTGCAGTCAGAGACGAGGGACAACGCAGGTTTTGGGGACAGCAGTCGCCACCCGCCAGCTGGCTGATGCCCGCGGCCACCCAAGCAATTAAAAGATTAAATTTCACTGCGGTTTGCACACACGACCCGTTTGCATCGGCATGTGCTTTGCTGCGGGAGGTGCATCCATCTTCCCGACCCCGACTTCACCGCCGGTGAAAACCCATGGGCAGCCCTTGTATCCCTCCCCTTCCCAACTCCCC
>VZSF01002071.1:0-26591 GCA_013398295.1 Chionis minor | reverse complement strand
TATCCCCCCCCCTTCCCACCCCCCCCCCCCCCAATCACTTCCAGCCAGGAAGCTAATTAGCAGCTTTGCTTAATTAGCTGAGAGTGGACTTCTTTCTGGAAGAGCGGATCTCAAGTGCCCTCTGTCAAGAGGGAGAGAGGAGTCAGGCAAAGCCAAGGGTGGGTTGTTTTGGGGTTTTTTTTTAACCGTGTGAGTGCCACACACCCACTGCCCTGACGCTCATTAAAGCTGAAATCAAAGCTCACCAGACCTACTTCATCATCGCAGAGATGATTTCGTATTAACGGGGTTAATTTTTAGGAGAAGGGTGGGGTGGCATGTTCTGAAAATCCCCCCAGACAAAAGGCATCTTGCTGTCATCTTCTCCAAAGCTTAGCAGGAAGCTCTTCCTTGGATGGACCAAGGGCATTGATGATGGTGGGCAGCACCCATGGCACGGGGGAGGCCATTTATCAAGCACTGAAAGAGGCTGCCCAGGGAGGTGGTGGAATGGCCGTCCCTGGAGGTATTTAAAAGCCGGGCAGACGTGGTGCTGAGGGACATGGGTTAGGGGTGGTTTTGGCATAGGTTTATGGTTGGACTTGATGATCTTGAAAGTCTCTTCCAACCCAAGTGATTCCATGATTCTATGATCTGGAAGGCCAACGCTGGCATCTACCTCTAAATGGCTCAGAGGGTTGCGCACGTGGTCCCTCATGCAAATGGGAAGACCCTTGAAGTACCTCTGCCTGAAGTGGCCAAGACGTGGGTGGGGGACACACCACAGTCCAGAAACCTCCTTCTAATGCTTGACAACAGGTTTTCGGGAAAGGCTGGTGCTCCGGCCTTTATGGTTGGGCTGGATGATCTTAAAGGTCTCTTCCAACCTAGGGAATTCTATGATTCCAACACCCTTGGCCAGGTTGCAAAGGGATGGGGGAATCTCCCATCTTTCCCGGTGCTTCCCACAGTCTCATGCCAGCGCTGAGGTGGCGATTGCGAAATGCGCTGGCACCCAACCAGAGCTTCAACGTCTCCCTCGCAGAGCGTGGTGCGGGTTGAGCTGAGCCCTCGAGTGCTTCCACCGGAGCAACGCTGCCCCAGCTCCTCCAGATCCAGCCCTGGGATCCAGCCACTTCCGAAGAACATTTGTGAAACGAGCCTGGCGGCTTCACAGTCGGGTGGGTGATCAGGTCTCCAGCCCAACAGCCTTCTCAGGTCCTTCCGACCCTCTTCTGCTCACCAAGTCTTGCATTAGTCCCGAAGGTTTTACTCAAAGCCGTGGTAAGTGCATGTTGCCTCCTTTGAAGGCCAAGATAAGGTACAGACACATGCCCAGAAGGCAGCAAGCCACAGCTTAGGTCTCACCGAGCTTCCTCAGCCACCAGAGACCTACGGATGTGTCCACACACTTCCATCACCTCCTCCCCTCTGGCTCAGAAGGGAGAAACTGGAGGACTTAGAGATATTTGGGCAAAGTGTGGGAGCAGGGTGGCTTTTGAGGGGACAGCTGCCCTCGCGTGAAGGTTGGGCACGGGCAGATGGAGAGGCGAGAGGTTGGCTGACCGGGGAGAGGTCCTGCAGGGTTCAGCTGAGGGAACCACCCTCATCCATGGCGTCGTCTTCTCCAAGTGCAGCTTTGGGGCTCAGCTGCCTGGGTCACCCCAGGAGCTGCAGCAGCATCCTCAGGAGCAGGCAAGGATTATTTTTTTTTTTTTTCCAACTTCCTTGACAGCGCTGGCTCGGTGCTCCGGGCCAACAATGGCTATGAGAGATTTTCTAATATAATGAAGATTAGTGGGTGTCATTAAGAGGATGACGTGTTGCTCCGTCTGTCTAGAAGGCATTTGTAGGAAAGCCCTTGCATCCAAATCCCATTGAGATGGGCAATTACGGTAACTGTTCTTAACCCTTTCCTCTTTATTCCTTCTGGTTTGTGGTCCCTGGAGCCCAGTCCCTTAATGTCCTCATTTTTCCTGCTATTATTCTCTTGAGAGGGTTGAACTCTGCTGTTCCATGCAGTGGGTTTTTCTCAAGAAGTCTGTTTGTGGAGCAAATCCCAGGCATCAAAGGCAAGAGTAGGGTCCTACACGTGGGGAGGGATAACCCCAGGCACCAGGACAGGCTGGGGGTGGCCTGCTGGGAAGCAGCTCTGTGGAAAGGGACCTGGGAGTGCTGGTGGCCAAGAGGACGCCCAGGAGGCAGCAACGTGCCCTGGTGGCCAAGAAGGCCAGTGGCATCCTGGGGGGCAGCAAGAGGAGCGTGGCCAGCAGGTGGAGGGAGGTCATCCTGCCCCTCTGCTCTGTACTGCCCTGGGGAGGGACAGCTGGAGTCCTGTGTCCAGTGCTGGGCTCCCCGGTTCCAGAAGGACAGCAGCTGCTTCATCTGTAATGCTCTTGATGTGGTCTTCCTCAAGTTATCCTGGACCTCCCCAGCCAGGAGAGTTTAAAGAGGTCTTTGATCTTCTCATGGTTTTCAACATCTCATGGTCAACAGGAGTCACTTCATAGCTGACTGTCTCGCAAAGCAAGTATGGAAGTGAGGAGAGAATTGGGGTTGGCTTCCAAAAGACCTGCCACCACCTCTCTGATAGCTCCACGGAGCCTCGTGTGGCCCATCAGGCACCTGAAGTTTAGGAGCTGGTTGCGTGTCTGTCCTGGGTGGCCTCTCTTTTGAAACATGGCTGCAGTTTGCCAACTTTCTAGGGACCTCTTCATCTATTGGCTCTCACACAGGTTGTGTGCTCCACATGTCACTAGATTCATTCTCCAGCCATGGGAGTGTTCAGTGTCCAACTCTTGCACTAGCCACGTTCAAGCCCTTCTCCAGCTGGGCACAAACTGGTTGGTTGTGGGTGCCATAGGACCTTCACGTGGATGCAGGGAACGGGTTTAATTTGCACTGTTGGCAAAGCGGTTGTGTAAAGCCAGGTGCCAAATTCGGGAGACTTGAAGGAGCTCGGAAAGGCCCAGGACAGAGGTGAGGAGCCACCACAGCAGACTTTGAATGCGGCTCCTTCCACCTGGCCGTGCTCTGTGTATGTGGGATCAAATGCAGCCGTGACGCTGGAGAGATGAAGGTCTCCAACCCCTTCTGGTTGCAACCTCGGAATTCATCCAAGCTTCCTGAGGAAGCCCGTGCCCCGGAGCCGTCCTAGGGTTGGGAGCTCAGCATCTCTAGGCTGAAGTTCCCTTCGCTGCTGGTGTCAATTTTAGCCAAGGCGGCTGCAAGGCCACATTCCCTCTTCCAACGATGACAAAGATGTGTGTCTCAAGTGCGCCGACAGACATTTGCTGGCCAAGGAGACACCTGCCCAGCAGAAGCGGCCTGGTGGCCATCCCAGCTGTCCTCTGCAGGGACACGTGCCGCCGCCAGCTGCTCGGTTTATCCGCCGCCTCGTTCTGCTCAGGCTTCGTCGTTCACGACTGTGAGTTAAGACCACAGCTTAAGGCTCCTCTGCAAATAAATGTGCCCATTCCTGATATTTAAAGGTAAATCCGTTGCCTGGTTTCTTTAGAAGTAATGAGGAGGCGCAGAGCTAATACCAGTGATTCCTTGGAGAACCATGAGATTAATCTCGTGTTTTGGAGCAAAATTGAAGAGTGGTTTGGAGGGTTCACCGCCCTTCTTAGGAGTACGGCTGTGGTGGAACCTCCTGAGCCCAAGTCTGCCCCAAGTCTGAGTCTCCATGAGGCAGAAGGGAGGCAAACCCAGTCTCTTCCCCCCATGCAGCTAAAGCTTAAAGTCCGTCTGTCTGATGGCTTCATTCTTGAGGAGCTGGAGCATCTTTCTGGAATGTAACTTGGGAGCAGTTCCCTCCACTCTTTTTGCACTTTTTCCGTGATCAGCCAGACACCGAACCGTAGCCTTGTTTGAAAAGTGAACCACCGTCCTCATCCTCAGCGTGAGCCAGGTAACTTATCTCAAAGGCACATGAGTAGTGCCCAAGCGATGGCCCTGTAGTGTCCCTCTAAGCCAAGAGCAACCCTTCCAGCTGGAGCGTTTCCAACAGGCAGCCGAGCTCCAGCTTCCAAGACCGGTTCTTCAAAGCCAACGTGCTGCTGATGGCAGTATCTGGTGGCTTGCGCGCAAACCAGGGCAGCAGGTCTAGCTTGGCTCCGTGGCCAAAAAAGCTTTCCTCTAAGAGAAGAAGCTGCTCCATCCTCCTCGCCGCAGCTGGGGTAGCAATCAGCGGCTTCAAAGTCACCCATCTGCTGGGACTGGTCTCCGTGGGTGGAGGTGAGCCTGGGGGAGGAATGGTTGGGCACGTTGCCCCAACGCCCAGCGTCTGGGCTTGGAGATTGATCTTGTCATAGTCCTTGATAGGTTGCCGATCGCGTCCCAGAGCCTGGTCGAAGGCGCAGGAGGGGTCTCCAGGTGGGGAAGAGCTGGGGGAGGTGGCACCAGGCTGCAGACTGAGCCCAAGGGTGTTTGTAGCAGGGAGGAACGGTTTGGGTTGGAAATACCAAGGGGATGGTGGGCTTCAGCTTTGCAAATGGGGAGGGCTGCGCTCCGGGGCGTGCGAAATCTGCTTGCGTTGGGCAAGAGCTAAAAATGGCCATTGAAGGAACTTGTTGTCATGCTTACGGAGACAAAGAAAGCAGATCCCCTATTGATCTGCTATTTAAGGAAATGTCACTTCTGGTCTCTTTGTATTTTGCAGCTAATTCCTCTTAATGATAAAGGCTTCTCTGTGCTCCCTTCTCCACGGTCCCTCTTCCCTCCGGAAAAAAAAAAGAAAAATCTCGTCTTGTTTCAGTGACATTTGGGTTTCAGAAAACAGGCTATTTTGGGTGATGGGTTTAATCATACATCTGAGACGGGCAGAGCAGCCCTGATTGCCTCCTGGAGATCTTGGCATTCCGCTTCCCACAGGCGTCCATGCCCTCTGTGCGCCAGGATGGGTTGTGTTGTGGGTCCGCCAGCTTGGCAGACCCTGATCTTGGGCATCCTGCTGGTTGGTTCCTAAGGAGACTGATCCCAGAAGGCTTTTTGGAGACCCCGTGGCCACCATGGCTTGTCCCTGCTTAGCTGATCACAAACCAAGAAGACAAGGTGGGTGCTGTGGCCAGGTGTGGCAGGTAACCGAAGCTAATGTAGACCTTCAGCAAGGTCAACCTGGCCTTCAGCAATGAGCTGCCAGCCCATGGCCCACCAGGAACAGCCAACCGAGCTCAGTTCAGCATTTTCTTCTCACCTACAGCCCACAAAATCCCTTCGCTTTGGATTCTTGGCCCCCCAACACAGGGTCTATAGGGTGGGCTGCAGGCCTGTCCAACCCACCGTGCTCCACTCAATGCAATGGTCAGAAACTGCTGTTATTTCACCAGAAAATGGTTGCTTTTCATCATCTTGGTGGTGGCTCAGCAGCCTGCTTTCCACCTCGCTGCTGCAAAAAGGGTGACTGAAAAATTCTGTGCTATTGAATGGGGAGGGGGACACGACACATGGACGGGAAGGCTCGTTATCTCTCTCTTGTCTTGATTCAGCTTCCGCGGCTGCTAATTAGAGCGGATGCCATGGGAGCAGCTTTTCCGGGAGAGGAGGAGTTAGCAGCGCGCAGGCAGCGAGCGTGGGAGATACTTCACGTGGAGATGTGGTGTCGCGGGCCTGAAGCTAAAAGCGATGTGACAGCGCCGTCCAGAGAAAAAGGGATCAGACAGTCGCTGAGCATTGTAGCCTTCTCCTTTCGTTTATTAAAAAAAAATGAAAATTTTAAAAAAAAATTGTATTTTGACAGGTCGGCTTTTGATTGCCTCGGTCGTATCAATCCTTCACTGGTATTTTGGTTGGAGAATGAAATTGTCGTGTGCGAGGAGCCTTGTGAGACCTTTAGGTGCCCTTCAAACCAAGCTCTGTGGTCAACAGCGATGGGCTGAAGGTTGGGCTTCAGCCTTCCCGTCGCTCGGAATTTCCCCGAACAAGCCTGAGCCAGGACACCCCGCAGCTCATGTTGTATCCATCAAATGGTCCTCGCGGTCCCAGCGCTGGTGTTTAGCAGGAGACAGAAAAGAGGGCAGCTGTGACGCCGTCCAGTTGGTGGTAATGCTGCACCTTCTCCGTGGTTCCTCCATGGATGGGTGATCCTGTCCAGGGCAAAGACCAAGGCCCAAATCATCCCGGGAAGAGGTTGGCAGGTCTTGGAGCTGGTCTCCACCCAGAACTCTCAGCCTTGCTCCTTTTGTCCCACCAGGAGCGGTGGGGTGACACCTGGTGTCCGTGAACTCAGGCAGCAAGATCAGCCCATCTCCTCCCGATCCCGACAAGCATAAAACCTGCTCAGATTGCAGTTGCTCTTGGTTTTCCCCATCGGAGAGATGCGTCAGCCCATCCCAACCGAAGCTAAAGGAGGACGAGAGGGGGAGACCCGTGGGCGCAGTGAGTGAAGGGAAGGAGGAGAGAAGAGAAGGAAGAACCTCAAAAGATGAGAAACGTTTGACGAAACAAAAGCCCGAGGGTGCTTCCTGCTGTGCCAGGCTGGTTTTACAGCGGCTTTGGCTACCGGCTCCAGCCTACCCAGGAGAGCTCAGCCCAAGCCATGGCTCAGCCCTGTCCACACCATGGCTAGGACATGGCCCAGTCTGGATTTGACCACAGAAACCAGTTTAGCACCACTGAGGTCAGTGCTGGGGTTGTGAAACTTGGTCCTGGTGCTCACGCTTCTCTCAAAAAAAAAACCCAAAAAAACCCCACAAAAAAACCCCAACATTTTTTTGCCCAAATGATTCAGAAAGGAGGTTGTAGCAAGGGGAGGTCAGTCTCTTCTCCCAAGGAACAAGCAATAGGACAAGAGAAAATGGCCTCAAGTTGCACCAGGAGGGGCTTAGGATGGATATTGGGAACAATTTCTTCATGGAAAGGGTTGTCAAGCACTGGCAGAGGCTGCCCAGGGCAGTGGTGGAGTCGCCATCCCTGGAGGTGTTTCCCAGCCAGGCAGACGTGGTGCTGAGGGACACGGGTTAGTGATGGGTTGGGCAGTGTTGGGTTGATGGTTGGACTCCGTGATCTTAAAGGTCTCTTCCAACCTACGTGAATCTCCATTTCTGTGGTTTCTGTAGGAATTGGTTTTGACCGTATCTGCCGGTTTCTTAAGAAATAAAGTCCAAGGAGGATGTGAGATTTGCACGCGTGTAGATGGAGATGAGAACAGAGCTTGCAAGTGTAGAAGAAGGGCCGGAGAGACCACGGTGGGGTGCGGGCACACCTGCAGTGACCCCTCCTCTCATAAAGGCCATAAGCAAGGAGCACTTGAGCAGGAATTTAAAATTTCAGGTACAATCTAAGCTCCGGAATATTTATATACGCCGTAAGCGCGTAATTTTCTACATACAGATTTTGGGGAACGGCAAGGCTTGGGGAAAGCAACGAAGTCTGAGGGATGGGGGGGTTTTAGTCTGTCTTCCTGTCCACTAATTCAATTACAAATTTTCCAAAAATTGAGTTTTCTGGTCGCTTTTGCATGATTGTAGAGGCCGGATGGCTATCCTTAGGGGAGTTTCCTAGCTGGAAAATTTAGGAGGAGGCTTCGCTCTGGCACCTGGGCATCTTCTAGGGCTCGCTGCGGAGAGCGGGGCAGGCTCTTTTTCCCAGCTGCCCACCTTTGCCGGCGTTTTGTAGGAAGATATTTGTGTTTGCAGGAGCGGCGTCGGGCAGGCTGCCAGGTAACGAGGAGCGGGGTGGTTTTGTTGTGTTTGTGGTGTTTGGTTTATTTTCCTGCCGTCGGCTCATCACTGACCCCGGGCTTCGCAGCGGGATGCGCTCGGCGCGGCGGTACCCAGCTGGGAGGAGAGAGGGAGGGCTGCGCCGCATCCCTCATCCCTATCCCCGGGGGAATTGCGGTCGGGCTGGTTTAGCGCCGGAACCGGGAGAATCTTAAAGCTCGGGAAGGTGGTGAAAAGGCACGGGGAGGAGATGCGCCCGACTCCCGCAGCCCAGGGAGGAAGGTGAGGAAAAGAGCGAGGGCACCGGGGACGGTGGGGACATCCCAGGGACACAGTGCCTGGGGACGGTTGCGTGGCGGGGTGCCCAGGGATCCCGTGCTTTTCCAAAGGATGTGAGCCCCAACGCGTTCACGGGATGCTGGAAACCAATATATGTGACTTAATGATTCAAATTAAGGGCTTTTTTCACCCCCCTGAGAGGGGGAAAACCCGCTTAATCTGAGCGCTAAATTATAGTCTTCACCTGCGAAGTCTAAGTAACACCGGGACAAGCAAACGTATCTTGAAAAAATGTTTATTTAGGTAGGTTTTGTGAATATTCTTGCTTTTAAATCTCCTTCGGAGAAGCATTGTGGTGTCATTCCTTTAAAAGCCAGAAGGATGCTGTTAAAATAATTGCGCTTAAGCCCAGCTGTGCCCCCTGCTTTTATTCACTAGTCCTGCCGTGATTTAATGCAGCTGCCAATCGCCGACGTTTAAAGGCATCGCAGCAGAAATCACGAGCGTAGAAAGTCATTTCGGTTGTCGTGATGGGTTTTGAGGTAAAACAGGGCAACGTGGATGGTCTTGATGGTTGCCGGCAGCAAAATAATTCTATTTAAATGTCAGGGATGGTGTCTACCTGCTGGCAAAAGGGATGCGATGCGGGTGGCTTGTGTCTCTCCAGCAAAAGCAACTGGAAGCAAAGTAATTCCTGGGTGAGGGAGCCAGGGAGCGCGCGAAGCCTGGCGCCGGAGATTTCTCCTCTCCCCTCTGTCGTTGACTTTCCAAAGGCTGGAAGAAGACCAGGGAAGGGGCTATTTGATCCGGCAGGGAGATTTAAGAGCGTTAAGTCACTCGAGTGCTTTGGAAAAAAACCTCCCCTAAATAAATGCAGTATTTCAGCCCGTGGAAATTATGCAAATTTTTCCAAGAAATTGATTTTGCTGATCGAAGATCAGGAGGGATTTGGGAAGCAGTTTGTCGTGGAAACGCACCCGGCGTCGTTTAGCCACATCTCACCTCCCCCACAAGGAGAAAATAGCGGAGGCAACCCGGTGCCAAGCCAGAGATAACAAAAATACGACGAATTTTGGGAGGATCTCCCGTGCCAGGAGGGTGACAAGCCTCGGCGGGGCTCGCTCTCCTGTCTGGCAGCATCACTTGCCATTTATTGGAGTCACCGAGCTGTCCCTTTAGCCGCAAAAAGGCCTTTCGTGATGTTCCTTTTGCAGGCAGGAAATTCAATTTAGTCTGGAGCGATGCTTTCTAGTGTTTAGCAATAATCCGGGGCGGTAAGATGGAGCTTTCAGGTTTATTGGTTGCTCTTACTTAATATTTTGATTGAAAGCTCTACCTTGGCTAGATGATTTGACGGGCAGGGATTTTTATTCGCATCCGCTGTCGCCAGATGCAGGCTGCTGCATGAAATATTAATGCGAGCTGCAAATCCAGGAATTAGGAGGTGCTTTCACCTGGTCTGAGTTAAAAAACCTGGTCTTAGGATAGACTTGTGTCCGTACGGGGACGGTGGAAGAGCCGAAGCGTGGTTCTCCTGCAGAGCATCTCCTCGTGCTTTGTGGTACCCAGGTTTTCAGTGTGGAGGCTGGGAGCTGTTGGCATGGGAAGAATCCCAGAATCCCCGGGGTTGGAAGGGACCTTGGAAAAAAGACATTCCAGCCCCCTCAGCATCTCCACAGCCCTTTGCTGTCCCCTCTCCAGCAGTTCCCTGTCCTTCTGGAACCGGGGAGCCCAGCACTGGACACAGGACTCCAGCTGCCCCTTCCCAGGGCAGTACAGAGCAGAGGGGGAGGATGACCTTGTTACCTCTCTCCTTTCTGATATTCCTTTCCCAACATTTTTCTATTACGCCCAGACGAGTAATTCAAGCCCCAGCCGTGTCCATGGGTGCTCTGCTTTTGGAGATGAGGTTTAGGCTCTTGCTTGCTTTTAAGGATGAACTCCCAGCGCGGCAGGAGTCATTAAAGGCTGTAACACCAAACGGCTGCCGCGGAGTGATTAATAGGCATCGCCCTAAAAATATCAGCAACCTTGGAAAGCCTCTGCAACATGCGGCCCCGACAACACTCGGCAAAGCGGCTCACAAGCTGCCGTCAGTGCCCATGTGACCTCGGTGTCATCAAGCCCCATCTCCTCCCGCTTCCGCGGGTGACTCTGGCAGAGCAGGGCACACAGAAGGTGTCCCCAAAGCCCTTCAGATGCACCAAGGTGACACCAGCTGGACCACAGAGGCCGGAGGATGATGGGGGGGGATGCGCGGCCGTTCTCCCGCATCAGCAAAGTTATTTGCAAAGGAGCAAAACATCTCCAAAGCTACAGGAGATCAACCTGCTGGTGTTTCTCTGCCTCTTCAGCTAAAAGGAGGGGACACCAGCACCTGAGTGAGGAGATGACACCAGGGAAAGCTCTGCTCTGGGTGACCCTGCTCCGGCAGGGGGGCTGGACTAGATGATCTCCAGACATCCCTGCCAATCCCAGGGATTCTGTGATTCTGTGACTTGGGCTCTCAGGTGGCCCTGGAGCAACCAGGGAAGACCTTAGCTCCCAGTGGTCCACCCAGGAGGTTTGAGGGACCCTAAGGAGGCACCTGGAGTCTCCCCTTTTCCTGTGATGTGCTGCAAATCCCTAGGGAGCCAGTACTGTCTCATCCCAGGTTGGAGAATTAATTAGGGAAATCTGTGTCTGAGCAGTAGTGGGAGGTGGGTGCTGATGCTCCCAGCTTGTGGTCGCGCTCAAGACCAGAAACAATTTCTTTCCCCGCTGCAGAGAAGGAATTAGCTACCAGGAGAACAATTTCCTTGATCCTGTCCCACCGCAGGTTCCATAACGTTGCTTATCCGTCCCTCGTGTGACGAGTCTGGCCGTTGAAAGCAGATGGAGGATGCAAGGAGGTGCCAAAAGGAACCGTGAGATTTGGTCTAGGGTTGCAAAGTGCTTGGAGGCGTCTGTGGGCAGTGTCCTCTCCTCTTAGGGAAGGAGTCCGGCACAGAGGTGGCTTAGCTACGTGTCACCTGGTGGGTGATGGTGCAAGACCCAGCCTGTGGGCTGCAGAAAACCCGACGGTAATTTCCACTGTAGCGGGTATTCCGGTGCCAAAGCTGGACTGTGCAAGCGGTAGTGGATACTGACCCCACGTTAACGGGCAGAAAATACGGTCCATCACCGGCGACTCAAAGAGCTTCTCCCATGGGTCGTGAATGTCGTTTGCAGACGATTAAGAAACCCAAAGGCAGACGGTGCTCACGGCAGGACCCCCGGCGTGAGCGGCTCCGGATGGGACACGCTGCCTGGCTCTGCTGGCAATCCTCCCGGGCTCTTCTGCTTCCTTGCCTCGAACGCTTTGGGATCTGTGTATAAAAAAACAGCTTATTAATGAAGATTAATGACCTTCAGCTGGGCAGAGGAGGAAGAGGAGAAGAGACAGGGAGCAACCGAGGGCTCACAGAGTGTCTTTAGGGGAGGAGACCACCCGCAGAAGCTGCACTCTGCAGCGAAGGAGTTGCCTGAGTTAACAAATAGACTCTTGATAGAATTTGTGATTCTACTTCAGTCTCAAAAAAGGCATTTTGGTCATTTTAACCATCAGAAGAACGTACATTCCTGTACTTCCTGCCTACAGCAGCGGATGGCGGGTGAGGTTCTCGTTTGTTCAAGTGAAGGATGAAGCCGAGTTCCGCCTCGTTGGGTTGTGTAGGGTTTGGGGTGATGGTAGGAAGAGCTTCTGCAGACAACCCGGTCTCCTGCAGCCGCTCCAGACTGTGGGGTGCCACCATGTCCTTGGGTTTCTGCCCTCACGTTTGGAGGGTCCATTAGATCACAGAAGAACAGAAAGGTTTAGGTCGGAAGGGACCTTAAAAATCATCTAGTTCCAATGGCCCTGCTGTGGGCAGGGACACTTCCCAGTAGACCTGTCTTAAGTCATTTCACAGAATCACAGAATGCCCGGGGTTGGAAGGGACCTCTGGAGATCACCCGGTCCAACCCCCTGCCAGAGCAGGGGCACCCACAGCAGGGGGCACAGGATGGCGTCCAGGCGGGTTGGGAATGTCTCCGGAATGGGAGACTCCACCACCTCTCTGGGCAGCCTCTGCCAGTGCTCTGCCACCCTCCAAGCAAAGAACTTCCTCCTCGTGCTCACATGGAACTTCCCATGGGCAAGTTGGTGCCCGTTCCCTCTTGTCCCATCCCTGGGCACCACTGGAAAGGAACCTTAGATTGGAGGAACCTAAAATAACCATCACTGGAAGCATCAAAAAGCATGTGAGGAACCCAGGACTGGTGCCCCACAGCCCTGTGGGATGAACAGGAGTGTCCTGATCCAGCATCTCCACCGCGTCGCTCCAGGTCTGATTGCCCTGGCTCCTGCCCAGCCTTGGCCCAATGATCCAGCCCTCCTTCTTCTAGTTCATCATCCTCAAGACGCAAGTCCCCGTCTGTCCTGGTGGCTGCTCAGCCGTGGTCCTAACTGGTGGCCTGAGCCAGAGGAGAGGTGACAAGGACATGCTGGGTACCGCAGGGTGGGTTAAGTGACCGAGCCTGTAATTACTACAGTTAGTAACTACGGTGAAAATAAATGAGTGTCCTCTGTGGTCGGATAATTGATGAAGGAAGAGGAGACCTTGGTTAGCATCCGTGCAGCAGCGGGAAGGTCCGTTGTCGCTGGTGGGATCATAATCCCTTCTTGCCCACTGGCATCATGCTGCCTCCAGACTCGCCACCCTGGTCCTTCCAGTGCTGGTGGGACATCTGCCCGTTAATGGTGGAGCAGGCAGGGGATGAAATCGGTGCTCAGTGCTCTCCGTAGCAGATCTATCTTCTCACCTTGCTCCTCTTTTTAGCTTGTTGATGCTGGGCGATGCACTTGAACGTTTCTTGGCATTTCTGAACTAGCGAAGCTCTCCCTCATCACCCTGCCCCGGTAGTTTGGGCTCTCCACGGCGTGCTCCTATGGCTGTGCAGGGAGTTTTGGGGATCTGGAAGGGCTCGGCGAGTGGTTGAGATCCAACAACCAGCCTGGAGGGGCCCAAACTCATGCAGGTCTTCCAAGGCAAGAAGCTGGCAGGAGGCTCGAGTCCTCAGGAGCTCGGAAGGCTGCTGCAGAAAGAGAAGGAAGAAATTGTTCCCCACAATCCCTGGAACGAGGACAAAGTCGTGGGCAAGCAACAAGCAGGGTGCCGGGGGATGGTGGAGCCTCCTGCGGGGAGATATTTATATGTGCCTCTTTGTGGGTATTTTTTTCTGCAAAACTCGGTAATTGGACTCACTCCACCTTTTCCTGAAGGACAGAAAGAACAAGTGGCTGTGGAAAAAAATAACTGAGAATGAGAGAGGAATGAACTGGGAGAGCAGCCTGTGCTCCCAGATGTATCACAGACGGTGCCGCCAGTATCTTCTGTGCCAGCGTGGGACTCGGCGAGGAATTGGTGACACCATGTGCTTCCCTGTGCTTTGGACACAGCAGCAAACTCCAGCTCAGATCCCTCCTGCCAGACGGGCGATGCTTTCGGCACCTCCATAAAAACCACCTCTGTTCTTCCTCCCGAGTGTCCCCTGCCTGGATGGCATTTCCCAAGGACTGGAACGTGGATTGAGCAGATGAAAATCCTGTTAGCTGGGGTGATCCATGTGCGAGGTTGTTCAGGAGCCTCTTCTTGCACAACCCTCTGACCAGTGGCCACAAAATCGTTTGTACAAGGTGGAAAAAGACCGGAGAGAACTGAATTAGCAAAGAGGAAAATCAAAGTATGGTCTTAGGCAGGTAGAAGTGGAGAAGGCAGCATGATCTGGCCGGAGCTGGTGGCTCTGCTGCCCTCTTGAAGTAGCAAGGAGCCATCTTCAACCTTCAGGACATGATACAGAAGATCTTGCTGTAGATGTGCTTCCACGAAAGCAGGGGAGAAGGTTTAATTCTTATTTAATGTGGTAACGTGGAATAAGCGGAGCTGCGTCCAGCTCTCAGCATCCATGAGATCCACTTAGAGTGGTGGGTGGTGAGAAGCGTGCACTGGGCAAGACATCAAACGGAGTGTTTTGGCACCGGAACCGGAGACAAGGCTGGTGGGCTGCTCAGCATGACCTCTGAGAGCTGCGCTGGCCGTGGGGTGTCTGGAGATGGGGCGTGCTGCCAAAAAGGAGTGGGAAGGCCCTCTTCTGCTGGGCACCAACCTCCCTCATCTCTGGGATTTCATCATGAGAAGAGGCTCCAGTGGTTGAAAGCTGTGGGACCCTCCTACCTTCAGGTCACCAGGTTCCCGAGATCCAGTATGGAATTGGCAGTAACTCGGAGTCTCATACTCTCACCTGCTTCATGTGGATGGGAGCAGAAGCATGAGCTAACTCTTGGTCCAGCTCTTCATGGTGTGAGGTCACTGTATCCCTCACTGGAGACACCATGGGTTGGGACAGCACTGGAAACGAACCTGCGCCAGGTGACAAGGCTGCAGCCAGTGGCGTCCGGCTCCTGCCCTTCTCGATGGGCACATTTCCCACCGGTGGGCTCCATGGAGTACAGGAGAAGGGATGGTCCCCAAAGGTAACCCGACATTTTGGGGGAGAACAAGGTGCAAACCACATCCTTGGTGTCCCTGCACTTTGGGGAGTGGTGGAGGCATCTCTGCCCAGCTCCAGCATCGCATCCTACTGCTGGGAGGTTTGTTTCCTGGCTCTTGCCCAAGTTGGGCAATGTCCCAGAGGAAGCGATAGTTGCCTTTGAGGCTGCAGCAGCACAGACATGTGGAACCATAGAATCATAGAATGGTTTAGGTTGGATGTGACCTCAAAGATCATCTAGTCCCTGGGCAGGGATGTCTTCCACTAGACCAGGTTGCTCCCGGCCCCATCCAACCTGGCCTGGAATGTTTCCAGGGATGGGGCAGCCACAGCTTCTCCGGGCAACCCCAGCCAGGGTCTCACCACCCTCACAGCCAGGAGTTTCTTCCCAATATCCCATCTAAATCTCCCCTCTCCCAGTGGAAAACTGTTGCCCCTCGTCCTCTGGCTCCACTCCCTGATCCCGAGTCCCTCCCCAGCTTTCCTGGAGCCCCTTTCAGACACTGGCAGGGGCTGGAAGGTCTCCCCGCAGCCTTCTCTTCTCCCGCCTGAACCCCCCCAGCTCTCCCAGCCTGTCCTCCCAGCAGAGGGGCTCCAGCCCTCCCGCCATCTCCGGGGCCTCCTCCGGCCCCGCTCCAACAGCTCCGTGTCCTCCTGCTGTTGGCACCCCCTGAGCTGGACCCAGGATTCCAGGTGGGGTCTCCCCCGAGCGGAGCAGAGGGGCAGAATCCCCTACCCTGGCCCTGCTGCCCCCGCTGTGGGGATACAGCCCAGGAGACAGGGGGGTTTCTGGGCTGCCGGCACCCTCCCGGCACCCCCAAGTCCCTCTCCTCAGGGCTGCTCCCCATCCCTCCGTCCCCAGCCTGGATTTGTGCCGGGATTGCCCCGACCCGGGTGCAGGACCTTGCACTTGGCCATCTTGAACTTCATGAGGCTGGCACGGGGCCACCTCTCCAGCCTGTCCAGGTCCCTCTGGATGGCATCCCTTCCCTCCAGCATGTCAACGACACCACACAGCTTGGGGTCATCGGGAAACGTGCACACTTAGTCCCAACATCCATGTCACCAACCAAGATGTTAAATAGCACCGGTCCCAGTACCGATCCCTGAGGAACTGAGGGGTTCTAAGGCTGAAGCCCAAGCTTGGCTGAAGTTCTGCTCCTCCAAGTATTTTCCGTTTTATTTGCTGCAGAGGTGGTAGCTTGAGGTAACGAGTTGGTCCAAGCCTTGATGTCCACCCTTCTGTAGAGGGGCAGTTTTTCCACGGTGAATCTCCCAGCTCAGAGCTGCCCCAGGAGAGGTGGATTCATTTGGGAAGGGTTGAGGTCCTCTCTACCCCTTGGGCTTTCTTGCTCCTCCCAGAACGCTGAGCAGCCCGGGTGGAGCCCAGCCAGCCTTGCCCAGGTTGCGCAGCTCCCTGCAACCCAGTCACGAGGAGTTAATCCTGCAGAGCCAAGATTATCCTGAACTTATAATTATTTCTGCCTGTGAATTATTAATAAAGAGGGGGAAAAAAAACCCTCTTTGATTCATTGCTGAGCTTACCCCGCCCCGCTCACACCAGGACTGCCGCAGAAGCTGCCTGTTGGGTGGCGATTTGGGGCTGATTATTCACATCTCGGAATTAAGAAGGTCCCTGCTGACGCTTGTTCACGTCATACGGACAAAAACAGGCTCCACCAGGCAGTTCCCAGCCCGGTGCCGCGTGGGGTTTGGGGCATCTCTGCAGGTCACACAACAGCAAGATGCTGTAGGATGCTCTGTGCTGAAAGACGTTCGGTGGGAAGCGCGCGGGGCACCATCGCCCCCCAAGTGGCCGAGGGATGCGGTGAGCTTGGGCGTCAAGAAAAAGAAGCCGGGGGCATCCATCACCACCGCTCCGGCTCCCGCTTGCCTCTCCATGGGCATCATGCACATCTTCGCAGCCGTGCTGAAGTGCTCGTCCCATCCAGGGCTGTCCCTAGGGGGTGTTTTTTTGGGGGTGATGAAGGGGACGGAGGGCACCTGCTGCTCTCACCTCTTGCGGTGCTTGTGCTCCATCCCTTTGGAGACTCCAGGTGTCCACGGACGGTGCGGGTTTGGGCAGTTGGCTGAGCTGTCCCTCCCTTCCCTGCATGTCGGAACTCCACTCCGGCACTGCCAGAAGTAGCTGCCCTATGGCTGTGGGGTACAAGGCGATGGGGATTCACATTTTGTGGGTCTGGGACATCTCTGCATGGGTTGGGGTTGTGTTTTCAAACCTCACCCCCCACCCCAGAGCCAAAAAAGCCAAACCACAGGCAGGGATTCAGTTCCCTGCTCCGTGTCCCCCCAGCGTGGGCTCCCTCCGCGGCAGAGCGGGCAAAGTCCGACAGTTTTTGCCTTCAACTCTTCTTTTTGAAGGATGCTTGGGATTGTTATTTGTTTCTTGGTTTTTCACGTGACCCAGCTCCAGCTTTGAACTGGAGTAGGGTGTCATTCCCAGGCAGGGGAGTTGGATGGAGGGAGCAAGGTGGGTCCCGCAAGGAATGGAAATCCAGAAGAGGTGGGAGAGACGGGGCAGTGTGGAGGCGGCAGCTTCTTCTTGCCCTGGGATGGGAGAACCCAGCAAGGGGCCAGTCCCAGGTGGGGACCATGGTGGGGTCAGTTCCCAAACACCCGTGAAACTGTCACCCCGTTCACGTCTGCTCCAAGGCTTGTCCCCAGCAGGTGGCCGTGCTCGCTCCTCCATCACCACTCGGCTCCAAGAAGCACCGAGGCACCAGTGGGGAGGGTTGATTCAGGGCTGTCTCCTAGAGATGCGCTCTAGGAGACAAGGGGTGTCACTGGTGGCTTTTGGGGGCTTGGCTGTCCATCCTGCTTGTCCTGGGGGTTGCTAAGGTCTCTGGGAGCCAGGGAGGGCTGCGGACCAGTGCCACTGCGTTTGGGATGGTGGCGTTGTCCTGGTCTCTCCATCACCGACATGTTCTTCACCTGATGGGAGAGGCTTGGGGTGCTTGGGCATGTCCATCCTTTGGGCTCTGCTGCGACTGAGGGTCTGGGGGGTGCCAGGGCAGCGGTTTGGGGACATCTGTCCAGCTGTGGCACGGGGTGGGGGGGCTTCGCTCGCTGATGGCGGCGCTGTGTTTCTTCCCGCAGGACGTCGTCCCTGCGATGGAACGCCGGCACCAAGGAGCGGATGCTGATCAAGGTGACCGACCGCGAGCCCAGCTTCCTCATGCACCAAGGCAATGGCTACGCGCCTGAAAACCAACCGGGCACCCGTTCCCGGCGACCCTCGGGGGGCCAACAGTCGCCCAACCTACAAACCTTCGCCCCCGACGCCGACAACTCGGTTTTCTTCCCGGAGAGGAAGCAGTCGCCCTTCTTGAAGCGGGCTGAGCATGTGGGCAGCTGCTCACCGCTGCTCGGCCGGGGGGACTCCTTCTGCTCCCCACTCCAAGCCCAGCACCGCAAGCACTCCAGCGAGTCGCAACCCTCCTCGCCCCGCTACGCCTACGAGCCCCCCCTCTACGAGGAACCCCCCATGGAGTACCAGGCTCCCATCTACGACGAACCCCCCGTGGACATGCAGTACGAAGCCAGCGGGAGCTACAAAGCCGGCTCACCGCAGAAATCGCCCATCCGTAAACCTCACCCTTTCCTCCAGTCGCCCAAGCAAGGCTCCAACTCGCCCTACCAGCAGTTGGTGCTCACCAAACAGAAGTGTCCCGACCGGTTCATGAGCCTGGAGTACAGCCCCGCCGGCAAGGAGTACGTCAGGCAACTGGTCTACGTCGAGCAGTCAGGCTCTAGCCCCAAAATGAAGACGGGGTTGAGGCACAAATATTCCCCCAACCCCATCGGCGGCTCCTACTCGCTGCAGCACAGCCCCTGCCTGGTCCGGGACCAACGCTTGGAGATCAAATCGGGTGACTACAGCAGCATGGAAGGACCCGACTTCTGCCCTGGCCCCACGGGTGGCCAGGTGGCCCAGGGCGAGGACTCCATGTCGTGGTCCAGCCAACAGGACACCTTGTCCTCCACCGGCTACTCACCTTCCACCAGAAAGAGGAAAAGCCGAAAGCCTTCCCTATCCCACGACCCCAACGCTTCCTCCACAGACGGCTCAGGGGACCGAGAGGTGTTGGGCGAGCAGATGCTGGGTGAGGAACGAGCCACCCCGGGACCCAACAGGTCACCGATGAACCGTACGGAGAGCAAGGCGGCGGAGGCGGAGGCGGGACGGGGTTTCCCGGAGCCCTTCCTGGCACAGGCGCGCCTGGCTTGGGAAGCCCAGCAAGCCCACTACCATATGAAGCAACGGAGCAGCTGGGATTCCCAAAAGGACGGTTCGGGCTACGAGAGCGATGGTGCCCTCCCTTTGCCCATGCCGGGTCCGGTGGTGCGAGCCTTCAGCGAGGACGAGGCGTTGGCACAGCAGGAGAACAAGCACTGGAAGAGGAACACCTTCGAGAAGCTGGGCTTCCCCCAGATCCTGCTGGAGAAGAGCGTCTCCGTGCAGACCAACCTGGCCTCCCCCGAGCCCTACCTGCATCCCTCTCAGGTAAACGTCCTCGGGGATGTCCTCGGCGCTGGGGGACTTCGCCACGTTGCCCCGCACCGCCTACATTCGCCCGCCGTGCGGCGTCACCTCGGGTGCCGCGCCGGGTTGGGTAGACCCCACCACCCTCTTGGTTAAAGCTCCTTCTTCTTGTAAAGCCGGTTTAAATCCCAGCCTCCATTGCTGATCCAGCGGGATGGTCCTTGGGGTGATCCCGCGCCTTCATAGCTGCCGAGTGCCCGCACAGGCACCGTCGCAGCCTCATCCCTGTGTCATAGCTTCAGGCACTGCTTCTCCTCCCTCCGTCTTGCTGCTGTTCGGTGGGAGCCGGCTCCTGGACCCCCAGCACCCACCCAGATCCCACGGGAGCCTCGAGCACCAGTTCCCGGCCGCGCTGGGTCCTCCCGGCACGCAGACAGGGTTGGCGTGCTTTGCGGAAACTCGTCTCCTTGCGTTTCACATCCTGGCACCGTTGGATGGTGGCAGTGCGGGAAATTTCCCTTAGCAATGCCGCGACAGCTTGGCCGGGACTTCGGAGCATCCTCCGAGAGCGCTGGATTCTGGGGACACCCAAAATGCCACGTCTGGTCCCCATCCGGCTGGTGGAGGGGCATAAGAGGGGGTGTCTCCTCTGCAGAGCGAAGGGAGGTGGCCAGAGTGGGTTAAGAGCATCGAGAAAAC
Organism: Chionis minor; assembly: GCA_013398295.1. Taxonomy (NCBI): domain Eukaryota; kingdom Metazoa; phylum Chordata; class Aves; order Charadriiformes; family Chionidae; genus Chionis; species Chionis minor. The sequence goes on along the minus strand of VZSF01002071.1, from coordinate 6,920 downwards.
CATCCCCTTTCCACGCTCTCCACCTGCTTCCATTTTCAGCCAGCTCCTAGGCCAGAAATGAGGATTTTCTCCCCTGATTGTTCCCAGCCATAGCGGTTGGAGGTGCTGGAGCCGCACCGCTGGCCCTTGGCTTCCGCAGGGAGCAGGAAGGGGCGGCGCGATGTTTGAGTTGAGGTCTTGACCCACCGCCCCAGCTCCAGCCATCCAAGTGGTGGTTGAACCCATCACCGGACCCACCAGTAGCTCCGAGGCAATTTCCAGTTACAGCGGGGTTTTTCTTCCCAGTGAGGACTGAAAGTAAGTTGAGGAGCTTCGTCCGTCCGGTGTAGATTGTCCCATCTGATCACAGGCAGATCCTGCCTTGATCTCCTCCTTTGGAGGAGGGATGGACACTGGGATGGACATGGCTGCCAGATTTGCTTCCTCGTAAAGGCTGTTCCCTCAAAGAAATTGGTCCTTGGCAAGCTGGTCCCTCAAAACCTTGGAATGAAACAGGCCACCAAGCACACCAGCTTTCCAGGATCTGCTTCCCAGGGCTCTGAGCTGCCTGTCCCCTTTCTGGGACTGAGCTGCCCTGGTCATAGAATCATAGAATCATGGGATGATTTGGGTTGGAAGAGACCTCAAAGACCATCTAGTCCGACCCCTTGCCACGGGCAGGGACGTCTTCCACTAGACCAGGTTGCTCCCAGCCCCGTCCAACCTGACCTGGAATGTTTCTTCCCAATATCTTATCTGAATCTCCCCTCTTTCAGTGTAAAACCGTTCCCCCTCATCCTATCACTAGGTCCTGGAGACCCCTCCTGCTCCAAGCTCCCATCCCAGAGGAGCTCCTAGGGCTGCCGTAGACCGTTCTTGTGGCGGTGTAGCCCTCCTGCTACACCGTTTCCCATCGGCAGCTCCTGGTTTCTGGCTTTCAGCCCTCATGTCCTTTCCCCTCCGGCATCTGACACCCAAAATCTGCCCCTCTGACCTGCCATGCCCCCCTCTCTGTGGCCAGAGGAGCCCAGAGATGGGTTGTGAGGAGGTGAAGACGAGGATTTCCAGAGGAAAACTACTTGTTTTGCTTCTGGATGCATCGAGGGTTGATGTCAGGACAGTAGGAAAGGTTATAACGGCTTTCTGAAAAAGGATGATGACACCACGTGCAGCAATCGTTCCCCTGGTGAGAGCAATCCGACCTGGAAAACTGCCTGGAAGATGGAGCTGGGTATCAGCAAGGAGGAGGGAGACCCTGGGCGTGGACCTGGGGAACATCAAATAATTTGGAAAATGCTTTTTTTGCCCATGGGAGTGTGTAAGGAAACCAGTGGGTTGTTGGATCCAAAGACAGCAGAAGAAACTTCCCCGTGCACAAGCGTCCCCAGGCACTTGGTGCTGCTCGAGGAGGTTCAAACCCAAACCTGGAGAGAGAGCTCCAAATCCTCTTTGGATGCCCACGTTGGCCAGGAGGAATCGCTGCCACCATTAGTGATCCTGTGCCTTCTGCGGGGAGCTCAGGATGTGGTGGGACTCTTCACTGCCTGGGCGTTTCTGTCTGGTTGACCCTGGCTGATGTTCTTCTTGAGCTCAGGGAGACCCATTCCAGGAAGAGCAGATTCCCAGCCAAGGTGGTGGGACACTGGCCCAGGTTGCCCAGAAAAGTTGTGGATGCACCAGCATTGGAGGTGTTCAAGGTCAGGTTGGACGGGGCTGGGAGCAACCTGGTGTAGTGGAAGATGTCCCTGCCCATGGCAGGGGGTTGGACTCGATGATCTTTGAAGGAGCCTCCCAACCCAAACCATTCGATGACCATGTCTAAGATTGTCAAGTGGTTTTAATTTGGTTTCCTACGCCCCCAGCAGCTGGGGAACCTTCAACACTGGTTGAAGTGGAAGCCCCTTGTGGTGGCTCCAGACCTGCGGCCAGCCCTGGCGGGGACCATGGTGCAGAGGGTTATCACGCTGTCCGTGACAGCAGAGTGAGCCAGAAACGGAGAAGAAAACGGGAGCAAAACGAAGCTGGAGATGGCAAGTGAGAAGACGACAGGAGATGCGCCAGGACGGCACAAGCAACGGGGGATGCGCCCGGTGTCACTGACGTTGTGTCCCCACATTGGCCGCGCACTGGGGTGCGTCCGAGCCCCATCCGTGTGGCACCGGGACCTCCTTCCCCCACCTCATGCTTGAGTTTGCTTCTGGGTTTGAGCGTTCCCCTAATCCCTGAGCTGAACGGAGGGTCACCCCACGGGACGGGCAGCACCCATGGCCGGCTGCCGGTGATGCCAGATTGCTTGTCCCCTTTTGTTGCAGCCCTAGGCTTCGCCCAAGTTCATTTAGGACTGTGCTAATTAGGGCTGGAGCTAGTTTTATATTGGCATTAACAGCAGAGGATCCATCACACTTTGCTGCCTGTGTCACTCCCCAACCTGACCCTGCTGCCCACTGCGGTGGACTTGGCTGGAGAAGGCTGACGTCCCCAGCTGACGTGGTCCTTTGCTACTCCCTGGGTGCCCCGGATGAACAGTGTGGCCGTGGCCCAGCCCGTGGACCAGTTTTTGGAAGAGCCACGGCAGCCATGGCTGCTGAGCGAGAAGCCTTAGGGCCAACGCTGCATCTCCTTCCACCCAGAAAGCCCCACGTGCCTTCAGCTGACCAGAAGGTTGAAGGACGCAGCAAGACCTTTTGGGTGATGTGGCCTCCATAGGAACAGCAGGGCTGGGTCCCTTGCGGGGTGAAGCTTCCTTGACCCCGTGGCCAGGTCTCTGCCAATGTCACTGCGGTGCAAGACAGGAGCTGAGCGGCGCCGATGGGAAGGGGAGACCTCAACGCTGAGAAGATGAGCTGTTGAGACGAGGAGATGAGGAACTCGACTTGTTCGAAGAAACGGAGGCTCAGTCGTCTACAGCAGCTCTGGTGGCCTTTTGGGTGGCTTCCTTGTCCCCTCCTGGACTTGCCACCTCCATGCAGCCCTGGCTTTTTCCACCTTGGTTCCGCCTCCTGCTTTTCTCCTTCCGTTCCTCATCTAAAGCCCAGCCCTGAGGCCGTGGCACTGCTGCAGTCACCTTGCGCACGGTCCCCACTTGGGGCCCCCACCCCCAGGCATGGTGGGGATGGCAACGTCACCTCTGGGTGGTGTCCTTGTTTGCCTTTCTCCATGCTGGGCATCAGCTGGTTGGGTGTTCCTCCATCTTCTGGGGTGATGTCCCTAAGGTGTGCTGGTTCCAGTTCCAGCAGTAGAATGACCAGTTCCAGCACTGGTCTCCAGGGGTACCCTTTGCTCCGTAGAGGTCCTTCCTTGCTGGGTGTCCTGGGCGTCTGGTGTCCTTCGGCACATGGGACATACAGAAACAACATCCATGTTGCTCATGGCTGGGAGGAGCCACCAGCCTCCTCCTGGCTACGTGGCCGCTGGAGGAACAACGCTTGAAGGTGACTTTGGGCAGAGGAGGTTATATGGAGGGCTGGTCACAGGTGAGTGTGTCCCCTCCCCAGTGTGCCCAAAGGACTGGTGGCACCCAAAGCTGCTTGCCCGTTGCTTCCCCCACGTTATTAACAGCCGCTGGCTTCATCCATGATGGCAAAGCCTGAGTGGCCAGGGTGCCAGCTGCAAAGGGAGTCCAGCATGTTGGCTTTTGGGTGGCTTTGCTTATTGCCACCGGTCCCCTCCCTCCTGATGCCAATTGGTGCCACCACCCGCCTTGGCCGCTGGCACCAGCTCATGATGGGATTGAGGAGCAGCTCCTTGGGGAGGACACAGCTTTTGGTGAGAGCATGGGGCAACCTCTTAGTGCTGCAACACTTGATTGGTTGGTTGGCTGGTTGGTTGGTTGGTTGACTAGTTGGCTGGTTCATTTGCTGGCTGGTTGGTTTCTTGATTGGTTGGTTGGTTGATCGGTTTGTTGGTTGGTTGGTTGGCTGGTCGGTCAGTTTGTTATTTGGTTGATTGGTTGGTTTGTTAATTGATTTGTTGGTTGTTTGGCTGGTTGGATGATTGGTCGGTTGGTTGATTGGTTAGCTGGTTGATTGGTTGGCTGCTTGGTTGTTTTCTTGATTGATTGGTTGGCTGGTTGGTTGGTTGGTTGACTAGTTGGCTGGTTCATTTGCTGGCTGGTTGGTTTCTTGATTGATTGGTTGGCTGGTTGGTTGGTTGGTTGACTAGTTGGCTGGTTCATTTGCTGGCTGGTTGGTTTCTTGATTGATTGGTTGGCTGGTTGGTTGGTTGGTTGACTAGTTGGCTGGTTCATTTGCTGGCTGGTTGGTTTCTTGATTGATTGGTTGGCTGGTTGGTTGGCTTGTTGGTCAGTTGGTTGATTGGTTGGTTCATTGGTTGGTTGATTGGTTGATTGGTTGGTTTGTTAATTGATTTGTTGGTTGTTTGGCTGGTTGGATGATTGGTCGGTTGGTTGATTGGTTAGCTGGTTGATTGGTTGGCTGCTTGGTTGGTTTCTTGATTGATTGGTTGNCTAGTTGGCTGGTTCATTTGCTGGCTGGTTGGTTTCTTGATTGGTTGGTTGGTTGATCGGTTTGTTGGTTGGTTGGTTGGCTGGTCGGTCAGTTTGTTATTTGGTTGATTGGTTGGTTTGTTAATTGATTTGTTGGTTGTTTGGCTGGTTGGATGATTGGTCGGTTGGTTGATTGGTTAGCTGGTTGATTGGTTGGCTGCTTGGTTGGTTTCTCGATTGATTGGTTGGCTGGTTGGTTGGCTTGTTGGTCGGTTGGTTGATTGGTTGGTTCGTTGGTTTGTTAACTGATTTGTTGGTTGGTTGGTTGATTGGCTGGCTGGTTGGTTGGTTGGATGGTTGGCTGGCTGGTTGGTTGGCTGGTTGGTCGGTTGGTTGGCTGGTTGGTCGGGTGGTTCGTTGGTTGGTTGATTGATTGGTTGGTTGGTTTGTTAATTGATTTGTTGGTTGGTTGATTGGTTGGCTGGTTGGTTGGTTGGCTGGTTGGTTGGATGGATGGATGGTTGGTTGGATGGATGGATGGTTGGTTGGATGGTTGGTTGGATGGTTGAATGGATGGATGGTTGGCTGGTTGGTTGATTGGTTGGTTGGTTGGTTGGTTGGTTGGTTGGTTGGTTGGTTGGCTGGTCGGTTGGTTGGCTGGTTGGTTGGCTAGTTTGGCAATGCAGCCACGCTGTTAGTAACATTGACTTCTCTGGCTGTTGTCTCCTAGTCGGAGGATCTCGGTGCCTGCGCCCAGTTCGAGAACAGCAGACAGACCAGGAACATGATGCCTAGTGCCAGCTGCGTCTTCCCTACCTTCAACCTGCGGAAGCCTTCCTCGGAGACGGACATTGAGAACTGGGCCTCCAAGCACTTCAACAAGCACACCCAAGGGCTCTTCCGCAGGAAGGTGTCCATCGCCAACATGCTGGCCTGGAGCAGCGAGTCCATCAAGAAACCCATGATCATGACCAACGACCGCAACGTCAAGAAAGAGGCGTGCGAGATATTTAAACTGATTCAGATGTACATGGGGGACCGGCGGGCCAAGACGGACCAGCTCAACGTGGCCTTGGAGATCGCCACCAAAGGCTGGAGCATGCAGGGGCTGAGAGACGAGCTCTACATCCAGCTGTGCCGGCAGACCACCGAGAACTTCCGTTACGAGAGCCTGGCCCGGGGCTGGGAGCTCATGGCCATTTGTTTGGCCTTTTTCCCACCCACTCCCAAATTTCATTCCTACCTAGAAGGATATATTTACAGGCACATGGATCCAGTGAATGACACTAAAGGTAAGAGAGAAACCGCTGCCCAGTTGACGCTGACATCCATTTATTTCTGACTATTGTGTTCCTTTCCCCTTCGCGTTCCTGAGTCTCCTTGTTGAAAGGTGGGGTGAGGAACTCATCCAAGAGCCCATCCTGGAGGTGCAGCGAGCACGGCGGTGCCTTTACCGCCGTCCTTTCCTCCCCGGCGCCCGGAGACCCAACGCAAAATGAGCTTTGACACCTTTGCTGCAGGCTTAGCCTCACCTCCACCCAGGGTAGCCGGAAGCAAGAGTTCCTGGGACTTCTCCTGGCTCGGGAGGACATTTTTAGAGGTCCCTTCCCACCCAAACCATTCTATGAGTCTGATTTCACCATCATCATCACCAGCTCCTTCTCCAGATGCTTCTTCTGGCTTCTCAAGTAGCTTTGGAGCAGAACAAAAGCCCTGCTGGAAGGGGAACCAGCTTGATTCCCAGCTCCCAAGGTGGTTTTTGGTCACGACAGATAGAAGAGACATAAATTTTGGCTATTTGACCCCAAATGGGTGGGAATTGTAGAAGCCCCTCTCCCGTCCTGGGTTTGGCCATCCCCGCTATTGCCGTGGTGGGATCTAGCCTGGCAGGGGCAGAGCCTCAGTATCACGGGGTGGTTGGAAGGTTGGGTATCTCCACACGCCATGGCGTGGAGCTGGAATCCCATGGGAGATGGAGCCAGAATCGCTCCAGTTGTTTCCGGATGCCCTTCGGCTCCCCAGCGTCCGGGAGAACCACCAGCGTCAGGTGGAGCCGTGGTGGATCTGGCCAGCTTGGGGATGGGAGATGAACCCAACTGAGGTGTTCCGTGGGTGTAGGGTGGTCGAGGAAGCCCCAGGAGCGGTGGGATAGGACGGGCAGCCAGTGCCGGATGGGGGCTGGCACACAGAGAGGTACCACCAGGTGGGGGTCGCCCGCAGCAGAGGTGTCAAGCTCATTCCGTGGCCCTCGCCGTGCTCCTGCTGGGTTTCTCGGGGGGAGAAGAGCGGCGCTGGGCCGGGAGAGGGTCCCCCCGCCCCGGCAGCAGCAGCAGCAGCAGCATCCCTGCGCTCGGCCCCAGCCCTGCCCACCACCGCTGGGACCCCCACCCTGCTCTCACTGGCACCATTATGTGGAATTTCAGTTGCAATTTTATTGCGTTTGCATCGTCTTTGTTCTCATCCTCATGTCTATTTTATTTATTTTTCACTTTCATTT
>VZSF01002070.1:65452-92401 GCA_013398295.1 Chionis minor | reverse complement strand
CACCCCGGCTCTGCCCACCTCCCCAACCCCCCCAAATCCCAGCTCGTGCTTCTCAGCTGCCGCGTACGTGCGTTAGCCCCTTCTGACACAGGTCGCCGGTGAAGATTTCGCAGGGTTTGGGCTGGCGCAAGCAGGACGGCGCTTCCCTCCGCCTTCGTTTGCTTCGCACTTTCTTTAGCAGGCATGTATGAGGAGGGGTTTTAATTGAGGCGAGATCAAAGACCGGTATCTCTCGACAAGGCGATCAGTCTCGTTCCTCCTGGCTTTGGAGTTTGCGATGGCCTGTAAATTGGAATAAAACCGCGACCGTGAGTGAGCCCCGGAGGAGGCAGAGCCTGCGATCTTGGCTCAGAGCTGTCAGCCGGGCAGATTTATTGGTTTTTTCAGCTCTTTTCATAGACCACGAGGGTGGGGTTTTTTTGTTGCTTTGTTTTCCATTTGTTCTAACTCGCAGAAGGTTCGCAGGCAACTGGATGGCCTTCAGGTTCTCTTAGTGGGGCAGGTCATAGGAAGGCGCTTGAAATTTGACTCATTATGAACACTGGAACAGCCCTTAAAACAAACGAGGTCAGCTCAGCCAGCGGCAGAAGCACCAGAGCGGTAGCTGTAGCCAGCAACCCACTTTGGGCTGAACAACGTCGTTTTGAGGGGTTTACAGCGGACTCTGGCTGAGCGTGGCCCTCAAGGAGAGCTCGTCATTCCGAGCATCACGGTTTGCGTAAGGTTACTTCAATTATCGCAGGCTTAAAAAGGAAAACTATGGGTGCCGGGGCTCCGTGCACGTGCCGGGGGGTGTGAGGCCATGGTAAGGGTCTGCTCAGCGCCCGCCTCCCCACGGCAGTGTCGGCACTGGGAGGACGGGGGGTGAAACCTCCCTGGGGAGGAAGGTGAAGTGAGCAGGGAAAAACTCAGGCAGGACTGTGGGATGCGGCGAGGAGCACGGCGCCTTGGGAGAGAAGGGAAGCCCTTACCCGGGATTTTAGGGCTGTCGCAGGGGGGAGCGTGGCCAGGACAAGCCATGGCTCGGCTGGGGCAGGACGCGCCGCGGCACCGGGGTGGGAAAGGCATTAGGGAACCAGGGGAAGTTTCTGTCCCATGAAACCCTTTCCAGTTTGGTCTGGGCACCTCCAGGGATGGAGACTCTAAGGCAACTCCTCAGGGGAGCCGGCCCCCTGCTTGGTCACCCTTAGAGTGTTTTTTCTTATGTTTAACTGGAATTTCCTGATTTTCAACGAGAGCCCACTGCCTCTTGTCCTGCCCCTGGGCTCCCCCGCCTCTGCTCCCCCATCAGACATCCATACCCAGGGACAAGACTCCCTGAGCCCTCTCCTCTCCAGCCTGAACCGCTCTCCCAGCCCTTGCTCACATCTCAGGTGCTTCAGACCCTCCGGCATCTTTGTGGCTTTTGCTGGACTCGCTCCAGTCTGTCCCCATCTCTCCTGTCCTGGGGGGAGCCCAGCCCTGGACCCAGCACTCCCGGTGGGTCTCCCCAGGGCTGGCAGAGGGGCAGGATGAAGCCCAGCATCATCCCCCGCGCTCCCCTCGCCCACCGTGCCGGTCCTCTCCTGGAGGGAGGCTCTCAGGCTGCTCAGGAATGATTTCCCTTCGTCAGTCCTCGCTGCCTGCTCCCATCGCCTCCTGCTCCTCCCGCATCCGTTGGGAAATGGTTTCCGGGAGGGTTTGCTCCATCACCTGCCTGGGGTGGGGGTGAGGCCATCCTGCCTGTGGGGTACCAAAAACTGCATGAACGTACGCGTCCCTGTAAGGAACAGATTGGAGGCATTTTGCCGATGTGACAACTAAGAGAAATGTCACCGGAGGTGGAAGCTCGGGGAAAGTGGCCTTGGGGCTGCCCACTGGGGCTGGACGCCGGGTTCTGCTGATGTTACCCGAAATGCCGAGCCCCGTGTGCCCACGGGCATGTCCCCCCATGCTCCCACTGCCGGCGCGACCCGCCCTGACCCCAAATCCCCAGCGAAAGCCTCACCGCGCATCCCCGTTTCCACCTCCGGGGCGGTCCCTGAGCACCCCGGGGCGAGGGCAGACCCGGCCGCGTTGGGCTCCGACACGCTGGGGGAACCGCTCGCACCTTTCCTCCCCCCAGACTATGCCACGCGCGGGCGGCGGCCGCAGCCCAGGCCATGGCGGGCTCCGGCGAGGCTTTGGCGCTCCACGTCCTGCTCTGCTGCCTGTGCAAAGGTAAGTGGCCACGCGGCATGGCACAGCGTGGCTCGGCACGGTTCGGCACGGCCACCGCAGCATCACCCTCATGGATCCCTGGAGCAAGCGTCCCAGCCCGGCCAGGGAACTGGAGCTGGAAGGGGAAAATTACAATGCTCCAGCTCTGGATTTTGGCGGGGGAGCGCTCCGTTAGCATTGCGGGGGGCTCCCGCGCCCTGCGGCACCCTCTGCCGCATCCTGGGGCCGGGGCTGCATCCAGCGGTGTTGAAGCGCGCTGGGCTCTCGGCAGCTGTGAGAAGCGGTGGGATCCTGCCTCCGCGCACCGGCAACCGGAGCGTGTCTGTGCCCTTTCCAGGAAGGCCAGATCGAGCCCGATACCAGTTGCGAGACGGGTTTGCTGGGGCTGGCGCAGAGCCCTCATCTGATAGCGAAGGGCAGCGCGCCTCTGCGCGGGGGCTGCCGCCCTAATCTCGGGGGATCAGAGCTCTCAAGACTGCGGGTTATTTCCCTGCAGTCATTTAAGCCTTAGAACAAAACCTAAAATTAGTGAAACTCGCTGTTTCCGATCCGAGGGGATGAGTCACCATTGCTGGGTCGCTGCTGAAGGCACGGGGGTTTATCCCCATCCCGGGGGGGAGCGAGGGGGGTCCTGCCGCGCTGCTGCCCGCATCCCAGCAAAGCAGCCGCCCCTGCGGAGCGGTGCAGCCCGCCGGCATCGTCCTCTCCCGTGGGATGCCCGGCCGGACCGGCCCTGACCCAGCGGGTGTTGGCGCAGGTGCTGCCATCATCAAGTGCTTGGGGCACGTCTGGATCGAGCCCGCGCCGGTGGTGCGGATGGGCTCCGACATCTCCATCAACTGCCTCTCCGTGCCCCGCTGCTCCCGGGCCAAGTTCCTCATCCTCCTCAACTACAGCCGCACTGAGGGTCCCCTGCACTTCCTCAACAGCAGCGCCGTCCAGCTCCGGCTGCGGGATTTCCGGATGCCCTCAGTGAATGTCCTCTGCCTCACCCGCTGCTCCGACAGCGAGCGGCACCAGCTGGTGTGCGGCACCAGCATCTTGGCCGGCTGTGAGTGTGTGTCCCCACCCCAGCCCTGTGGGGTTTCCGTGATTTTTGCCAAGCCACCGGCACAGAGGAGGTCGGGGTGGGAGGGTTGCAGCAGCCTGGGCATTGCAGCATTGCGGGGCCGGGGGGTGGGATGTGTCTGCATGGCTCTGCCTGACCCGCCCCCCCACCCCGCAGACCCTCCGGACCCCCCCAGCAACCTGACCTGCAGCATCCGCGAGCGCTCGCAGCACCTGGCCTGCACATGGGACGCGGGGCGGCCGACCCACCTCAGCACCCGCTACAGCCTCCACCTGCGCAGGTACGGCCCCGCGGGACGGGACGGGACGGGGGGCTGCGGGGCAGGAGCTGCGCCCGGCCGGACGGGGCTGGGGGTCGAGGTAGGGACGAAGCGCGGTGACCGGCAGAGCCGGCACACGGCATGCGGTCAGGGCGCGGCGGCCACAAACTCGGGTGATGCCGGGGCTGCTCTGCCGCTGGCGGCGGGCGCCGTGCCCTAGTTACGCTTCCTAAAGCTCACGCCTTCCCCGCCTCCGGCTCGCAAACCCCGCATGAAATTAAACCCAATTTAATTCTGTGGGATGGATCTTGCGCGCCCGGTGCTATCGGTGGCCCGGCACACACCGCACCAGGCGCAGCGCGCTGCAGCTGGATGGCTTTTGCAGATGGGTTGGTTCTCTGGAAGCTACGGGGCGTGCAGCGCCTGCAGCCGGTGGCGCGCACCTAAGGCTGCCCAAACCCCGAAACCGAAACTCCGGCAGGGTACAAGAGCTGGAAGCCGAAGCAGGCGTGCCGGCTGCCGCGCACGTGCCGCAGCCCTTCCCACCCGGCCCGGGGTGCTCTCTGCCACCGGAGCCCCCGCGACACAGGACTGGCAGGCTTTCCAAGTTCGTCTGACTCAGTTGTTAAAGTAAATGCTTCAAACCCCACCATCCGTAGGCTTTGTGAGGAAACGTGATTAACCGCCCGCCTAAATTGGCTCACTGAACCGCGCAGCCAGGAAGAGCAGAGAAAGTTCCCTTCCTGCAGCAGAAATGCAAATGCCCCACAGAAATGCCAAGAACCGAAGGCCATTTGTTTTCTAGTTTGCTGTAAGAGCGACAAACTCTGGTTTCGGAGATGACTGTGCCCCCATGGCCAGCCGTGACCTCTCGAGAGCCAGGGTTGCCTTTCCAGGGGGTGCGTGATGCTGGGACGGGCTCTGACCGGGGCTGCCTTCTGCTTCGCAGCGTGGGGACGGCGGCGGATGCTGAGGAAGAGGAGGAGGAAGAGGAGGAGGTCTTCCCCGCGGGCTCGCCGGTGCTGCTGAGCGCGCTGCGTGGCGGGAGCCACTACTCGGCGTGGGTGGAGGCCAGCAACACGCTGGGCACTGCCCGCTCGGCCCCCCGGCACCTCGACCTGCAGGGGCTCGGTATGTCTGTCCATCCGTCTGTTCGTCCCTGAGCTGCGCCACCCCCTGGGGCTGTGCACGGCCACGGGAACTGCCCTGAGACATCGCCTTAGGGACATGCAGCCCCCTGTGGCGTGCCAGCACCCCCAGCCCACGCTCTCCTGGCTCTCCCGGCAGTGGTCCCCTCTCTGCCCCTGGCTGCCGGCGCCGAGACGACGGAGACATGGCCTCCCACCACCACCATCCGCTGGAGGAGGCAGACGCTGCTGGAGAATGTGCACTGCGAGGAGCGACACAAAGCCATGGGCACCCCGGCTTGGCATGTGAGACAGCCCGGGACCCCCAAAACCACCACCCCCCCCCCCCCCCCACAGACCTATGTGCACGAGCTTTCCCCCCCCAGTTAGGAGATGGGCCAGCCCTGGTCCTGCTGGAGACCCCTAAGGACCCACAGGCAATGGGAGCATTTGGGGTCATTCCAAACCCACCCACCCTTCCCTTTGGTGGCAGTGGGGGGCACCAGCTATGGGCAGCCCCCCACCTTTGCGGGGGCAGGACAGCTGATGTCCTCTGAGAGGCCAGACAGCCTTTCGGGCAGGTTTATCTCTGCTTTTTAAGCAAAAGGGCAGAATTCAAGATATTCCCGAACCTTATCTAGTTCTGCAAGGACAAGGCAAAAAACAGCCTCTGGGGATGCTCAGCCCCCGCGCGCTTGCAGACATGATGACCCCTGGGGCAGCTTCCCACAGGTCCCTTTTGGAGACCCCCTTGGCGGGGGGGGAACGCTGGCAGGGGTTGAGGCTGGATCCCAGGACCCGAATTGCGGCGGTGCCAGGAGCCCAGTGGAGTGGCGGTGGGGACCCCCGTGGCAAGCGGCGGCTGCGCCCCGAGGCTCAGCCGTCCCCACGTGCTCAGGGAGGGCCACCATCATCCCCATCCATGCGGACAACGAAGGCAGTGACCGCCACATGCTCCCGCTCCGCGTGGGGGGCCGATGGTGGCGAGGGGGGGCCGGCTGGGTCCTGCTCCCCCCCAGCACCCCGCTTCCCTTGCAGGTGGAGGCGTGGGACGGCGCGGCGCGGCACGGGCCCCGCTGGCGGCACGACCTGCGGAGTAACACCCCATACGTGTTCCAGGTCAGGTGCCGGCTCAGCCCTCCCCACAGCCCCTGGAGCGCCTGGAGCCCCCCCTTTCTCTACACCACCCCCGAGGCAGGTAAGTTCAGCCTCGGCCCCGCTCTCCCTGCCCTGTTCCCAAGCAGCCGGTCGGCTCCTCAGGATGCTCCGCAGGGACCTGGCCCAAACTCCAGCTGCTGGGCGGCTAAAGTCAGCCGCAACACGCATGTGCGTGGCACGGGAGCCTGCGTGTCCCCGCTCTGCCGGAGACCGCCGCTGGCAGACGTCGGGCACGGATCTGTGGGCATCCCCACGCCACGGCTGAGGGCTGAGCACTGTCACGAGCCAGCAGCTCGTTGCATGCCCTCCAAGCACTCCCGGCCCCGTGGCAAGCTGCAGGTCGTGGTGATTTTGGCCAGCTCCTGAGGCTGCTGCAGTACGGTAGGAGCTGGAGAGAAACCAGGAGGGGCTTTGAGGGCACATGGTTTTCCATACAGAAAGAGGGACGGGATGTGCTGATCCATCGCTGGTAGCTTGCTCACTCCCCAGCAGCAGGGAGCATCTCTTGTCCTAGGAAAAGCCACGTCAGCTGAGGAGTCCCACCAGCCACAAATACCTCTCATCCCGGGTCAGCTTCCCGCTTTGCATCCCAGTTACTAACACCGGGATGAGCTTCGGTACGGCTGGCTCAGTTACCTCAGCCGGCAGCGGGCTGAGATGCCGGAGAAGCGCTGCCCTCGCTTACGTCCCCGGTGCGGCGAGGAAGCCAGGGATGTGCTCGTCCCAAAAAGCAGCGCTCGCTGCTGTTTGCAGTCTGGGCCGTTTCCTCTCCGTGGCGGCAGAGCCGTGCAGCAGCTCCGGCACGGCCGCGTGGCAGCCAGGATGGAGCCGCCGGCGAGCAGGGCGCTCCGCGAAGCCCGGGTGGGAGCCCCACGCGTGGGTGGGAGCCCCGGCTGGTTCCCCTTTGGGAGCTGACGCCACATCCCACGCTTCCTCCCTCAGCCCCCGCCACGCCGCCCGACGTCTGGCGGCGCCTGGGCCCGGCGTTCCCGAACGGCAGCCACGAGGTGACGGTCTTGATCAAGGTAAGGCCTTTTTTTGGCAGCTTCTGGGAGGTTTTGGCACGCTCTGCTCCTCCCCAGAGCAGCACCCGCCAAGAGGCAGCGGAAGGCGATGCTCTTCCTCAAGAGCCCCGTGGCCAAAGGGATGGTGGGTGGAAGAGGAGACCTCAACGGGTCCTTGGAGCCAAAACCTCTCCATCCTTGCAAAACCCACCCAGCGCCAAGGGGACGTCTGTCCTGCACTGGGGTCACTCAGTGCCGGACCCCGCACCCGTCCCCACGGGGCCGTCTGTCTGTCTGGCCATTCGCAGCCCCTGCCGCCCCGGGATGCCCGCGGGAGGATCCTGGGCTACGCTGTGGTTGCCGAGAGCCCCGGGGGAGCGATGCTCCTCCGCAACACCTCCGGCACGGTCTGCAGTGTCCTGGTGCCCCCGGGAACCCGCGTCCTCCACGTCACCGCCTACAACTCCAAGGGGGCTTCCAGCCCCGCCAGCATCACCCTCAGCCGGGGCAGCGGCAGCCGGGAAGGTAGGATCTCACACACACCAACTGCAGCCTAGATTTTATCAGGATTGCAAGGGGAAAATGCTAGATTGTGCTAAAGCAAAGGAAAAGCCCCAATGGGGCTCTGCCGGCTCCACCAAGGAGCACAACATCCTCCAGACAAGGCCAGCATCCCTTGGAGATGCTCCGCCATCGCACGTCCCAACGCTTGGACTTTGAAGGCTGCAGCAACAAGTTTAAAAATAAGTTTGTCCTCCCTGCGTGGGCTCAGCCCAGGGGTGCTCCTTGCTCCCAAAAATGCTCCTTCTGCCTCTGCCTGGGAGACAGTCCCCCCTGTGAGCTGGGTCCGTGCAAACAGAAAGGGAGGAAGAAAAAAAAAAAAAAAATCCTTTCTGGGCCACTTTAGGTTCCCCGCGCCCCAAGTTGTGGTTTTCCCCACAACCGCACTTTCCTATTTTTGAAAAAAAACGTCTCTTTTAATGAGCAAGGGGAGGGGAAAGTCCCATTCAAATTGAAGACAAATATATGACTAAGAAGAAACTAAAGAGAAATAAGGTGGAAAAAATTCTCTAATCTCTCATACTTATCAGAATCATGTGCCTTTCTTGTAAGAAATGACAGGTAAAGCATTTCAGAGGGGACATGACAAAGCTGAAGATGTGCTTCTGCGATACGCATGTGTGAGCGTAGAGAAGTATATATAAAAATACTTTTTTCAGGTTTACGTATATACAAAAATATAGATATATTTGATATATATAAACCAAACACATTCTAGAATTTCTTGCTGCCTCTTCAGTCCTTAAAAAGTTTCAGGAAAGCTGCATTTTGCCTGGGCTTAGCTGACCCTTCCAAGCTTCCTGATCTTTGGGGATGAGGTTGGGGTGACCGTCCCCTCGCCGCCTCTCTCCGCAGAGTTCCCAGCACCGGTGGCCGTGAAGGTCACACCCGAGAACAGGAGCAGGGTCTTAGTGGCCTGGCAGCCCCCGCACCCCAGCAGGAGGTCTCCCCTCTGGTTCATAGTGGAATGGATTTCCACCACCCAGTATAGCCAGGAGGAGCAGTATTTTTGGAAGAAAGTCCCATACCAGGAAACACACACGTACATCCAAGGTAAGATGCTCCAGGAGTCCTTTTGCTACCTGGTGCGGTTCATCAGCGTATTGTAAAGCCACAATTTATTATAAAGGCAGAGTTTCATTTAAAATCAAGCCCCTGCACAGTTGGTTTTGGAGGGAGGAACCATGAGGAGCCCCTAGGGAGAAAGAGGAGTGAAGCAATAGGAGACATGAGGGCAGTCGGTGGGATTTGGTCTCCCAGCTGAAGGTCACAGGGACAGAGAATGAGGTGACAAGTGAGCTGGCAGGCCAGGAAGCCATGGAGGGACCCTTGGAGGCCTGCCCAAGTGCAGGAGATGCATGTGCATCATTGAAGGACACAGAGAAGGCACAACACTCAAGGCACCACGGCTGTCGCTTTGGTACCTCTCCTCTTCCCCATGCCCAGACACAAGCCTGCAGGTCCTGACCCACGCAGCCTGCACCCGGCAGCAGGAGCATCTCAGGACCCATCCCACTCCATTCCTCTTTCCCCAAATTCTGGTGTTTATCGGGGTTTTAAGTACTTCCTAGCCAGTTACCTGACCAGGCTTTTACTCTTCCACATGTGTTTTCAGGAACAGCGCATGCAATGGCATCCCCCAGGGCAGGGAAGGCTTGTGGTGGGCTCAGAGCTGGGGACCCCCTCCCCACCTCCATCTGCTTTCAAGCCCTGGAGCAAGCCTAGAGCTTTCATGGCAGCTGACAAATACATTTTAAAGGCAAATTTTGCTTCTCTCCAGAAGAGGCAGCAGCAGGAGGTCACATCAACCTGTCGGTGTACGCAGTCTACCCCGACGGAGTCAGCGAACCAAGCTCCAGCCAAGGTAAGCCCAGTTGGGTGGAGAAGTTGCTGCAGAGCTCAGCTTGCTATTTCATGCTTCATAGTCCCACGATCAGCCAACTTTGCAGAATTAGTTGGTTTTAAAAACACAATGTAAACCCCTCCCACTGACCAGAGGAAAGCAGGGCTCTGGATGGAAGCCTCTTGGTTACGGATCATGAAAACACAGATTTTTGTCAATGCATCTGCATGAAAGCCTTCTCCAGCTGATCTTTGCTCCTGTCCACAAGTCTCCAGTGCACACAAGAGCATTGTACTCCACACGATACACCAACGGAGTCATTCTCCCTTCGGGTGACAGAAGAGATGAGGCTGCTGCTCTGCAGATTTGACAATCCAATGTTATAGATAAACCAAAACAAAGAAAACAACTTACAGGACACAACTTACAGGACCTTTCTTACCCCAGAATAGGATGCAGACAGGCTTCAGTTTTGGAGACTCTTTTAGATAGGAGAGGCCACAGGCCAATTTGCAAAGGAAAGTAAGGACTAGCTGTGCCCCATCTCCAGCACTGCACATGTTGGCTTTGGTTGGCTTCAAGAGCTGGGCACACAGAGCTCCCTGAACTCTTCCATCCTGCTGCTGGCCCTCACCCAGGCAAACCAGGATAAGCTACACACAGCTGAACATTGGAATGCTGCAGACACATCCCAGCACCACCTTACCTGCTCTGTGGACACCACAGACACAACCTTGGCATTTTTGGATGCTGCACACAGTCTCCAGTGGTGGCAAGTCCATGGAGATGAGGGAGGGCTGAGGTGACATCAGCCCAGGGGTCAGGGTTGGGAACTCCAGCGATCCTCCAGCACAGCTCACAGCCCAGGGCTGAGCTTAAATAGCTCCATGTGCAGGGGCTGTGGGTGGAGGTCCCAGGTGAGACCAGTCAAGGCCATTAAGACCTGCTGGTGCCCTGGTTGCCCTGCTATAGCTGGCTGGAGCTGCCTGCAATGGCAACACCTCAGGGTGTCATCGGTTCACCGTCCCGTGCTGTAAGGCAATTTTAGATGCATTATTTGAAGCTGCTCAGACACTTTCCCTATGACTAACCAGCTCTGTGTTTCTGGTTAGCACCTCTCATGGCTTTGAGACGAGCAGTTATTCCATTTTTTTTCCCAAAAAATGGGAACATATATTCCTGACTGGTTCATCCCAAGCTGTTAGCCCTGGCTGTTAACTGTTACCCTCATGGACACACTGACAGCCTTCAGCTCTGGGCAGGTCGGGCTTTGGGCACCTCCAGCTCTGGTGACATGAATTTCCAGGGTCCTGATCCTCAAGTGGGGCTTAAACTTCGGCAGCAGGTCTCCATGGAACCTGCATGGAAGGGAGGAAGAGCTGGGTGTCAAAAAGAGGGTGCTCTAACCTTTGCTCTAGCAAACGGCTTAGAAATGTGTTAAATGCTTAAAAATAGAGACTTGATCCTTAGTGGTTGCACAGGCTCCTTTAAAAGAGCTTGGGGCTTCATGTGCAGAAGTACCAGCATGAGGCAGCGGTGAAGCTCGTGCCTGTGACAAGGTTTGCTTCCAAAGCACCAGCACAACCCCCAGTGAAGTCCTCCAGCTTCCCCCCACCAGCTGAGCCTTGTTCTTGATCGTCCTTATTCAGCCCATCCGTTGTCAGTAAGACAATACTGGAATTTTTTAAATTTACACAAGTTCAATAGGCCAGTGACACCTGCCCCCTGAAACTGCTGAATTCCTGGCTCCGGGATAAAGCACTCCATCACTCGCCTTCCACAAGCCCGTATATCTGAGAGATGCTTTGTGGCACCTGCAGCGCGCTCCAGCCGAGGGGCTTGTGCTGCAAACACGCTCCACTAAGGAACCGGAATATTTGGACTGCAGGAGCTCTGCTAGGAGACGCATATGCTTCAAATGCACAAAATCAGAGACAGTACCTTTTCTGGCAATTTTTTTGCCCTTTGGAGAGGAAGAAATTGCATTTGGCCTTGGGTTTGCGTCAGTCCATGAGAAGAAATACCAAGCAGAAGTGGAGTGGGGTTTGCTCTGCTGGATAACCCCAGTCCTTTGGCAGCCACTGTTTCACTCATTTTCACCTAAACCAGTCTCAACTGATGGATTATTCACTCTGTTGCAGAAATCACTGGCTGAAATCAGGTGTTTAGGACATATAGGATATATTATGCTGCATACTTTTAATTGTCTTGGCCAGCTGAAGCTCTGTGGTTGTAGTCGAGGATGCTATCTACTATTCTTATTAATGCTGATCCTCCACTTTGATGCATTCAGCCCTCTGCTGCCCCGAGCAGACGTTTGGCTTGAGCCAGGGAGCAGCCCCACTCCATGGAGGAGGTGGCCCCTTGTCCCTGCCCTGCCGGGACAGCCGGCTTTGGGGACAGAGGGGCAAACATGGGGAGCAGCAGGAGCAGCAGCTCCTTCCAGTCCCTAAAGGGGCTACAGAAAAGCCGGGCAGGGACTTTATACAAAGGCACGTAGTGACAGGACGAGGGGTGATGGCTTCAAACTGGAAGAGGGAGATTGAGATGAGCTGTTGGGCAGAAATTCCTGGCTGTGAGGGTGGGGAGCCCCTGGCCGGGGTTGCCCAGAGCAGCTGTGGCTGCCCCATCCCTGGAGGTTCAAGGCCAGGTTGGACGGGGCTTGGAGCCCCCTGGTGTGGTGGGAGGTGTCCCTGCCCAGGGCAGGGGGTGGCACTGGGTGGGCTTTAAGTTCCCTTCCAACCCCAACTGTTCCATGACTATGATTCTATGATACCAACTGCTAGTAAGAAAGTCAATTTCATCCATGCTGAGACCATGACAGTGACCTACCCCGGTGCTCCTCAGCCTTGGTGCTAGAGCACTTGTCCTCTCTCATGACCCCTGCTTTTAACTGCTTCAGTTTAAGTTGACGACTCTCGTCCTGCTCACGGTGAAAGGGGACTGACTACCTTCCTTGTCCTTGCAACATTCCTCGCTTGCCACCCCAGCACGCCTCCCTGCTGCGTGCTCTGCCTGGGACGCTCTGGCAGGACAGGAGGTCCCGAGGGCATGCGTGCACACCGTGTTCATCCCAGCAGAGCCCCTTTTCCGTGCTGGGTTGCCCTGACCCCAGCAGGTGACTCCAGCTGAGGTCTGACTGCAGGGCACAGCAGTTTCTTCCCTCTCTGGCCGGCCGTGCTGCCCATGGTGGTCCCCGTCCCCGCGCAGGGAGGTGACCCCGGGGAGATGCGGTGGGTGGCTTGTCCTGACCATGAAGCGGTGGTTCTGGTCCAGGCTACAGATTCAGCCCAATGCCCAGCCCAGCGGTGGGCTCGCTTTTGGCCTGGACCCTCACGCCTTTTCCATAGCAGCAACGGCACCACATATTTGTTAAGGAGAGGAGATCCCAAGGGAATTGCTTCATACAGACAGGAAGAAAGCTTGCTGCTTATTTTAGCAAAAAACCCCACTTCTTGCCCTGATGGGCTCTTCAGATCTTCCCTCACAGCACAGCCCATCACACAAGCAGACATTACCAGGAAATTCAGTCCCGTGGGGTTCAGACACGGAAATAATCCGTAGGTGCTCATGAAAAACGACGTACAATTCCTCAGGAAGAGTAAA
The DNA here is from genome assembly GCA_013398295.1 of Chionis minor. Classification (NCBI taxonomy): domain Eukaryota; kingdom Metazoa; phylum Chordata; class Aves; order Charadriiformes; family Chionidae; genus Chionis; species Chionis minor. The sequence continues at coordinate 79,575 of VZSF01002070.1, read as the reverse complement.
TTCTTATTTCAGGCGCTGAGGGGAGCGGGGTGTGTGGAAGATGTTTTGTAGTTGGTGGTGTGTGTTCTTCAATGTCTCATTGAACTGGATCTCTGAGAAACAGGGGATTGTGTAGAGTCATAGAATCATAGAATCACAGAATCACTTGGGTTGGAAGAGACCTTCAAGATCATCGAGTCCAACCATAACCTACACTACCAAAACCCCCCCTAACCCATGTCCCTCAGCACCACGTCTGCCCGGCTTTTAAATACCTCCAGGGACGGCGATTCCACCACCTCCCTGGGCAGCCTGTGCCAATGCCTGAGAACCCTTTCGGGAAAGAAGTTTTTCCTCATATCCAACCTAAACCTCCCCTGGCACAACTTGAGACCATTTCCTCTTGTCCTGTGGCTTGTTCCTTGGGAGAAGAGATTGACCCCCCCTGGCTATAACCTCCTTTCAGGGAGTTGTAGAGAGTGAGAAGGTCTCCCCTCAACCTTCTCTTCTCCAGGCTGAACCATCCCAACTCTCTCAGCCGCTCCACATAAGTCCAGCCAGAGCTGCAGTTACTAATCAGTTCAGGAGGCTTTCTTTTACTCACTATACCATTATTTGTTTTTCTAAATAATATCAGCAAGCTAAAAAAAAGCCATCGCTTCTATGTCACCTGCTGTCCTCTAAATGAAGTTACGGACAACTTTTTTCTCTCTCTGTTTAAGTCCCGTCAGAGGAGCAGCTCCCGGGCAGCAGCTACGGCGAGATCTCCTATGGTAAGAAGATAGTAGCTCTGACTTTGCTCCTTGGCCAGAAGTCTGAGGCCGAGCAGCGCCTGCAGCATCTGGTGATGGGGAAGCGAAAGCTCCTTTACGCTTCGGAGAGGTCAGGGCCAGAAAAGCAACTTTCCACTTGGTGGGGACACGAGCTGCGTGGCAGGAAAGGCTGCAGCGCTCTCCTGGCTCAACGGCACCCACCTACCCCATACCTTAAGTTTTACTTTCTTATGAGACTTCTTATATGATTTATGTTACAGCAAGTAGGAGATAAGAAGCCCTGGAAAATATAAGACAATGTTAACATAGGGCATAACAGTGATAGACTCGCAGTTTGAACCAGAGATTCATTTAAGCATTTCCCATCCAGTTTTCTGACGTGGGTCACGCTTCTGGTTTGCACATCTTCTGGTAAAGGTTACGTTATGATCTGTCGCAGCACTTAAACCAAAAGCAAAACCAATGCGAGCTGGAGAAGTCACTTCAGCATTTCTGGGAGGTGAGGCTGCACAGGAAATGGTTAAACACAGTGACCACACTTCTTCGAATTACTTGGGTGAACCTCCTGTCCATGGATCCCCCCCGCGGGGTGCTCTGGTCAAAGGACAATGCCGACGGGACGGGACAGCAGTTTTGGTTTTGCCTTTGCTCTGGCTTTGCTTCTTTTATGGAGGAGCCGAAGGGCAGAGGAACCGCTGCAGGCTGCCTCCTCTGAGGTCTGCCCTTTGCATCAAGCAGCGTGGCGGCGGAGCAGGGCCACCCCGTTGACCTTTTCCCTCTCTGTCCTTTTTCAGACAGTGACATTGGAGTTGTCCTGGGACTGGGCGTCAGCGTGGTGGCATTATCTGTTGCTTTTTTAATTCTGACGTTTAAAAAATCGGCCAGAAAAAGGTATTGCTTTCTTCACTTTTTTTTTCCCCCCTCATTTCCAACTCCTGCCTTTCTTCCAGAATAGTTTGAAGTTAACTAGAGAAACCTGCTCTTACTAAGGACAACTCCTCCCATTAATCACATCGCTATATGAAAAGACGTCTATGTGCTCTACAGCAAGGCAGTGTCCTGGTTTGAGGCCCAAACCAGGGCAGGCAGAGACCAACAAAAAAAGTAAAAATCACTCCTCTGCCCAGGCCAGACTTAGGGCCATGCCATATATTATTACACGGAGATAAGGGGTAGAAAAAGCAGAAAAACAGAGCCTCTCTAGGTAAGTTTTATCCTAGGACTCGTTGTCCCCAGTTTTGAGTAAGGGGGATCGCTGAAGCTCCTTGTGCCCGGACCCTGAGGGACAGGCGGAGGCTGGAGAGTGAAAAACTCAACGGGGAGAATCTTCATGCTGGTTTTGAACACTGACTGCTGTTTGCTCAGCAGCCTCACAAACCAGCGCTCCTTCTGTCCCATTTTGCCATTTGAACTGGAATAGGGATGTCCAGGAGCCCAGGCACTGCTGTCCCCGCCACAATCCCATGGGAGCGGGTGACCTCTGTGGCGCTGAGCTACCGGCTGGATCTTCCCGACAAAGCAAGAACTAGGGGAGAGGAGTCCTGGGGCTCGAGGATGTCGAGGGGCTGCCTCTTTCGGTTCCTGAACCCAGCCTAATCCTTCTGCTCTCGCTGTAATTGTGAAACACGGGCATTTCAGCAACGACGGGCACTGTGCGCGTTCCCAGGAACACAGCGAGGCACCAGGACGTCAGCAAAGCTCAGCGAAATCGAAATTGCTTGTGGATGATTCTCATTTCAGCTTTGGCAGTAGGAAAATCAACTTTCATTACTGCGGTGTATTTGATTTCATCCCTTCAGGACACACATGCCTCCCCTGGGCCAGACGCATAGCTTGGTTCTTCCCTCCACCCCCCAGTTTAGCAACATTTCCACATACAGACAAGTTTTGCAGAAGGGATTTGCCTGGAGTAATTTAGCTTCCAGAATCCAACCCAGAGGGATAAGTGTGCGAGATGAAGAGCTGGGGTTCAAATGGGGAAACCCACCCATAGGGGGTAGACCCGGGGCTTCCAAGCCATCCGTGAAGGATGGAGGTGCTTTGTGTGTTCCCCTCCTGCCGGGGGACAATTTCACCCAGCAGGAACAAGTGGCTAATAGAATGGACTAACATTTTGGGGTGTTTTGTTTTGTTTTTTCTTCTTTTTGGTAAAGAATTAAGGCCGCCGTTGTGCCGCTTATGCCCAAATGGCTGTTTGAAGACTTTCCCCACATGGAAAACAGCAACGTGGTAAAGTCACTCCAGGTAATCACACCGTTATCTCCCAGCTTTTCTTCACTTGTCTCCCCTTAGATTAAAGCTTGCTCCAGAGCTGTGAGACGCATGGATGGGAAGGGGACTAAACTCTAAGGGACCAGGAACTGATCAGGAATCCTTTCCCAGGCATTTACAAGGCGCATGGGGGCCCAGCTTAGCTGAGGTCTTTAAACCTTGCCCCAATATACAGTTTATTTGGTGGCCACGGTTGACTCAAGCTGCCCTTGAAGTGTGTGCAGGAGCACGGAGACTGCAAAGGCTGCTCCCTGTCTTCTCTTGTCCACCTCACTGTGGACCCTTTCCCAGGGGATATTGGATAAGAGGTGTGGGAAGGAAGGCGAGATGAAGACAACAAGTCATTGTCCCATTTCTTCCTCGGAATGCCCAATGATATGTCTCCCATTGGCAAAGTTTGCCGGTTTGTTACCACACTCATCTTTTTTTTCCTCCAGGAAAAGAGCGATTTCACGAGTAACGGTTTCCATGAGCCCTTCCTGGACGCTGGTGACCCCACAGTTACGGAAATCGAGGAGGTGCCAGCACATGAAGGGTATAAGAACGTGGCCAGCAGAATGAAGCCCAGCAGAGAGGTCCCCAAGGATGGGGAGCGCCCGGGAAGGGCAGCACCGGCCGACATCATGGCCCCCGAGCAGTTCAGTGCCTACAAACCTCAGGTATCCGACGGGAACCCGCTGGGGTACGTAGCTGCCAACTTCTACCAAACGCAGTCCCCCGCAGCCCTCCCAGAACCGGAGACCAACGTCTTCTTCAGAGACTACACGAGCCCCGTTCCCCACCTGTGGGACGGGGAGGGAGGGGGGCACCACCTCTGCCTGCTGGAGAAGATCAACCTCATCTTAAACAACAGCCGGAGCGGGCAAAGCCAGGCATTCGGCTCGGCCCAGGGGGGACACGGCTCCCTCCTGGAGAACCCGTGGGGCCACACGCTGGCCGGCGACGTTCAAGAGCAAACGCTGGTCCCCGATGAGCTGGTCTCCTGCCTGAGAGCCATGAACGGGGAGGCGGTGGATATAAAGCCCTGCTTTCCGCAAAGCATCGGAAGATTGTTTTGAAAGGAATTGTAGTTGCAATTAAAAAAACCGAGGCGATGATTGTGGCACTTAGCAGCCAACAGACTGCGAACAGCAGAACTGGAGCAAAACTCCGAATCTGAAATTCACCCTCTTAATCGACTACAAATACTTGTGGCCGCCTGGAACGCTTTGGCCAGGAAATCACAATTTTAAACTTAGCTCCTATTGTCACAAGCATAAAACCCGTAAAATTTGAATTCCTATAAGAACTGAAATACAGAGGCGGTGGTTCTCGCAGGATGCAATACGCTTCAGTTATTATTCAAAGTTATTCTCTTGTTAAACGTTAAATTCTCTTGTTTGGAGCATTTCACCCCTGGAGCTGATTGTAGTTAAGACGGATAAAACGATCCCTCAGACATCCTGACTGCAGCGTGTAAAATGCCTTGGGATGACTCCTGATGAAGAGACACTGCACCCAGGAGGATTTCTATATCGTACAGCAGACACGAGTAGCAAGAAGATGAAATCTTTTCTGTATGACAGAATAGCACAATTTCCTTTTCCCTCCTGTTCAATAATAAAATCCACATCAGGGAAGAACAAGCCTTCACCATCTGCCAGGCTGATTTAAAATCTCTCCAAATTGGTCACTGAGCGGGTTCTTCATTTGGAGTGAGGGATTTATCGTCTCATGGTGGCTAGTCACTGCCTCAGCCTTGCTGCGTGAAGCACAACGTGGTACAGCGAAATGGCATTTATTTGGTGCATGACAGGGAATTCTGATCTTCTGGCATCCAGAAAATGAACTACAGGAGTCTCCTTCCTGCTGAAATCATTTACAAGTTTGCCCGGGACGTCAGAAGCGGTCCTGCAAAATGCTCCTAAAGCAACCAGAACCCCCCTGGAAATGTGAGAGGCTGGATTATCTATTTGCTGGGTTGGCTTATCGATTTGCCGATCACCCGCACCCTTTTAAGGAAACACTCCAACTGCTTTTGAGGAATACCAGGCCAAAAGAGTTTCGCAATACTCTGTAAAATGCCTGAGCAGTCGATGCTCTCCGCGATGTTTGCTCTGCCTCTTCTCCTGCCTCTTAGGTCCCAGCAGAGACTGGTTTTGGTCCAGAGCCACAGCTGGCAGAAGTGACACTGTGTGTGGCTGGGGTGGGGATGGGTGCCGGTGCCAGAGCTGCATGCCCATGCACATCCATGCACGCCCATGCACACCTGTGCACATCCATGCATGACCATGCACACCCATGGACACCCATGGACACCCATAGGTAGCCATGCTCGCCCATGCACATCCATATATGCCCATGCACACCCACGGACACCCATGCGCATCCATGCATGCCCACGCACAACCATACATGCCCGTGCACATCCATGAACAGCCATGGACACCCATACATGCCCATGGACACCCATAGGTAGCCATGCTCGCCCATGCACATCCATATATGCCCATGCACACCCACGGACACCCATGCGCATCCATGCATGCCCACGCACAACCATACATGCCCGTGCACATCCATGAACAGCCATGGACACCCATACATGCCCATGTGCACCCAGGGACAACCACACACACCCACGGACAACCATGCACCCCCCTGGAGACCCATACACACCCACAGAATCACAGAATCCCAGAATGCTAGGGGTTGGCAGGGACCTCTGGAGATCATCTGGTCCAACCCCCTGCCAGAGCAGGGTCACCCAGAGCAGGGGGCACAGGATGGTGTCCAGGCGGGTTGGGAATGTCTCCAGAGGTGGAGACTCCCCCACCTCTCTGGGCAGCCTGTGCCAGGGCTCTGCCACCCTCCAAGGAAAGAAGTTCCTCCTCGTGTTCAGATGGAACTTCCTATATTGGAGTTTATACCCATTGCCCCTTGTCCTGTCACTGGGCACCACTGACAAAAGCCTGGCCCCCTCCTCCTGGCACCTGCCCTTGAAGTATTTGTAAATATTGATGAGATTGTGCTAACGGGAAGGACCAGGGACTGACATATACCCTGGTAGCAGCTTGGTGCGCTCGCGAGAATCCCACCGCGCTGGCACGGAGTCGCCGTTTACAATAAGTAGCACAAAAAGCCTCTGGACTGGGCACCCGCGCGTGGGATTCCTGCTGGCGGGGCAGCCTGCCTGGCTCTGTGGCGCCGGGAGCCGAGCCGGCCGTGCCGAGCGCCGGGGGAATCCGCAGGGAATGTGTCTGGCAAGGCTGGTGTTGCCACCAGCACGGTAAAAGGCAAAAGGAGCGTCTGACTGTGCATTACCAAACCAAGATCTGCAAAATAGCGAGAACACGACAAATTTTTCTAAGACTTAAAAATCACAAAGCTAATGTGAATGCTAACCTCTGTATGACAACCTGCCCAGCCTTATCCACGTTAGTATTATGACATCACTTTTTGCAGTAGAACTGCTAAACCTGGAGATTATAAGCTTTCTTTCAATTTTTGCTAGGCACTCTCTGAGTTTCTCTTGCACAAATGGATCGATTTTGTCGTTTAAACCTGGATAACTTCAAACCACCACGGCCGTGTGCTCCACTTCTTTCCTTTTAACAGCCCAAGAGATCTGTCGCTTCAATTTCCCCAGTAGTAGTTACCCCTGGCAAGATGGAGTAGGGTTATTCTTTAGAAGCAGCAAAAACCATTTCCAAGCCAGAAATGTGACTTTTACATGTAAGCAAGTCTAAAATTAGTGATTGCTGTCTGTGCAGGAAGGAAATTGTAAAACAACAGCCACATACTATCAGCAGCCCAATTGTGAGATGGGGAAGGTATTTTTTTTTCAATGTCCACATCCTGAGACTTGTGCTGCCGCTGTCGCCTGTACCACCAAAGCCCGTGGGTGAAAACGCTCGTGTTGTCAGCAAACACGGCTGCAAACCTGGTCTTACATTCCAGGCACCTGCTGGCTGAATTTCCAGCCCTGCTACCTCACGCCGGGGTGGAGACCGGCAAATCCACCTTTGGCCAGAGGAGCACAGCTCCTCTCCTGCCCAGCAGCTCTCAGCTGGCAGCGCTGCGGGGACGAAACGTCACGCACGTGTGCTCCGCAAAGCTCCCGCTGATTTCCTGGGGCACGAGGGAAATATGTCTCCTTTACATAAGTGCATGGATGCAACGTTTACAGGCTGCCCAGAGAGGTGGTGGAGTCTTCGGAGACATTCCCGACCCGCCTGGACACCATCCTGTGTCACCTGCTCTAGGTGGACCTGCTCCAGCAGGAGGGTTGGACCAGAAGATCTCTAGAAGTACCTGCCAATCCTTAACTTTCTGTGATTCTGTGAACTGATAGATATGGACTGGTTACCCAGGAAAAGGGAAGGAAGAGGGCACAAATATATATACACATATATACATATATTCCAACTGAACCATTCTATTCTACTCTAATATACAATTCAGTTCCCCCTCTCCCTCCCTTCTAACCCATTTCGATGGAGTTTCTATCTACCAACAATCTAAAAGAGGTGACAGGCTTGGTCTGGGATGGATAACTGTGATACTCACCGCTGGCCATGGGTGCCTCCTCAGTGGGTAAATCGACCAGTGCATGAAGACAGCAAGAGTTTTGATAATAGTACAACATCCCGATGCCACATCGTGTTCTTGGCTTCAGATTATAGTTTGCCGCCTGTGCTCTTCCCTCTGCTGTTTGCCTTTGCCTGCTCTGCCCCTGAAAAGCCCTTTGCATCCCACCTGTGCCTTCTTCCCACCAGCTGTGGTATTCAGGGATGTAAATCAGCAATCTGGATGATGGGAATTAAACTACAGGCACAATGCTGAGATCCTCGTATGGACAACCCTTGAATGTATGGATGGCTTAGTGTTCTGAATCACAGAATCACAGAAGGGTTTGGGTGGGACCAGACCTTAAAGCCCATCCAGTGCCACCCCCTGCCCTGGGCAGGGACACCTCCCACCACACCAGGCTGCTCCAAGCCCCGTCCAACCTGGCCTTGAACCTCCAGGGATGGGGCAGCCACAGCTGCTCTGGGCAACCCCGGCCAGGGGCTCCCCACCCTCACAGCCAGGAATTTCTGCCCAATATCCCATCTCAATCTCCCTCTGCCAGTGGAAAACCATCACCCCTCGTCCTGTGGCTCCACTCCCTGATCCCGAGTCCCTCCCCAGNCCCTCTCCCCAGGGCTGCTCCAGCCATTCTCATGATATTGTTTCATCCCCCCTCCCTCAAATATTACACATTCTCTAATACCCGATACCGGCATTTTTTTCTAAGTTTGGTTATACACTTGGCAGCCGTCCCTTGTGCCGGCAATTTCCACAGGTTATTTATCAGTTTGGCAACAAGTTTCATGGGTCGCACAGCTTCGTTGCACCATGTGGTTACACACCTTGGAGGCACGTAAAGGAAGTATACGCTGAGTAATGTCTCTACCCGCAGACAGCGAGCACCCATCTCCCCTCTCACTCCCCCTCCACCTGCGCAAGGCTGCGACCTCAACTGTACGTTACCCCACGCCAGAGAAAGCTGTGTGTAATTATTTTATGACAAGACGTTTTCTTTTCGCCCCGAATGACTAACGTGGAGAAAGCGGCTGCTGTCAAAGTTCTGGTGGGGATGGGGGTGTGTCTTCACACAAGGCAGGCTTTTTGGGGGCACAGAAGTGGTGACCCCACGTCTCTTGTTGTAAAGACGTGGTGGCGCCGTGTCCCTTGAGCTCGGTGTCCCTGTCCCCCAGGCAGACACAGCCAGAGACCCGCAGAGACGTCCCCACCAGCCCGAGGAGGGGCTCAGCGAGGGGAGTGCTGGTGCGAGCCAGCAGCTGCCCGTCCCTCTACGTGTAATGTCATTAAACAGCCGAGCAGATAGATAGCTCCCGACCCGCAGAGATGTGCCATGCCACTATTGAGATATACATGTATCTCAATAAAATAGCAATATATCAATAAAATATCAATAAAAGAATAAAAAGTATCTATACACACAATACACACACATATATATAGGTGCACCATCCCATTGCTACCTGTGGGTCTAACACGACCTCAGTAAAAATGATCTTTCTGTACAAACGGGAGGGGAGAACAAGTTAAAAAGAACGAGGAAACTGGGCGCGGTGTCCTCAGAGCCACAGCAGACCGGGAGAGTGGCAGCGCCCGCTCCTCTGCCTCCCATGGCAGCAGGACGGGCTGTATCAGGGCTGAGCTTGTCACCTCGCTGGGGTGAAAGCCCTTGGCTCGGCCCGGGGGGGTCCCCACTGCCCAGCAAACGGCAGCCAGGGACACTCGTCCTCCAGGTCTTGGAGCTCAGCGTCCCCCTCCAAAAACTCTGCTTGAAAACGTGGGTCGGGGCGATCCCACACACAGCTCCAGGCTGGGTGGGGAATGGCTGGAGCAGCCCTGGGGAGAGGGACTGGGGGTGCTGGTGGGGGAGAAGCTCCCCAGGAGCCGGCACCGTGCGCTGGCAGCCCAGAACCCCCCCGGCCCCTGGGCTGCATCCCCACAGCGGGGGCAGCAGGGCCGGGGGGGGATTCTGCCCCTCTGCTCCGCTCGGGGGAGACCCCCCCTGGAATCCTGGGTCCAGCTCCGGGGGTCCCGACAGCAGAAGGACATGGAGCTGTTGGAGCGGGGCCGGAGGAGGCCCCGGAGATGCCGGGAGGGCTGGAGCCCCTCTGCTGGGAGGACAGGCTGGGAGAGCTGGGGGGGTTCAGCCTGGAGAAGAGAAGGCTCCGGGGAGACCTTCCAGCCCCTGCCAGGGTCTGAAAGGGGCTCCAGGAAAGCTGGGCAGGGACTCGGGATCAGGGAGTTGGGCCATAGGACGAGGGGTGACAGTTTTAAACTGAAAGAGGGCAGGTTTAGATTGGATACTGGGAAGAAGTTCCTGGCTGTGAGGGTGGGGAGCCCCTGGCCGGGGTTGCCCAGAGCAGCTGTGGCTGCCCCATCCCTGGCGGTTCAAGGCCAGGTTGGACGGGGCTTGGAGCAGCCTGGTGTGGTGGGAGGTGTCCCTGCCCAGGGCAGGGGGGTGGGACTGGATGATCCTTAATGTCCCTTCCCACCCAAACCATTCTGTGATCCTGTGACTACACAGTGAATTATTGCCTATTCTATTGTTGCAGCAGTAACTTCAGTATTGCTACAGTGCCATGGACCAAAACTCCGCTGTCTGGGTTGCAAGGAACAGAACATCCAAGTAGCTGAACTCGGATTAAACTCATTAAAGCATCTGAAGGTGCGGCAGCAAGAAAGGCAGCAGGAATAAGCAGCAAGAGCTTGGTTCCTGGAAGCAGAGCTGCCTGTGCTCGGGATGTGGTTTGACATTCAGCAGCCTGAGCAGTCGTGTTCCCTCAACCACGTCTAGTGGTCCCACCTCTCCCATGGTGCTGACTGACACGCGTCACGGTCCTGCGCAGCAAATTGGATCGAAGAGCTGACAGTTACTGCAAATAACAGCACCTCTGATTTGGGGATTTTTATTCCTATATTCGATGCTGAACTAATGTTAACTTCTTTCAGCTTCTCGCGTGTTATGGCAGGTTTGGTGCTGGTGCTGTACGCCGTGTTGGTGACCGCAAAGGGCTGGTGTGCCGCGTGCTGGTGTTGCTGGCTCTGTCTGCTCCAGGACTCCCCGTCCTCAGCCATCCCTGGTGGCCCTGCCATTGAGAAGGCTCTTCCCTGCTGTCCTGGTTATCAGCTGTTGAAATCAGCAGCTAAAGCTCAGCCCTGAAGAACCAGGGACCTTCTTGTCTGTAGGGAGAGTGGCCGATGAAGGACAGTTGGCAGCAATGCAATAAAAACACAGACAAAATACGAAATTTCAATAAAATGCAACCGCCGTTTGACAGTAAGACCAACCAGTGCTCCCGGTGTGGCCAGAGAGCTCTCATTTAGTGCAGCGCCGCTGTACAAGCTTGCCTGTGTGGTCCCTGGTACAATCAGATCTAGAAACTGCACTCTCTTCTGGAACCTCATCACCAAAAAAAAAGAGAAACCAACAGATATTCAGAGAAATTGAAAAAAACAGACCAGGCTGGAAGGGGTAAGAAATGCCAGTCTATGAACCTCTGAGGTCTTCAAGCAGGCAGAAAAAAATTTTTTTTTTTTAAATAATTTTTTGTCTTTGCTGACACAAGAAAATGGAATTATGTTGAACTCAAGCTGAAGACAAAAAAATCACAGCACACCTTTCAAAGAGCGGGGGTGCAAACACCGTGACAACAGCTCTTCCGAAGCTGGACTAGACAATGTGGTAGAAGGAAGAACTCCAGAGAATATTATGGAGGAAATACATTAAATAAAGAAACTCTGCTCCTTCCTGACTGACCACTGTCAGGTTTTTTGGATATACTCACATTCTCCTGCATGGTATTTTAAGCAGCCAGTAATTACCTCCGAGTGCTCTGTCGGTCTTATTTCGACGCTGGTGAGTCACCACCATTCCTTCACAATTCTTCTTTCTCAGGGTTATTTCCAGACCTACAACCTGACAAAACCAGAGAGTGCAAGGGCTGCACCTGCTGATTTCACTTTTGAGTTTGAATTCTGTTTCCTCCAGTAATATTTTTAACATTCACACTTGCCCGTTTCTGACTGGCCTCCAGCCTTCTTCCACCATCAGCTTTAACTTTCTCTGATTCCCCTTAAAATAGCTGGAAAAGAAGCAGCTTTGCACCATTTGAAACTTCCTACATTTTTGCACCGCCTTTTTTTTCCCCTCACAAAGCCAAAGAACACAATGGCTGAATAAGCCAGTCTCAGTCTTCTGCTTGGCTTCGCCTCGCTCTAGAAGTCTCCTTTTATGTGCCCTTTCCATCTCAGATAAAATATTTTGTTTCTCACTTCCAGGAGCCAAGCGTGAATTACCACAATCGTATACCTTCAAATTTCATTACATCGCTTGCTCACACTTTATTTTCACTATAAGCCCATGTTCTTTACTCTTTTTCCTCGTTCCAGCTTTCAGGGTGTTACGAGGCTGGGTTGAAGCAGAAAGCACCTTGACCTCAACTCGTTGAGTGCCTTAAATAAATGCACTCAAATAAATAATAAATTCATTAGATAAATGCACTACCCATGGAGATTCCTTCCAGATTTATCTCACGGGAAGCTCAACAGAAATAAGGTGGTTGGGTAACAGCCAGCACCAAGGAGCTGGTGTCCCATGGGTGAGAGCAGCATTCCCTGCCTCCCTCGCTGTGACCACCACTGGGTGCTCTTGGCAGCAATGATCTGCCAGGGGACAGTTTGAAGTCCTCCTCCCCCAGCCATCTCCACCCCAGGTCACCAGGATTCCCTGCAGTGCAGGCTCAAGACGCCGCCGTAGGTCTTGCGCTCAACCCCTGTGCGTTGGCGTATGCTCGGTCTGATCACAGGGGCTTCACCCCATGAAAACCAGGGTGAAGACTGGCACTGTGCGTCTTCTGCTGGCGCCGCCAGCTGTGGGTCTCAGACAGCTCAGCTTCGCCGGGGGGGTATGGGGTTACACCACAACCACCACCAGCATGTTGTTACAGCCTCCATCGTGGTCGCCTCCCTCCTCTGCTTCGCTACCGGTGCTCCTTGGGAGCGGTCCCCACTGTCACCACCAAGCATCACACCTTCTCATGTCGACGGCTGCTGGTGCTTTCCCCGGCTGCGTTTTCAGAATCGCAGACACCCCCTCCTCTCAGAGAACTGATGACTCCGTACTTTCCTTGACATCATCCCCTGCCTGGTGGAGCAGGGAGGTTGGCCCAGCGTCCTCTCAGCCCCGGCAGCTCCGTTGGCAGCAGGACCTCGTCCCTCGGCTCCTCCGTGGGGGCCCAGCACGGGGCCGAGGTTCCGGGGAGACGCCCGACTGCGGGGAACGCGCTGCTTCGCCGCTTGCTTTATCCATGTAAGTACCACACGCTTTCTCTCCTGGAGCTTTCTGCTCAGCACGCGCCCATGGAAAAAGAATCGTATGAAAAAAGCAGATTTTAGTGCTAAAAATTAAGCAAAGAGAGAAAGAAAAAAAAAAGGAAAAAGAAAAACAAAAAAAAAGGAAAAAGAAAGAAGCAAGAAGAAAAGAAAGAAGAAAGAAGAAAGAAGAAAGAAGAAAGAAGAAAGAAGAAAGAAGAAAGAAGAAAGAAGAAAGAAGAAAGAAGAAACAAAAAAGAAGAAACAAGAAAGAAGAAACAAGAAAGAAGAAACAAGAAAGAAGAAACAAGAAAGAAGAAAAGAAAGAAGAAAGAGGAAAGAAGAGCGAAGAAAAGAAAAAGAGAAAGAAAAAAGAAAAAAGAAAAAAGAGAAAAGAAGAAAGAAGAAAAAAGAAAATAAAGGAGAAAAGAAAAAAAAAAGGAAAAAGAAAGAAATTACATGTTATGAGAGGTGATGGATCAGTGATTTTCAGTTTACCTTCCTGTCATCACGGCACAAGACTCAGGTCGCCTGGGCCACCCGAGGGGCATCTTCCCTTAGATGTACCATGGAGGAGCAAAACCCCCCCCCAAGGTCTGCTGGCGCCAGTTGAGCACATCGTGTCCTGGCTGCTGCCGTATTTTTTCCAAGGAGGAGCAGTAAACACACGCGGCTAGGGGGAGCGATGACCAAGGCTCGGTAAGAAGCAGGAGATAAGATGCCATATAAACTCCTGCCGGCGTCCACGTTTAAACTTCTGTGAATCCTGGTTTTGCAGCGTGTAGATCAGGCCTGGGCTGGGAAGCAGCACTGTGAAAAGTGAAAATGTAGCGCGAGCTAAAAGGAGACGGAGGGGAACCAAGCTATAGACTTAAAAAGAAACTGTTGATATTTGGAGTTTTGTAGGGAACAGACTCACGCAGTTCACTCACGTGGGATTTCGGTGAACTTTGGCAGCTCTTTAGAAAGACGCTCCGATGTTAGGCTGGGCTTTGGAAGAAGAGAGCTGAAGCGGGCTGGGGGCTCCAACGTAAAATTCCGCACTCTGGGAGGCCGCAAACCTTGTGCTTCCTCTACCCCGTTCACTTGAATGTCTGGCCCTGAAACGCCTTTGCTCAAAATTGCAAGGAAAAAATAATCAAATTTCAATTTTAATTTTATTTTTTTTTTAAATTAAAGAACAAAAAAAAAAGAAAGTTGATTTTCAAGCTAGAAAAAGTGAAT
>VZSF01002070.1:16303-65012 GCA_013398295.1 Chionis minor | reverse complement strand
CTGGCCGGGGCGCTGCGGCGGCCGCCTGCGGGGAACGGCGGCAGCGCGACCCGGGGCCCCGAGGGAGGCTGCCGGTGTCGGGAGGCTCCTGCCTCGGGATAATCCTGCCTCGGGATAATCCTGCCTCGGGATGCTCCCGTCTCGGGATGCTCCTTGACTTGGGCTTTGGCCGCCTCGGGATGCTCCCGCCTCGGGATGGTCCCTGCCCCGGGATGCTCCCTGCCTCGGGATGGTCCCTGCTTTGGGATGCTCCCTGCCTTGGGAGGCTCCCGCCTCGGGATGCTCCCTGCCTCGGGATGCTCCCTGCCTCGGGATGCTCCCTGCCTCGGGATGCTCCCTGCCTCGGGATGCTCCCTGCCTCGGGATGCTCCCTGCCTCGGGATGCTCCCTGCCTCGGGATGCTCCCTGCCTCGGGATGCTCCCTGCCTCGGGATGCTCCCTGCCTCGGGATGCTCCCTGCCCCGGGATGCTGCTTGCTCTGGGATGCTCTCAGCCCTGGATGCTCCCTGCCTCGGGATGCTCCCTGCCCCGGGATGCTGCTTGCTCTGGGATACTCTCAGCCCTGGGATGCTCCCTGCCTTGGGATGCTCCATGCCTCGGGATGCTCCCTGCCTGGGCAAGCTTGCTGCCTTGGGATGGAGGTGCCTAAGGGAGCGCAGCGCGGAAGGGCCGTCCTCTAGAAATAACGCCGTCCCGTTCCTTCATACTGTGGGGTCATTACATACCCGGCACAGAGTGGCCGACCCCGCGTGGGATGGCACCAGGCTGCGGTTCCGCGTCCCGGGAGCGCGCGGTGCTGCTGTCCCTGCTGGGCCTGCGGCAGCCAGGGCAGCCGGAGCCACCTCCACCAGCGGGCTGACCGCGGGAAGTTTCCCTAAAAACGCAGCAATATGCAAGCAACAGCACAGTTTGGGCACAAAGAGCGGGGTTTTTCCGGGCGAAATGTAACAGTGAGAAATGTTCCTCTTTCCACCGGCGTTCGCTTGGTTGTTCCTGCGGGTTCCGTGTTCCCTTAGAACAGATATTTGCTTTGCGCGGAGTTTTTCTAGGGAGGAGCGGGGACAAGGGTATCAAAAGTCGGTTCGAGGCGAACTGCAGCGCTTTAGGGCTTTGCAAGCGATTTTGCTGAAGAAGCGGGGCCGAGCGCTGCCACCAGCCAACGCGCATCCACGGGCGAACAGAACGCACCGCCGGCAGCCCTCGCGTTTTCAACCGCGATTCCGTAGAGATAAGTGTGCACAAACATGCACGATCTCCTTGGTGAACACCTCCCGCACTTCCTCTGCCTTGTGCTTACCAGGACAACGTCCTTTATGTTTTCTCCAACCTGCACCCAGTGGTACCATTTTCCCTCACCGATCTGGAATCCGGAGGTTTTTTGCTTCTTGAATATTTTTTTTTTCTTTTTCCACGCATCTTTGCTCGAAGCTGAAGGTTATTTCACATTCTTTTCCCCAATTTCACCCTGATCGCAGTTCATCTGCTCTGCTGCACTCATACGATGCCGCAGAAATTGTCTAGCACTTACCTAAGCAAACCACTGATTAAAATTATTTGCAGCGTGGTTATTTTTGTCTGTTGACTCAAGTAATTTGGGTACAGCTTCGCTGTCAGAAAGCAAGCTGTCTGAAGGGTGTTTACACAGTCACCGGGCGATTTCAGTTTATTGGAAGGCAGAGCATTTACTTGAAGAACCCTGGTGCTGTGATTGCTCATCCTCGCAGTTACTAATCACCTACAGAAGGCACCGCATGAAGCGCCTTGTGTAAAGCTGAGGCCCTGCAGCCCGGCTTCGCGTTTCAGCCGGAAAAAAAAGTGGAGATTTAAATACAGCAAGGCGTTGAAATGCCTTTTGGCAAATCTTACCCATTTCTTATTCACCTCAGACACCATTTCACTTGAAAAACATGGAATGGATCCCATCCCCTAATATGAAACCAACCTGAAATAACTTTTCTTGTTGTTTTTATATTAATACACGTGTAGCAAAGACTACGTTGTGCAGTGCATCCCCGTGGAAGTGCCCCTCCATCCATCCAAGACAGCAGGAAAAGCAGCCCGGCTTTAAAGTTTCGCTTTACAGTAGTTTGTTTCCAACACGGCAGCAAGTTATTAAAGTAGCTGCATCCCTGTGAGAGGGCAGGAGTTCCAGATGATGCTTGTCGGTGTATTCACTTCGGAAGCATCCCGTCTATTCTCGCGGCCCCTGTAGTTCTGCAGGGGAAGGGTAAAAAAGGAAATAGTCGTTAATGCCCGTTGCAAAATGTATGGGAAAATACAAGGCTCAGTTCAGGCTGACCTTGAATAATCCGCGTAAAATGTTTGTGCTCAGAACTTCCGGCGCTGGAGTCTGGCTTTAGGCTGGTGAATCCAGGCGTGGGCAGAGGTTTTGAGGGCTCCTGGGGCGTTCGGAACATTTCGGAACTGTTTGGTTTGGCGGTGCCGTTACCACGCGCTCAACTGCCTGCGGCTGCAGCTTCGTCCCCCAGGGAGGAGGTAAACAGTCGCAGACAAGCTGCGTGGGATGGTGTTCCTTTTGGAGAGTAGCCTACAGAAATGGTAAAGGTGCTAATTCCCAAGGTCTTACCCAAAATTTTGCGTGTAATGCTCAGGTCTGGGAATCTCGAGACTGTCAGTTGTCTGAGAGGAGGCGGGTTTATTTGGATTTGGGGTCACCCGTACCTCGTGTGAGCACAGACCGGCTGGAGAGCAATCGAGGGTCCTCCTAGGAGGCGGGGATGGGGCTGCTCCAGCCCGAAGAGGGTGTGGGATTTTGGGAGCGCGTCGGCTGTGCCGGAGCGGGGCGTGCAAACCACGAAGCAAAGAGCACGAGGGGGACTGAGGGCTTGGTCCTGTCCTTCCCAGAAAGGCTTTTGGTGCTGGGCTTTGGGAGGGAAAGGAGCAAATACTGATTTTTCTAAAGCACAGAGTCGTCTGGTTTTAAAGCAGAGAGGTTGACAGTACTCTGCCCTTCCCCTGCCTCTTGCGCCTGTCCAAAAATCGGCTGCTGCTTCCGATGGGGTCTCCAGAGTCACAGCTCAGCAGCGTTAGCACATCTAACCTTCATTAGAAAGGGCTCACGAAATAAGCGGTTCGGATTTTCTGAAGTTGCAAAACGGCAGAATACAAATATCTGTAAATTATTTCCCCACGTTTTAGGAACTGGTAAAAGCTATTCTTTTCTCTACAGGGAGAAAAATGCTATTTGCATGGATTGTGCCGGCAGCAATTTGGTTGTTGGTGCACTTCACAGCAGGTAAGGTAGTTTTTTTTCCCTACGTAGCAATTATCAGTTAAAAGAAGCACTCAGGCTAATTAGTTGGGCTTTTTTCAGCTTCTGTGGGGTGTGCTAGTAGACATGTTTCTTATTAGAGAGAGCAAAATTTGATGCTTGGTTAGGTGGATACTGTAATTTCTGTAAGAACGCCTTGATCCGCTGCTGCTGCTGCCGCCGAGTGTCCTGCCATGGTCCAGCCCCTGCCCTGGTGGGACTGGGGTGACTGGGCAGGGAACGGCCTCGGCTCCCAGCAGAACCCAATCTCTGCTGATGCACAATTAGCACCGCAAACCTGCTCCCTTCGTGTGTTCAAGGCTGCGTGGAGCAGATAGTTGCTAATAAGTTGTACAGGGAGGTTATTTGGTTTAGCTCAAGGTAGAGCTGTTGGTTACATGGGGGTGACTCGGGGGTGCTGGTGGGGGAGAAGCTCACCAGGAGCCGGCACCGTGCGCTGGCAGCCCAGAACCCCCCGGCCCCTGGGCTGCATCCCCACAGCGGGGGCAGCAGGGCCGGGGGGGGATTCTGCCCCTCTGCTCCGCTCGGGGGAGACCCCCCCTGGAATCCTGGGTCCAGCTCCGGGGGTCCCAGCAGCAGGAGGACACGGAGCTGTTGGAGCGGGGCCGGAGGAGGCCCCGGAGATGCTGGGAGGGCTGGAGCCCCTCTGCTGGGAGGACAGGCTGGGAGAGCTGGGGGGGTTCAGCCTGGAGAAGAGAAGGCGCCGGGGAGACCTTCCAGCCCCTGCCAGGGTCTGAAAGGGGCTCCAGGAAACCTGGGCAGGGACTCGGGATCAGGGAGTGGAGCCACAGGACGAGGGGTGATGGTTTCACACTGGCAGAGGGAGATTGAGATGAGCTGTTGGGCAGAAATTGCTGGCTGTGAGGGTGGGGAGCCCCTGGCCGGGGTTGCCCAGAGCAGCTGTGGCTGCCCCATCCCTGGAGGTTCAAGGCCAGGTTGGACGGGGCTGGGAGCAGCCTGGTGTGGTGGGAGGTGTCCCTGCCCAGGGCAGGGGGGTTGGCACCAGATGGCCTTTAAAGGTCCCTTCCCTCCCAAACCGTTCTGTGATTCTCTGATACACGAGAAAACATCTCTACAGTTAGCTTCCACAGAGATGGTCAGAACTCACAAATAAGGAGAAACGGCGCTCTGTCCTTTTCCTGAATCTTCTGCCGCTGCTCTGCTCGTTTGCCCAGCGCATGAGTGCCCTGGAGTCTGTCAGCAGGCGCGTGTTCTCCTACGCTGAGCGCAGCATCGCCCGCACCCCTGCAAGGAGAGGTCTCTGCGACTCGGAGAAAACCTCGCTTGTCTCTTCAGCAGGGACGTGTCTGCCGCCGCTTTACTGAAACACAGAGATTTCCTTAAACCCCAATGAAAAAGGAGTTCTGATAAGTTTTGCCTGGGGTTATCATGGAATCACAGAATCACTTGGGTTGGAAGAGACCTTCAAGATCATCGAGTCCAACCAGAAACCTACACTGCCAAAACCCCCCCTAACCCATGTCCCTCAGCACCACGTCTGCCCGGCTTTTAAATACCTCCAGGGACGGCGATTCCACCCCCTCCCTGGGCAGCCTGTGCCAATGCCTGAGAACCCTTTCCGTAAAGAAGTTTTTCCTCATATCCAACCTAAACCTCCCCTGGCACAACTGGAGGCCATTTCCTCTTGTCCTGTGGCTTGTTCCTTGGGAGAAGAGACTGACCCCACCTGGCTACAACCTCCTTTCAGGGAGTTGTGGAGAGTGAGAAGGTCTCCCCTCAACCTCCTCTTCTCCAGGCTGAACAATCCCAACTCCCTCAGCCGCTCCTCATCAGACTTGTTCTCCAGACCCCTCACCTGTGCTTTTTTGTATGACGGCCGGTATTCAGCCCTTGGTTTCTGACCCCAGTTCCCCGGGTCGGTGAAGACTGGGCACAGCCGTATCCCGTGAGCAGCCTTGCGGAGGCAGGAATTCTCGCATGACAACCCTGGGGAGACCCTTCTCCTCGAGCGTGGTGTGTTGTACGAGGCGGTGCCTCCGTGTTGAAGGTTTGCCCATTCTCTTGCAGCAGTGTGCAGCCAGGAGAACGCGACGGCCTCCAAACTTCCCCGCGGCGCTGCAGAAGTGTGTGACGAAGGGAACATGACCACCAACACTGCTTCTCCTGTCCAGCCCGGGACCAGTATCACCCTCTCCTGCCGGCTGAAAGCCCAGTCAGGCACCAAGAACTGCAGGGTGGCTATTTTCTTGAACAGCTCTGAACTCGTTAGCCATCGCGGCAGTGCAGTAAGCGCCAAGTTTCTAGTCCATGCGTATGGCAAACACGTGTTTACGTGCAAAATAGACTGTGCATACAGGACAAAACTCATTTGCGGAATCGAGATAGAATCTGGAAGTAAGGAGAATTGAATTATTCCTTGTTCTTTGCTGTTTCCTGGGGTACCTCTGAGACATGTGTTAGAAACCAGCCGTGGGTGGCCTTTTCCAGAAAAGGTTCTGCCTTTTTTGGTGGCTCTTTGTATGTAAAATGTTCCTGGCTGGGACTGTGCCTCTCTGTTATTGCTAAATGGAGAGGAGCTAAATAAAACTGCCTGCTGAGAGCAAATAACGTACTCTCCTGTTCTACCCCTGACACCCGACAGTCTCTCCAGGGCAGAGGGGATTTGCAAGAAAAATTCTAAATTTTAGATTTTCTTCTAGCCTGATGAGGGGATGCTGCTGCAGCAGTTGTCTGCTGTATCAGTGCTGCTTTTTTAAAAAAAATTACTTATTTTTTAAACAAGAATAATGGTTGATTGGTTTAAGCAAATCTTGCGGTCCCCAATCTGGAGCGCTGTTAAGCATTTGCATTCAGCTGGCACCCTGGTAAAGTCACTGGGGTTTCGCTCAGGTGTCAGAGGTCTCAACAGGTTGCGGAGATAACAGACCCAGCTGTTTTCCCATATAAAAATTATGAGCCCGAATATTTTGACTAAAAATTCATTAAAAACCCCAAAGCAATCAAAAAGCCGAACCTAGCCTTTCTTAAAATGTCTCCTATCAGCATCTTTAAGGAAGAAACTGATAAGAATATCTGTTTAAGATCCTCCAGATGAGCCAAGAAATGTGTCGTGTATCCAGTATGGGACAGACGGCCATCCCAACTGCAGCTGGGATAAAGGAAGGCTCACCTACATCAGCACTACATATGTGATACAGTAAGTAAGGTAGGGATGTGGGCTCTCTCATACGTATCATCCTATCTTAGAGTTTTTACCTTTTTACACTGTTTATTGAATATTTATCCTTATCAAAGCACACAAAAGAGCTGGTTTATGAATAACCAAGCAACAAGCGATAGGAAAAGAGGAAACGGCCTCAAGTTGCACCAGGGGAGGTTTAGGATGGCTATTAGGAGACATTTCTTCATGGAAAGGGTTGTGAAGCGCTGGCAGAGGCTGCCCAGGGCAGTGGTGGAGTCGCCACCCCTGGAGGTGTTTCCCAGCCCTCAGACGCGGTGCTGAGGGACACGGGTCAGGGGTGGGTTGGGCAGTGCTGGGGTGATGGTTGGACTCCAGGATCTTCAACGTCTCTTCCGACATAAATGATTCCATGATTCTATGAATAAGTTAGCCCAAGGCTTCCGTGACCACAAAAGCCAACTGGAATTGTTAAAACCCTTCCCTGCTCCCATCTGTGGGTGCTGCACCGCAGTGGGTTGGCTCCTTCAGGGTTCAGCAGGTAAAGAGGGTCTGCCAAGAGACAGACAATTCCCCCCCCAAATCCATCATCCCCCCACATTCTGTGTGCCATCTTTCAAGGGGTGGATGACCTACCTGGCTTTCAGCGCCGTGGTCCTCCCTTGAAACCTACCCTGCAGGGAAGCTGCTGGAAGAGCCGCAGCCCCAAGGGACCCGGAGCAGCAGGACTGTACGGGGACATGAGCCGTGCCCCGACGCAGCCAGGGTTTAGCTTTCTTGGTGTACAGGAGAGTATTGACCAAGCATTTTTCTTCTGTTCTAGGCTATCAAATGGGACAGATGTCATTCGTATTTCAGAAGAAAGCTCGAGTAAGAAGCTTGACTCGCTGGCTCTGAGCAAGTTGAATTTTGACTCTACTTACACCGTTGTGGTTGCCGCCTCCAATGAGCTAGGAAGTGCTTTTTCACAGCCACTCGTGTTCATGTTAATAGACATAGGTAAATGCATGGCTTACCGCCCTTCCGTTAGTCCCGGCCCTTTAGAAAGACGTGAAATCATTTCTTGTTTAAACCTCTCAGAAAAAGCATCCATCTCGTCTAACCCAGTAATTCTATTTTCCCCGTCACCCCCCTCCCCGTTCCGTGCTGTGCTGCGCTGTGTATCTGAGTGCTCTTTGCTTCTTTCTGGTTTTTGCTGCTAGTGAAACCACATCCTCCCAACTTTTCGGTGGAATGTGAAAATTCTTCTGCGACCGGCTGCGCCTTTTCTTGGCACGCAGAAGCACAAGCGCGGCACTGCAGGCTGAGATACCGTCCAGTCACAGGGCACACCTGGAGCACGGTAATCCTCTTCCGAATAAAGGGAATTACCATCCTTGGAGGTTGCTTTAATATCGTTATTTCTTACTAGAATCGCTTTGCCCAAATTCACCTTTCTCTGCTCCTTAACACCATGTTTAAGAAAAACGGTTGCCTACCGGTCAAAAATTATCATTGGTCTAAATCTGCATGAGGGTAAAACACTGATCCTGTAAAAAAGTGAGTATTTCCCCATATGCCAAGTGCCTTCACGATGCACTGAAGAACCAGAGGTTATGCTTGACCCACCACTTTATGGGAATACAGTCATACCCGCTCATTGTAGCTCACGACTATGAAACACGCCATTTCCTTTAAGGAAATTATTGCCTTAATTAAGGCAATAGCTTGTGCCTTCCCTAGTGCTGGCTGGAAATCTTTGCTTTTATTTTAAGCGGTAAAAGAAATGTATTGCTTGAAGTTGAGTGAAACACGTGAACAGAAAATTTGTCGTCTTCACACAGTTAAATGAGGGATTTTTCTGGTGACGAGCTGCAAGTCCAATGATTCATTGCATCATTTGTCGAGTTATTAAAGTTGCCTCAGATCAGGGGTTTCCCCATTGCTTTTTAAAGACGTATTTTGGCTGGCTGAGCTTCCTTGGGGTGTTAGTAATTCAGCCTGTCGCTGCCTTCAACCTTTATTTCCCCGTGAGTTTAACATTATATGTCCTTTATCTTCATTAAAGGTTGAAAGCTTAAGCGGTGAGAAATGCAGTCTGTATGGTCTGGAGCCTTATACATCCTACGAGTTCCAGATCAGCTGTAAAATTCACCCCAAGCGAGGACTGTGGAGCAACTGGAGTGTGTACCAGACCCAGACTCCAGAGGCAGGTAACGCAAGATGCATCTCCGGCGTTTCGCCCGCCTCTAACCTTTGCGCGCAAGTGGAAACTTCAGCTAACGAAGCGAAAATGCCGCTGGGTTTTTGCCGGTTGGTTTAGAGCGTCTCTGTAGATCCAGAGCCAGAGCCAACAGGGAAGTAACTTCTGGAAGAGAATTGCTTTTTTAATGAGCAAAAATGGAAGCTGTTCAAGTTTCTCGCAAAACAGGAATTTCAAGAGTTCACTGAGAAGGTCTGAAGGATACATATGTTTGACGCTGAAGATCGGGGGAATTTTCCCCATGTTGCCCAGAGCCAGAGTGGCCTGCCGCATGGTGACACAGCTGGAAAAGGCAGAGACAGCTTGTGCAGCTTAGCCAGGGAAAGGAAAACCTTCTGTATTGGTTCATATCGAAGCGTTTTACTGAATTCCTCCAGCAAGCCCGTGCGCAGGTCAGGATGGCTGCTGTGTCACCCTCTGGTGCTGATGAACCACAGCTTGGGTGACACACTTTGGGTCCCCGACCTCACCCGAGAATTTGATGAGAAGTTGGGTGAATTGGCCGGGAAACCACCTGGACTCTTTCCGTTCTGCTGGCACTGGCAGGTTTTAACGAAAGAGTTTAATTTTGCCAAGTCATCTTTTCCCAAGTAGAAAAGTTATTTCACTTGGTGCCTGCCCAGGTGCTCCTTCCACCACACTGTGGAGCGGCTGGAGACCTGGGTAGCTTCAGCAGAGCTGAACCTGGCCAGGCATTCGGGAGAGAGGGATTCCCACCAGGAATTTGGTGAGCGAAAGAGCAGTCTCCAGGAACACGTGGCACCAACCTGAAGGCAATCCAATTATCATAGAATCACAGAGTCACAGAATAGTTTGGGTTGGAAGACACCTCTTAAGGCCATCTATTCCCACCCCCTGCCCTGGGCAGGGACACCTCCCACCACACCAGGCTGCTCCAAGCCCCGTCCAACCTGGCCTTGAACCTCCAGGGATGGGGCAGCCACAGCTGCTCTGGGCAACCCCGGCCAGGGGCTCCCCACCCTCACGGCCAGCAATTTCTGCCCAATAGCTCATCTAGAGCTTCCCCCTTCCAGTTGATACCATCACCCCTCGTTCTATCACTACCTGCTCTTGTAAAAAATCCCTCTCCGGCTTTCCTGTAGGCCCCCTTCAGATGCTGGAAAGCTGCTCTCCTCGGAGTCTTCTCTTGGCTGCCTTGGGCTGGCCGCGGGCTCACAGAGCTGCCTGGCTTCACCCTGAGCTGCACAAACTCACATGCTGCAAAACTTGCAGTTCTGACGAGAGAAGAAAGCTTCTCAGAAGTTTGTGTTTCAACAAAGATGCGTCAGCTGCTTCGGCATCCCCTCCTTTCACCTGCTGCTTGGCTTTCGTTGCTCTTTTTTTGTGAATTACTATAAGCTCTTCAGGCTGGTCCGTTATTACTCATGCTATTTACCACTACTGACAGCATCAGTTTCTGTAAGAAGCATTGATTGATGCAAAAGGTGTGAACTTTTCCTTCCCTCCCCCACCTTCCTCTCAACAGTTTTCTCAACCTTCTCATTGCATCCTGGCTTGCGACGGCGTTTGCGGTCACCACCCCTTTACTCAGCCACTTCTGTAAAACGAGAATCTTTTCAGCGAACCAAGGAGCATCTTCTGTCCCCAGGCTGGGCGGCAGCAAGGGGAGGCTGCAGATGAGAAGCTCTGGGTACATCATGGTTCCCCTTCTTTGAAGGAGCTGAAGCCCCACACAGGAGTTTGGCCTTTTACAAATCCAGGAGTATGCCTTTTCAATGAGATCAGGGTTTTTTTCCTGTTTCTCTAAGTCTAACCTGCCACAAAACTTGCTTTATGCAGGCACTGTTCGTAAGTGAGCATTTTTATTTTTTTTTCCAGCTAATTCATGTACTTCACGTGTGAAATGAACTTTAAAATCCAGGCTGGAGTCCAACAGATGCAATCCCATATTTTATTTTTTCCTGCTTTGAGCTCGCCCCTTCCTCCCTCGCTCACAGCGAGCGGGCCCTGGTTTTATTTCTTCTGTCAGTCCTGCTTCTTGTTTCTATTCTAGTCACTATTTGCAGTTAAGACAGGACAAACAGGTCTTACTGCTGGCACCGAGGATTTTTTTTCTGTCTTTGAACTTAGCAAATAGCAGGCAGCCCCGTTCTACCTGGGGTTTTCCAACAGCTGCCTGCTGCTCAGGTTATTAGTAGCAATTATTGTTTGAATTTGATGGGTTTATTTTGGTCAGAGACCTTGAGGAACCAAGCTTTGTTACCTTCTGCCACATCGGTTTTCTTTACGTGACTCTGAGCCACTGGAGCACATCCTTCACCCATTTCCGCAGCCAGAAGTTTGCTTTAATGTTATTTTGGACGGTTTATTCAGAACATCAAGGGTTTCCAGTCACTCTGTGACTGCAAGGAGACTCGTGGAAAAGACAGGGGTTTGAAGCTACCTCCGAGGAAGTCCCTGAGGTAGCTGCTAAAGGCATTTATTGCCTAGAGCCGCAGTCCTACAGATCCGACAAACCCTGTCATCTGAGGCTGCCTGTTGTCTTGGGATTGATGTAGCCAACCCCAAGCACCTTAATTAGCCTCAACTTTTACTAAAGGCGAGCGCTAATACTGTCGCTTTGCAGTGTAGGCTTCCTTGGGAGCCATCCCGATTCCTGAGGGCAGGATAAAGTCACCAGCAGAGCAAAACCCTCTCGTGGGTGTAGGGCTTGTTCTCCTCCATCATCAACGCAGCTGAACTCCAGCTACGACAGCACAGACAGGCTATTCCATATCGCCCCACTTCAGAGACCTTCTAAATCTTAAATTCGAATTGTCTCAGGAATTTTCCTTCCTTCGCCTATTCAACATCTTGTTTGTGTGCTCCACACCACCACCACTAACGCTGCTCACCCTTCTCCTCCCACACCAGCGCCCACCGGGCTCCTGGACGTCTGGTACCGACAGCAGGACGTGGACTCCCGAAGACAGAACATCTCTCTTTTTTGGAAGGTAAGTTGCTGAAGTGAAACCTGAGGAGATGAGGAGGAGCTCTGGTGTCTGCGTTCGCAGGAAAGGACCAAACCCAAGGAGAGCACAGGGCTTTACCAGTGCCCAGTGACGGGGACACGGACCAGCTCTGCTCCCCAAGACTTGCTGGCCCGGGAGGGTCATCAGCTCTTCTTGACCTACAATTTCCCTTTCATGGTTCCCCAAACTTCCTGTCATGCTGGAAGTATAACATGTTCCCAGCACATCACATCAGCAAAGCGAAGCGGAGGCATCACGGCTCAGTGACCACCTTTCAAAGGTGCATCTTCCTTCCCCCTTTCCACAAGGCGACCTGTGGCCCTGCTGCTATCTCCAAAGGGATAGATAACAACCTTACAGGCTTCCTAACTTGTTTTCTAATTAATACCTCCCTCTCCTGGCCCTCTGCCTCATTGCTGTGTGCTGCGGTTGGCAAAGGTGGTCAGGACAGGAGCTCTGGGAGGCCAGGAGGACACTGTGCCCCACGTTCTCCGTATGCACACCCTGTGTGTGCCTGCTTTGGGGCAGGAGCCTCCTTCAGGGGTGGTTCTGCTCTGTCTTGCTCATATGAAGGACACAGCGATGAAGAACAGGGGAGGCAGAAGAGGCAATTTGTTGTGATAGGCTACAAAGATAATTAAGGGGCTGGAACATCTTTCTGATGAGGAAAGGCTGAGGGATTTGGGTCTCTCTAGTCTGGAGAAGAGCAGGCTGAGGGGGGATCTCAGCAATGCTGAGCAATACTTCAAGGGCGGGTGCTGGGAGGAGGGGACCAGTCTTTTGTCAGCAGTGCCCAGTGACAGGACAAGAGGGCATGGGCACAAACTTGACCATGGGAAGTTCCATCTGGACACGAGGAGGAACTTCTTTCCTTGGAGGGTGGCAGAGCCCTGGCACAGGCTGCCCAGAGAGGTGGGGGAGTCTCCAACTCCGGAGACATTCCCAACCCACCTGGATGCCATCCTGTGCAGCCTGCTGTAGGTGGACCTGCTCTGGCAGGGGGTTGGACCAGAAGATCTCCAGAGGTCCCTTCCAACCCCGGGGATTCTGAGATTCTGTGATAGCCGTTTAAGGTGATGAAACTCTCAAAAATTTGAGAGCTGGCTGTGGTTTGGGCAACTGGAGGGGTCCTGCCCATGGCCTCGCTGTGTGGATGGACGGTCGGATGAGGCTCTTAAACAGCAGCACGGGAAGAATTTGGTTTTCTCTACAGGTGTGAAGCAGGTGATGGGGAAAACATACGCAAAAGGGTTTGCTAATAGTGAAGCTGCAGATCCAAAACTGGGCAAACTCAGAGTCAAAAAAAGTCGGTTGTTTGGGTCTGCTGAGCAATGCCTCCTGCGAGCTGGGGGCTGCGACCCTGCAAGGGAAATTTCAGAAAGAATTCAGATTAAAACCCGGCTGTAGGGTAAAAACTCCACGTTACTGTACATTACCACCCCGCTCAGGGGAAAAGGCTTACGCCAGGTCTGCTATCCCAACATCCCCAGTGAAACCAAGCCCTGTTACTGGTGCCAGGTGCTGAGTTTACTCCAGCATTACCAGCACAATACTTAAAGCCAGGTCCAAGAGGAATTTTTGGATTGCGGGGCGTTTTGCCGTGGTGGTTTTATTTCAAGGCCAGTGGGATTATTATTTGTTTTTTAAAAGCAGAAATTATCTTTGACTTCCCGTTTGCAATCTCTAGGTAACCTTCCAATTACTGCTCTACCTTCTCCCCACACCGACAAGCCCTACGCTACAAGTGAAAGCAGAAATTCTCATGTGATTACGTGACTCCGGCCCTTGTGGCTTTAAGGCATTTAACTTTGAGCCCTTTAATTTGCAATAACGAGCTGGTGACGCTTTCTGCATCGAAGCAGCCTTCCTGCGGCACCATTCATAAAATGGGCGCAATACATGGCTTTTTTAGTTGTCACGACAGCTGCAAAGCAAAAGCCTCACACTCAGTACAACGTCCTGGTTTCGTATTTTCGTATTTTTCCGCTAATTCCAAAGAAAGGGTCACCGATTTAATTTCAGCAGGCTTTCAGAGTGCTTTCAGCACCGCCTTTGTCCCAAGCCACTGCCAAAACGATTGTAAAACTGCAAATATTTTCCTGTTTTTAAACGTAGTTTTTTCCCCTCTTCTTTTTTTTTTTTTGTTTTTTTTGTTTTGTTATGACCAAAAAAAACCACCCAACAAAATGAACTGACGGTGTAGGAACTGCAGGAAACCGAAACTGATAGCACAACTGCGGGGTGGAAAAACCAGCGAGAGGTGTTACAGGGGACAGCACGGACTGACTTCTCAGCGCCGCGTAGTCTAAGTGGTTGAATTGAAATAATTCTTTACCATGGCTTTACGCAAAAATCTGGATTTTCCCCAGCTCAAAACCTGCTCGTTTTTACACACCCAGCTGGGCAGCTCCTACTCTTTTTTTTCCCCCTTGTGGAAAGCACGGATTGAATTCAGCCGCAAGGAAGGAGGAGAGTTTCTCTGTCCCCAGCCGTACCGCTGCTCGGGAAACGGGCAGCTCACAGCAAAAGAGCTTCGCTAAGCTGGAACTAACGAGGAAAAATAAATAGGAAATAAAGACACACAACCTTAAGAGAGACTCTCAGGTAAAGACATACTCTTGGCTCGGCCGTTAGGGGATCAACTCATTTCATGTGGCTAGATGCCACGGGTTCCCAAGAGCAGAGCAGTGACGGGGCTGGGATGAGGCTTGGGAATGGAGAGCGCGGGTCACGGGGCTGGGCAGCAGTGAAATCAAAGGGAAAAATCAGAATAGGCTGTTACCTGGTGCAGGTTTTACACAAATGTGCAAAATCATGGTGGCAAAGGGAAATTCTGCAGCAAGGACACTCGCTTCCTTTGGAAAAAAGCGTATTATTTTTAGCAATAAAAGTGCGCGTTCACTTGTGAACATGTATTCTTAGGTTGGTAGGGATGGGGCAACTCTGCTGCCTTTAAAGTGCATTGGCTGTACTTCAGGCCAGCAGATCTAAAGTTAATTTAAAAAAAGAATGAAAGTGTTACAGAAGAAAGCAGCCTCGGCAAGTGAGCGAGTAATCTCTGTAGCACTGCTTGTCTCCTCCAGCTCTTACAGGAGAAGAAAGTAAAAATTGATCTTTGGTTCTCCAAGAACATCAGCCGGTATGTGCTGCTGTCCCGCAAGTAACGCTGTGGCTGGAAATGACCTCATTACTCTTAGAATCACAGAATCCCAGAATCCCCGGGGTTGGAAGGGACCTCTGGAGATCATCTGGTCCAACCCCCTGCCAGAGCAGGGTCACCCGGAGCAGGTGGCACAGGATGGTGTCCAGGCGGGTTGGGAATGTCTCCAGAGGCGGAGACCCCACCACCTCTCTGGGCAGCCTGTGCCAGGGCTCTGCCACCCTCCAAGGAAAGAAGTTCCTCCTCGTGTTCAGATGGAACTTCCTATATTTGATTTTATACCCGTTGCCCCTTGTCCTGTCACTGGGCACCACTGACAAAAGCCTGGCCCCCTCCTCCTGGCACCCACCCTTGAAGGATTTGTAGACATTGATGAGATCCCCCCTCAGCCTGCTCTTCTCCAGACTAGAGAGACCCAACTCCCTCAGCCTTTCCTCATCAGAAAGATGTTCCAGCCCCCTAATCATCTTGGTGGCCCTTCGCTGTCCCCTCTCCAGCAGTTCCCTGTCCTTCTTAAACTGGGAAGCCCAGCACTGGACACAGGACTCCAGTTGTGGCCCCCCCAGGGCAGAGCAGAGGGACAGGATGACCCCCCTCCACCTGCTGGCCACACTCCTCTTGATGCACCCCAGGATGCCACTGGCCTTCTTGGCCACCAGGGCACGTTGCTGGCTCATGGGCATCCTGTTGGCCACCAGCACTCCCAGGTCCCTCTCTGCAGAACAGAAAAAGAAGAGAAAAAATTACCTTTGAGTGGAAGCTGCTGGCTTAAATGGGGCAGTGTGAGCATCTGGCTTAGGGAGATGGTCCGAAGCCGTCACCAGCTGCCGGGCTCCCACCTCTGTCCAGCATGGGAAGGGGCCGGGGCTGCTGCTCCACGGGCATCCCAGCCTGGGTGGACAATCTGCAGGGAGCATGCTGGCTTGCTAAACCCTCCTTTAGGAGGGCTGGTAGGTGCGACGCAAAAACCTCTTTCGTGGTCAGAGGTTTGTTTAAAAGCAGGTGTAATATTTGGGTGCCAAATGGTCGACACCACCTTCCTCCAGGAGCAGGTCTGAAGCCTTCCCGGGCAGCCTGCCACAGCTCCCCGGCTTGGTACCACCAGCTTTCTGCAGGCTTTGCTCCTCAGATGAAGAAAAGGTAATAAATACACTTTCCTCGCAGGCTTTGAGCATGTTGGAGGCGAGAGGAAAAATCCTGCGGTACACAGTGACCTTCCAAGCCCTGGGCCAGCGGAGCCCCCTGGCAGAAGCACACCTTACCACCCAAACCAGCTACACTCGAGTCACGCCGAGGGTGGGCTACAAGATAACGGTCACCGCCGAGAACTCAAGGGGCAGGTCCCCCCCAGCATCCATCGTGACCAGCCTGCACACCCAGGGTAAGGGACCTGGGGATGTCACACATGCTCTGCTTTGTGCTACGCACCATGGTCTCACCAGGGTTCAGGTCCCACCACCTTGTTCTCATGGGGGTCCATCTTCAGGAACCTTCAGGGATCTGCAGGTCCAGTTTTCAATGGGGACAGGGGTGCAGTTTCACGACAGGTTAAGTTGCCCCGCATTAGTACTGCTGCAATTCCACCTCAACCTCTTCTGCTGACACAGAATCCCCAGGGATGGAAGGGACCTCTGGAGATCATCCAGTCCAACCCCCTGCCAGAGCAGGTCCACCTACAGCAGGCTGCACAGGATGGCGTCCAGGCGGGTTGGGAATGTCTCCAGACGCAGAGACTCCCCCACCTCTCTGGGCAGCCTGTGCCAGGGCTCTGCCACCCTCCAAGGAAAGAAGTTCCTCCTCGTGTCCAGATGGAACTTCCCATGGTCAAGTTTGTGTGCGTTCCCTCTTGTCCTGTCACTGGGCACCACTGACAAAAGCCTGGTCCCCTTCTCCCGGCACCCGCCCTTGAAGTATTGCTCAGCATTGCTGAGATCCCCCCTCAGCCTGCTCTTCTCCAGACTAGAGAGACCCAACTCCCTCAGCCTTTCCTCCGTTGGTGTCCAGGCACCCAACAGCGCAGAAAATTAACCACGCCCCAAAAAAATATTTTGGGTTTTTTTTTTTTGTTGTGTTTGGGTTTTTTTGGTTTTTTTTGCACGAGAGGTAGCAGGACTGAAGGTGTTGGTGAAGGGAAATCACACAAACGTTATCTCCTGTGAAATTGCACTCCCTTGTACCCACGCAGCAAAATTAGCGAGCGTTCCCTGAGCTCACCCAGCCCCGAATTTCCTGTGCCAGTACCGGGCAGGATGGAGCCTCGCGGTCTCGGGTGGTTTCTTCAAAGAGGCGGTTCTCTATTTGCTCTGCAACATCAGCAAAACAGTGACAGAGCCACTGCCAAGCATTTGAACTGCGCTGAACACCAACAGGACGGGACGCTCTCCTCCTTTGGAGGTGGACGCGCAGCTCCTTGGCTCCAGGCTGCGCTGGCTATGTGAGACCTTCGTTAGGTAGCGACAGGATCGGTGCAGAAATACCACCGGCACCTGGTTATTCAGAGGCGGTAGGACAAGAACTGCTTTGTGGGCATTTGTAGGAAAAACCATCCAAGAAAGATGGTGGTGGTTTGGTACTACCAAGGAAAATTTTGGTGATTTTCCAACATTTTCTCCTGCAAGAAGAAGTAACCAGGCCCCAGCTGTGAAAGCAAGAGCTTTGGTCTTGTGGAGACGATGCGTGTTGGTGGCTGGTGGCTCCGTCACAGAAGCGAGGTGTTGGTATGTGCATCCTGGCCTGGGTCAGCAATGGTGTGTCCAGCAGGACCAGGGCAGTGATGGTGCCCCTGTACTGGGCACTGGGAAGTCCCCACCTCGAATCCTGAGTCCAGCTTTGAGCCCATCACTCCAAGAAAGACATGGAGGGGCTGGAGCGTGTCCAGAGAAGGGCAGCGGAGCTGGTGAGGGGTCTGGAGCACAGGTCTCCTGAGGAGCGGCTGAGGGACCTGGGGTTGTTCCACCTGGAGAAGAGGAGGCTGAGGGGAGACCTCCTCGCTCCCTGCAACTGCCTGAGAGGAGGGTGTAGCCGGGGGGGGTCGGTCTCTTCTCCAAGGAACAGGAGATGGGACAAGAGGGAATGACCTCAAGTTGTGCCAGGGGAGGTTCGGGATGGATATTAGAAGAAATTTTTTCACAAAAAGGGTTGTGAAGCACTGGCAGAGGCTGCCCAGGGCAGTGGTGGAGTTGCCATCCCTGGAGATGTTTCCCAGCCGGGCAGACATGGTGCTGAGGGACATGGGTTAGGGATGGGTTGGGCAGTGCTGGGGTGATGGTTGGACTCCATGACCTTAAAGGTCCCTTCCAGCCTGGGTGGTTCTGTGATTCTGTGCTGTGACAGCTTCTTCTCAGGGCTTGGGGATGGTATGAACAGGCAAAGCTGTGTGTATTCAACGTTCTGCACCATGAGACAAGACAAGAATGTGGCTCTAGTACTACCAGCATAGACGTTACCCTCGTATAAAAACCTTTTCTTTCAATGGCAGTTTACTTTTATACATTCCACAACGCCAAAATAGCTGAGATAGAGTAAAAGCCATATATCAAACTTACCAAGCCCACCAGAGGTTAAGGTGAGTTTGTGGTGACGGTGTCTTTTTTCTTTGCTTGGTCTTTCTCCCCTGTAAGATCTACCTCCTCCTCAGAAGGTCTCTGCCATGGCCATGGGAAACAGCAGCATCCTGGTCAGCTGGAAACCGCCCGGCAGCGGGGAGGCAGCGCTCAGCGGGTACGTGGTGGAGTGGGCAGAGTCAGGGACGGACACGCACCCGGAGCCCCATCCAGCCTGGGTGAAGCTGCCGGCATCCAAACTGTCCACGGTGATCACAGGTAACCACCACCTCGAGGCAGGGTGTCGCTGAGGGACTGTTGTATTTTGAATCATAGAACGTTAGGGGTCGGAAGAGATCTCTGGAGATCACCCGGTCCAACCCCCTGCCAGAGCAGGGTCACCCAGAGTAGGTGGCACAGGATGGCGTCCAGGCGGGTTGGGAATGTCTCCAGAGGCGGAGACCCCACCACCTCTCTGGGCAGCCTGTGCCAGGGCTCTGCCACCCTCCAAGGAAAGAAGTTCCTCCTTGTGTTGAGACGGAACTCCCTATATTCGATTTTATACCCGTTGCCCCTTGTCCTGTCACTGGGCACCACTGAAAAAAGCCTGGCCCCCTCCTCCTGGCACCCACCCTTGAAGTATTTGTAAATATTGATGAGATCCCCCCTCAGCCTGCTCTTCTCCAGGCTAAAAAGAGCCAACTCCCTCAGCCTTTCCTCATCAGAAAGATGTTCCAGCCCCCTGAGCATCTTCATGGCCCTTCGCTGCCCCCTCTCCAGCAGTTCCCTGTCCTTTTTAAACTGGGCAGCCCAGCACTGGACACAGGACTCCAGCTGCCCCTCCCCAGGGCAGAGTGAAGGGGCAGGATGACCCCCCTCCACCTGCTGGCCACACTCTGCTTGATGCCCCCCAGGGGACCATTGGTCTTCTTGAAGGCTTTTTAAGGAAGAAGTCAGATTCTAGTTTTTACTCATTCAGCGTAAGAAATGATGGCGTTATAAAGCTTTCTGTATAGGAGGAAAAAAATAAATCCATGGCTGCTGTGGGCTCAGTTCTGCAGTCACTCTCAGCTGAGATTTATATCTGATAAGTAAAATGTCTCTGAAAAAAACTAGTCCATCCGAAATGAAACAAGCCAGCTAGAGGTACAAGAGATCAAAGGCTTAAGAAAAGACTATTTCCTTTCGACTAATTGCTGGTTACTAATCCCAACCAGCGCTGCACGTCAGTGCTCTGCGCATCGAGGAGTGATGAACTTGCAACGGGGGTGACAGCGAGCGTTAACCTCGTTAGCGTTTCCCGTGCCGCCGCCATCCCCGCTCTTGAGTGGGCTGCAAAAGCGGCGTGTTTGCACCATCACTTTGTGCTCTGCTTTGGCAAGGGGAGAAAGGAATTCCTGGCAACCTCCCACGACCCGCAGGAATGGCCGGGAGGAGGATGTTCACAGGAAGTCGGGGGGAAAGAAACAGGGTGTGAATTAGGTGATGCTGCACTTCTGATCTCTTGAGATGCCACCAGGAATACTGGGTCCAGCGCTGGGGCCACTGAACGGAGCTGTTGGAGCGGGGCCGGAGGAGGCCCCGGAGATGCCGGGAGGGCTGGGAGCCCCTCTGCTGGGAGGACAGGCTGGGAGAGCTGGGGGGGTTCAGCCGGGAGAAGAGAAGGCTCCGGGGAGACCTTCCAGCCCCTGCCAGTGTCTGAAAGGGGCTCCAGGAAAGCTGGGCAGGGACTCGGGATCAGGGAGTGCAGCCATAGGATGAGGGGGAACGGTTTTACACTGGAAGAGGGAGATTGAGATGAGCTGTTGGGCAGAAATTCCTGGCTGTGGAAGGCAGGAAGGGTCTGCCAAGCTGAAGAGGAGATCACAGAGAAGCATTTTTTTTCCTTCTTTATGAAGGACGTGCTAATAATCAGACGATTCATCTCAGATTTAAGCAGCTAATGTAAATACTTTAGCCATGACTGTAAAGATTTTTCCTAGTAACCATCCCCTTCTTCTAATTTCTTTATTTAGAGCACATAAAAGATAACGTGTGCTATCAGATCAGCGTGTTTGCACTCTACGGGAACAGAGCTGGACAAGTGGCATCAGTGAGGGGACACTCGAGAGCGGAAGGTAAGCCTCTGCTCATCTTCCAGATATTTTTAAGCCAATTTAAGCTCAGCTTTAATAGTCAGCCTTATGTTTTGCAGCACCACTGGCCGGGCCCCAGGTGTATACAACGCCGTGGGCAAATGGCATCGTGGTTTCCTGGGAAGCAATCCCTGCCCACCAGCAAAGGGGCTGCATCACCGGGTACCACGTGTACCTGCAGAGAAGGGACAAGCGGGAAGGCCTGGCCGTCTACGGTAGGTGCCTGGTGGGGACCACGGTGACGTCTGCGGGCGGAGGATGGAGGGGAGGGTGGGAGAGAGGGGTGCCTGCAAGATCCAGACACCTCCCTCGCTGCTACAGCTGCCCAGCAGCCGGCTCGCACCTCCAGGGCTCCCAGCTCTGAGTCATAGAATCATAGAATCTGAGAATCACTTGGGTTGGAAGAGACCTCCAAGATCATCGAGTCCAACCATAAACCTACACTGCCAAAACCCCCCCTAACCCATGTCCCTCAGCACCACGTCTGCCCGGCTTTTAAATACCTCCAGGGACGGCGATTCCACCACCTCCCTGGGCAGCCTGTGCCAATGCCTGAGAACCCTTTCGGGAAAGAAGTTTTTCCTCATATCCAACCTAAACCTGCCCTGGCACAACTGGAGGCCATTTCCTCTTGTTCACGCCAAGTCATTTTGAATGTGGGACCATCAGATTTTCCCCCATTTCTGTTGGTTTGTTTTGCTGTTTGGTTTTTGGTTTTTTTTTTCCCTAATTGGTTATTTTCTGAAGTCATAACCATTCCAGGCCCTCGTAATGACCGGCGGGGTAAAAGAAGAGCCTTTCCAAAAGCCCTGCCCACCAAAGGCGTACCCTGCGCCACGTGGGGAGACAGGCTCGGCCGGCAGCACCCCCCCAAGCCCTCCGCCTGCCCAGCTCCCAGGCTCCCACCCAAGAAATGCCTGGTTTTTTTCTTTTTTTAAACTTGAGGCGGAAGTTGCGTGCCAGTTTTTTACTGGATGTTTCACAGTTCCGCCATACAAACCTCACTTCAGGTTGAAAGTAATTCAGCAAGCGCCAGTAGACAGAGGATGGGATATGCAATCCTGGGTGTCCCATCTGTCCGAGGGCACCGGTCCCCCCTATAGCATCAGGTCTCCTCTAGCCCTTCCAGTGGTTAACACAGAAAAGGAAGTTACTTAAATTAACAGATACCTCTCCATGCTCCAAATTCTGGAAACCCAGTTCATTCCAGTGAAATGCCATAAAAACCAGTGCGAGCTGCTTCATCTGCTTCTCCCCCTCTTCCCTCCAGCCGTTTCCGACGCGAGTGCCCAGCGGTCCCTGCACATCACCCACCTGCAGCCCGAGGAGCACTACATCCTGTGGATGACGGCCTCCACGGCAGCCGGAGAGGGGCCCTGGGGCAACACCGAGCTCCTCTACTTCCAAAGTATGAGTCTCTGCCGGGGTCGGGGCCAGGAGAGGTCCCAGCCCTTGGCCCCTGTCTTCCGCAGACTGGGAATGCTTTTCCTGCTCTTCTTTATTTACTGAAGATCTCTAGTTTCTGCTGCTTTGAAGACGTAGAATCTCTTTCTTTGTCCTCAAGGTCCCAGTTCTGTTGCCAGTCTGTTAGCTGGATGGTTTAACAGTGGTTGGTTGAAGGCCAGCAGGATGGTTTCTCCTGAAGGGGAAAGAAGGGTTCGGTCCCTTCAGGTTGCTGGCCCAGATATCAGTGTGGTTTCAAGCTCTGGCACAGGTATCCATGCAGAAGGTCCTGCTGACCTCCATGTCTCCCGTGGGTCAGTGGCTCTCTGAGGTCCCTCACCGCGGTCACTAAAGCAGCCGCGAGCTCAGAGCCTTCTTGAGGAGAACGGCACCCTGGCTGGTTCCTCTGCCTCCAGGGGGTGCAAAAGCAAGACCTTCTCCCAAAAACTTCTGCCCAAAGCTAACCTGAGAGGAGGGTGTAGCCAGGGGGTGTTGGTCTCTTCTCCCAAGGAACAGGCAATGGGACAAGAGGGAATGACCTCAAGCTGCACCAGGGCAGGTTTAGGATGGATATCAGGAGAAAATTCTTCAGGGAAAGGGTCGGGAAGCGCTGGCAGAGGCTGCCCAGGGCAGTGGTGGAGTCGCCATCCCTGGAGGTGTTTCCCAGCCGGGCAGACGCGGTGCTGAGGGACACGGGTCAGGGGTGGGTTGGGCAGCGCTGGGTGATGGTTGGACTCCAGGATCTTAGAGGTCCCTTCCAGCCTGGGTGGTTCTGTGATTCCACCAGCAGCAATCAGGGTCTCTGTCCCGCACGGCAGAGCGTTTCAATCAAATTCACCGTGAGCCCAGATGAAGACAAAGGATCACTAAACCCAGAGAAGGGAGGTGACAAAATGTGTGCTCAGGTGTTGTCAGAAAGTTTGTTTTGCTGCGTTTCCTGCCCAGCCACGGGCCCGGGATACTCATCTCCGCAGCGTGGGAGCGGGGCTCCTCTGGAGGCAGGTTTTTCCCAGGGACTGTGGGAGAAATCCAGGGAGGTGAGCAGGAGAGGAAATTAAAGCAATCCGGACAAGTTGAAAGAAAAAGATTTCCTGGTATAAAATCTGGATTTCCGACAGTTGCATTAGAAGCACAGTAAAGCCAAGGTTTTCACGGAGAAACAGTCAGGTTGCTGAGAGTTTACTGAATTTTGTAAGATCTTTTCTAATTAACACCTCTCTGCTGTGTGCACCCCCCGAGTCTACGTCCTCTGAAAATGTCTGGTTCGGTACTGGAGGAGAGATGAGCAATTTTGGGTTGCGGACTGTGTATCTGAAGAGACATTGGCAGGCATCGGCCTCGCTGCTGTAAAGTCCTGGCGTCCCCAACAGTCCATCCAGATTCCCAAATTTGAAACCAAAACATGCTGGTATGTTTTATGAGCGCAAACACTAGTCAGGCCCCGACTGTTCCAACTTGAACTAGCGCATTTAAATATTAATTTTTTTTTAAATAAAGGTGAATGATGGGTGTTCCATATTTCAGGTGCTGGGGACTGGTTGACTGTCGTGCTCACCTGCAGCTTCTTCGTCGTGTCAGCCTGCATTTGTTCCATGCCTCCAGCGAGAAAAGCGTGAGTGGATCCATCTGTAACATTCCAATAAAACACGGGATCGTTATTAGAAAGGATGGTCACGTCCTTTCAGGACACCTTGGGGAATGGCGAGGACTGTTCTGAATAAAGGTTTCAGAGTACACAAACGATTACAGAAAGACATATCGAGCTTAAAATACAGCCTCATTTCATATATATTGTGAATTTTTAACCCAGAGCTTAAGGTCTGCTGCTGCCGAAACAAAACTGAAGGGGTGCAATCCTCAGCAATTAACCTGGGAGCGAAGCTAAACCTGGAGATTAAACATTGTTTTCCTCCAGAGCAACACGCGTGCCCCCCCAGCCAGATTTCCCAGTCTGTTCCCAGCAAGCGCTGCCGTCGGGCACGCTGGGACCGGCGGGAGGAGGACGCTGGGCAGCATTTACCTGCTCAAGAGCTGCCGGGCTCAATCCGGGTCCCCACGAAGGCAGGTTCAGGGTGACACCGAGCTCGTGGGCGCGCAGACAGCACGTCCCGGGCCAGCGCTGTAGGCAGGGATCAGCATTCGTCCTTTTAATTGCACTTAGTCGCTCCGCAGGTTCCGCTCGCTCCTCTCCACGCTCCTGCCGCAGTGGCAGAGCAAAGCCATCCCGGACCCAGCCAACGCCACATGGGCTAAAACCGGCATGTCTATGGAGGTAAGATGTACCGTTTTTTTTTTTCCCCCTCTTCTAATCCAACCACTTTAAGCATAAAAAGCAACCGGAGCCAGGCAAATTGGTCATCTCCTGATGTAGCAAACCCAGCAAGCTCTGACGGGATAAGCTCTGTTCTCGTGCCTTCGTAACACTGGGGGATGTTGAGAGAGTTGGGGGGGTTCGGCTGGGAGAAGGCTTCAGGGAGACTTTCCAGCCCCTGTCAATCCCTGAAGGGGCTCCAGGAAAGCTGGGGAGGGACTCTGGATCAGGGAGTGCAGCCAGAGGATGAGGGGGAACGGTTCTACACTGGAAGAGGGGAGATTGGGATGAGCTATTGGGAAAAAATTGCTGGCTGTGAGGGTGGGGAGCCCCTGGCCGGGGTTGCCCAGAGCAGCTGTGGCTGCCCCATCCCTGGAGGTTCAAGGCCAGGTTGGACGGGACTTGGAGCCCCCTGGTGTGGTGGGAGGTGTCCCTGCCCAGGGCAGGGGGTGGCACTGGATGGGCTTTAAGGTCCCTTCCAACTCTGACCACTCTGTGATTCTACACATCAGGCAAGTTAAACACCAGGACAACACAGAGGTCTTTCATTCTCAGCAGCATCAGCTGCTGTGCAGAGGGATGCCTGAATTCCGGGGGTGGGAGGTCACAGGATTTCCATCAGATAATTAATTATCCCCGTCCCTCCGCAGGCTGGGCTGAGCTCACCCTCCAGCCTGCTCCTGCACATCTCCTGCAGCTTTGAAGAGCCCGAGACAACGCAAGTGGAGGAAGCCTTCGTGAAGACAGACTCCCCGGCCCCCCGGGACCAGCTCCTCTTCGGCAGCACTGGCCACGGGGGAATGGGCAAGTGGCCGCTGGAGAGCGGCTCGGGGCAGGAGCCGGAGTACGAGGCTCTGCCCAGCCCGGCCGACGGGGACCTCTACGAGCAGCAGCTCCCCGACCTCTACAAGAAGATAGTGGTGGAGGTGACGGAGCACACCCAGGCCGTTTCCGAGTACATCGCCAACCCCCTCACCCCCACCCCGTACCTACCCCCGGTGACGTGCAGTGCCGCAGACCATCCTGAACTCGACTGCAATCCGCTCTCCGTCTTCCCCACGGCTTTCGTGACACCCGTGCTCTCCTGGGAAGGGAACCTCACTTTGGACGCAGTGAAAATGAACTGCAGCTCGTTCCCCAGGTAGACAGTCGGGGCGACGCAAGCCTGGCCCCATTTTCTGCACTTTACTGAAGTATTTCAGCGTGTCTCAGCTGAGCCAGGCCAGTAACTTGCACGTGACACCTTGAAGTGACAAAACACACCCCCAACTCCCCAGTCTTTCCAACACTGCAACTCACGCCTTCCCGTACAACACAGCAGCCCCTCGTCAATCCAGCACACCCAGGTAGATCAAGGATAGATGAGGAATGCCACGGCTGCGTGACCTGGCTTTTGGAGAGGTTAATTAATTACTCGGATGCCTTCACACAGCCCGGGCTGCCTCAGGTCCCCCCTGCCTGACGCGGCTCAGCCTGGCTGGGTGCAGCCCATCGAACCGTCGTTCCGGCTGCCGCTCGCCCAGGAAGAGCCCGGAGTTAGGGCAGGGTCAGAGCTCGGCATCGCTGTCCCCACAGGAGTGCAGCCGCAGCCCGCTGCTCCTCCAGCTGCGCACAGCCAGCGGAATTCCCACTGCAGCCCAGCACCCGGTCGCATTGTCCCCAGGGACACCGGTGCTCCAGCCCGCGTGGGGACAGAGGGACAGGGATGGGGCAGGGCTGGTGGCTCGGTCGTCCTGGCTCGGCTCGGGCAAGGAGGAATCCTCTCCAGAAATGAAAGCAACAGGCAGCAGGTGCACGCACTAAGTCAGGACTGGTGGGAAGAATTTAAATCATTTATTGAAGTATTCTAATTACAGGCTTGAAGTATGTGTTACACATTTAATGACTTTGTTTACTGTATGTGCATATAGATAAATAAAGTGTAGGAAACCTGAACTTTGTTTCCTGTTGTTTCCTCCAGCCGAGCTCCCGTGCTACGCCCGCAGCTGCACACACAATAAAGTCTCTTTTAAAATAAAGTGTCTTTTAAAATAAAGCTGGAGCGTTGCTGCTAGAGACGAGGCAGCCCAGACCTGAACTTACCTGGAGCATCCTCCTCCTGCCCAGGGTCGGGTGGCTGCTCCCCATCCACGGCCGCCTGCACAAGCTGGTGACGAAACCCTCCTGTGGTGCCACCACCCCAGAGCACCCCAGGCAGCGCCCGGGGGTGACGGCAGCCCTGTGAAGCGCCTCGGGACACACCAAGGCTGCGACAAGGCCACGGCTTTCCCCACGAGGTGAAAAGCAACGCCAAAGTGGTGCATCAGGGAGATCTCCGGTGGCTTTTCCTCCCTCCCAGTTCTTATTCCAGATCCCTGCGCGCTCTCAAGTTCAAAGGCGCAGCAGGACAGAGCTGTTACTAAGCAGGCACAGGCTGCCCCCCCACGCCGGTGCCAGACAGGCTCATTCGTGTCACCCAGTTTGCTGAGCCCCGCACCTCACCGGCACTGGGAAAACACCTCCGCAACAGGCAGGAGTATATCAAAATACTTATGCACACATTAAGTTTTAATTACTTTTTTTTTTTTTTTTAGGAATGTGAAGTTCAAAGCCCTGGCGCCAGCTCTCCTCACATTCAGCTCTCGGAGACTTCCCTCCGCGCCTCCTGCCGTGCCCGGCGCGTTTCCCTTCCGTCAGCACACGAGGGCCGGCACCCTGGCTCTCCTCAAGCCCCAGCCCACCCATCTTCTGCGTATTGAAAGCAAAAATAAAACCGTCAGCAACGATTTAGCTCTCGTTAGCCCGCGGCCGCCTGGATTGCAAGGAAGGACGTGTCCGGCAGAGGCGGAGCAGCCGGCGGGACACAGCGCGCTGCCAGCTGCCACCGCGTCCCGGACACGGTCAGCAGCTGGAGCCTGCCATCGGAGCTGGGGGTGTGACACCGCGCAGTGGCACCCCTAAAAGTCACTTCTAAGGGAGTAAGAATGGAGAGAAAGACTGGTGAGGGCCACTTCCCAGGAAAGTGCCTTCCCAAAGCGGAGGGCAAGGTGCCACGGGGAACGCTGAAGGGCAGGAGCAGCACCCCGGGCACCGGCCGTCTCGGGGTGGGCTCCTGGGGGCTCCTCTGCAGCACGGAGCCCACTCCGAGGTGCTGCTCCTGCTCCGGGTGCCGTTCCCCCACCAGCCCAGCACAGGGAACGCCATCCCGGCACGCACCCCTCAGCTCACCTGCGGCAGGACGCTGCCCACAGCCGCTCCAGACATGACAACAGATCCTTCTCCTATCCTGGCTCTGGCAAAGCTTATCCATCCAGCCAGGTAACTGGGCAGTCACCGGAGGCCGGGAATACTTACCCTCACCGCCCGCCCACTTGGTGCGAGCGCACCGTGTTCCGGGCAGGAACTGCGCACTGAAGGAGAACGATTCCCCAGGGGAACGCGCGGGACACAGCCTCTCGTCGCTCCAGAGGTGCACAGAGCCTGCCCCGCCACGGCCGCTCCCCTCTCCGACCCACACCTTCCACAGGGCCCTCGGGGTTCGCAGGATCTTCCCTTCTGCAGGCGCTCCATGAAACCACTCACACGGCGGCTTCAGAGCAGCCCGAGTCCATGAAACCCTGCTTCAGGCTGCCCAGAGAGTTGGGAGATGCCCCATTCCTGGAAACATTCCAGGCCAGGTCGGACTGGGCTCTGAGCAACTTGGTCTGGTTGAAGATGTCCCTGCCCCTGGCAGGGGGTTGGACCAGATGGCCTTTAAAAGTCCTTTCCAACCCAAACCATTCTTCTATGATTCCACTGCTCCAAGTTTAGTTTTGAGTTGGATTTTGGGATAGTATTTCAACCCTGGGACTCATTTGCATCCCTGCTGCCACCTCCAAACTGCCCCAGGACCCCCAAGCTCAAGGTCACGGCTAAGATACAGACATACAAACTCAAATACAGGAAGTTCCATCTGAACACGAGGAGGAACTTCTTCCCTTGGAGGGTGGCAGAGCCCTGGCACAGGCTGCCCAGAGAGGTGGTGGAGTCTCCGACTCCAGAGACATTCCCAACCCGCCTGGACACCATCCTGTGCCACCTGCTCCGGGTGACCCTGCTCTGGCAGAGGGTTGGACCGGCTGATCTCCAGAGCTCCCTTCCAACCCTTAACATTCAGGGATTCTGTACCTGGAACAGCAGGGGAAGACGTGCTTCCACACGACAGCAGCTGTTGACAGCAGTCCACAGGCCACCTGCAGAGCGGCCGCCCCCTCGAGCGCCGTCACCCAGGTCTGACAGAGGCGAGCAGCGGTGCGCCGTTAACGGGAGCTGCTGCACCAAAAAGCACGGAACCAGCAATGGCCGTCTTGTCCCAACACGCGTGCTCCCCATGCCACGTCGTTGCCCT
The DNA here is from genome assembly GCA_013398295.1 of Chionis minor. Lineage (NCBI taxonomy): Eukaryota > Metazoa > Chordata > Aves > Charadriiformes > Chionidae > Chionis > Chionis minor. Next base: position 36,410 of record VZSF01002070.1, on the reverse strand, counting down.
GCCAAGTGCCACACACACTCACTCAGCCAGACCTTCAGGTTTGGTCTTAGGAGAAAGGACAGAAGCAAGTCTTTTCCTTGTCCTCCACACAAGACATGGGAAATCCTGCAGTTTGCCGAGTGCACATCCCAGACACACATCCCAAACACAGCCAGGCATGCGCTAATTCAAGCTGCTGAACCAGGAGGCCGCAGCAAAACTAATCCTGTATTTGACTTGGCTTCCCTCCGGCCCGTAGAGAACGCTCAAGCGAAACGAAGCTCCCTCACCCCTTGGCGTCACGATGACCTCGGCAGCCACGTCTCACCAAGATCAAACAGCTCAAGCACGCCAAGCGGCAGCCAAGGGCGAGTCAGGCCCTAGTGCCATCACGCGACACGCACCGAAGCAGCCTCAGCTCGCACTGCGCGCACGAGCGCCAGCCCCGCTCGCACAGCCCCTCGCACCGTCACCCGCACAAACCGCCCAACACGGGGCGTTCGGGTTTGGTTTTTTGCAAATTACCAGCTCTGCCATTTCGCTTTTTGGGTCCAGCGGCTGGTCCTGAGGTTTGGTCTCCAGCCCGGCACACAGACAGCTCCCACCTGCCTGGTGTCACCCAAAGGCAACACATTCCACTCCCAACCGGGGTCAGACATCCAAGACAAAAGAATGCCATTTTTGTGCTTTTCACACCCGATGTGGCAACCACCCTGGCAAGAGGATCTTGCCTGGACATCACAGACAAATCCATACCTTAAGTCAGCTGTGTTAAACCAAATTCGGTACCTACTGCCAAAGAAAGGCTGGTTGGTTTTTGTCATTCATCTATTTCCACATATTGATCTTCAACAAACAGACAACACCAGAGCATGCTTTTTCCTTGCTCATCTCTAGATGAATCGCCATGCGAGGCTTCGCACCAAGTCTCACACCAACTTCAGGGGACAACCAGCACCATTAGTAGGACAACCACCACGCTTTTCTAACTCCTACCTGCAAATCTCCCAGTATGGGCCAACGAACCGCTTCCCCGCAGCCAGGCTACACCCACCACCCCCAGCAGGAACATTCCGTTCGGCTTTTCCAGCGCAGCACCCAGCGCAGCGGGGGACCTGCCGGCAACAGGGCACTCGGCGCTTGCTCAAACACACCCTGGGCCTGGCCGGGAGGCTGTTTCCTGGTGAAGGCAGCCCAGAAGAGGAGTACAAAACGAGGGCAGGATGGTCCTTGCAAGGATTTTAGAAAAGAAGCAGGTTAGCAAATGCTGGAGGTGTCAGCTTTAGGCATATGTCCTGCGTTTATTAAAACAAGAGGCGTGGCGATGCAAACCAATCTCCATGGGCAAAGAGTCATTACAGGTTAAGAGTCATCTCAACTCCTCCAACTGCAAACACCATATATTCACACTGACTTCTGAGCTTTCAGAAGAATGTACGTCCTTTCCCCCCACGGCTAACACTTTATTAATCACCCTTCTTTCCTCCCGGCATTCCATCTGAAAGATGAACTTTCATGCTCCAACCTTGCCATCGTCACATTGAAAAGCCAATTTGCACCACGTGCTTTTCTCTCTGTTTCTCTCCCAACTTTTTCTGCTGACCATCAAATTGTTCAGATTTTAAAAGGTCTAGTCCTCTGGATTTGGCGTGACGGCACAAGCAGCAAGCAAGAGGACAGAACATGTTACTGAAGAGCAAGCTCATTAATTGTAAATAAGCTACTCGGAGGGAGACGTTTTCCCAAGGCTAAGTCCGTTCCTGGCAATGGAAACGCCCGGGCACCGTCGCCACAGGTAAACTGGACCTCTTGGGGCAGAGCCTAGATGACATGCTATTAATCTAAGTGGTTTCATCTCCATGTGTTTTCATGACATTTTTTAAAAGAGCATGAAAATAAACCTTTATTTCAGTTAACACCCACCAATATTAAAGATATATGTTCACAGTTTTAGTTCTTGACACAAATGGACCGAAAGAGGCAAATTTACATCTATCAGAACAGCAGACGGACCAATTGTAAGTACAAGCTGTCTTGAAAATCGTACGTGACGCGCCATTGGGGAAACTGCTCTACGCTCTACAGCGGGAGAAGGGAAAGCTTGTGACCGAGCCTGGCTAGCAGGGCCCCAGGTGACTGGCCAGCTGGCCCAGAAGTCATCCGGGAGAAAAAGCTGAGTGGCAATTCAAACAGCAAATCTACAGAGTTTGGATAAGGGGAGGAAGCTTTTCCCTTAGTGTGTTTCTACATGCCTAGGCATTTCTTTAATTGTATTACTGAAGGTGGCCCTAACGCTGGAACTGCAACACAGTCTACCAAGCCACAAAGGGAGAGGGAAGAGGGACAACTCCGTGCCGGACCTCCGACAGCCGCCACACTGAGCACCTGTGTAAGATCTGCTTAAGAGTCCGGAGAAATGAACCGAAGAGATTTTTACCATCCACTGTTTGAAAACTTGCCTCCTTCTCACAGCCTGGAACTTCAAACTAGAGGTGAGTGCACTAAAAAGTCTAATCCGATGATATTAACAGTGGTTGACAACGAAAAAGCTTGTAGAAAATAGTTCAGATAAAGCAAGCCAGCTAAACACCACAGTTAAGGAGTTTGATATTTCATATTCAAAGGTCTCCAATACTTTTTGCCTGTCCTGTACAGCTTTTAAAAAAATAGGGCGTTACCTTTTGTTTTCTATCTACCTAGTTAAGAAACTACAAATACGTTATAAGCTGTCCAAAGTGTAAAACATTGAATAAAATGAGGAACCTGTTTCTAGTCTCCTAACAAATGCTGCAGATAAAAACCCTAAGAAACCCTCTTTGTAAGTCATTCTCTCAACTCCTTTTGTGTCCTGAAGCGGTAATCCTGTTCACAGAGATTAAATTAAACCTACGGCAAATTTCTACCAAGTAGAAAGGGTTTCTTACAATCGCGCTCTGAAAAACATTCATTTGTCAGCTAGCAATCCCATCTCAACCACCGCACAAATCCAGAACAAAACTTTTGACGGAGAGGGTTGAAGCGTTGGGGTTTTGTTTTCGCATTTTTTTTTGGTGGTATCGCACACAGATTGCCATTTCCCCGTCTGAAACGGCAAACCGAAACTCCCTCCTGCCAGAGCCAGCCGAGGCCTGCGGTCTCTCCTGCCGGAGACCTGCCGCTGCCGGAGCAGCGCTGCGGATACATCAGGAGCTGACACGCTCCTGTCGGACTGCGCTGCTGAACCCCACGTGCCAGCCGGACTACCGCCGCAGCGGCTACCACCTTCCCCGACCTCCCAGCTCCAGCAACAGGAAAGGCTACTCCAATCTACAGGGCACCTTCTCAAAGAAAAAACGTAAGTAATTTAAAAATTCCTCTTTTTTTTTTTTTTTGCCAACAAAGCATCTTGTTCTGTTGAAGGGAGGGGGAGGGAATAAAGGTAATAAGGGTGAGTGAAAGGTGTCATACATTAATTTTAAAAATTTTTTAGACCAATTACCCGCACGTCATTGCGGGATCAATACACAGGTATTTAACTATAAACCAATGTGCTTTGAATCTTTTTCAAGTATCTGGCATCAATTTTGTATAAAGATTTTGCGTAAACAAACTACCAAACATAGATGAAAAATGACTGTTTTTCCAAGTCTGAAATTAAGCATTGAAACTAAAGTACTCCAGGAGATAGTATTCCATACGGCACTAACAGTCTGCCAAATTAAAGTTTCACATATTCCAAAAGACCACGGGCTGATAAAAATCCGCTAAACAGGAATTAAGGAAACGGAAATAGTGTGCAATAATTAAAACCCAGTTTGTAGTTTGGGGAAAATGTCTACAACTCTGAATTAAAAAAAAAAAACCACAAATGAAGTGAAAGCTTTTAACTGGTACACACTGTTCACACCTATATTTCAAGTTTGGAAACGCATATTTTCAAGCAGCAATACAAAAAAGTATCCATGAAGAATGCATAATCTCTGAAAAAATTATGAAAACATCCCTGCTACCATTACATTTCTAAATACAAAACTGACTACCATATTGTTGCTTCTGTGTAGCGAGAGAAGTTCATTTTCAAAACAGATAAAATTCAGTCTTTAGGTGTGAATGGTATGAATGACAGTCTCTTTTTTTTTTTTTTTAAATTTCTTAGTTGTTTAGGATCCTTAAGCATGCAAGCCTCGGAGAGGAAGGCCCGACGAGGGCAGGGTTGGCTTATAACATCCAGTTTAGGACAGAGCTGGGAAAGCCTCTGGGTCATCTACATCAGGAGCAGAAGCACTTGACTGAAAGAGAAACAGCAGAAAGTTATTCCTTCCCTTCAGCAGCATCAAGCCCTACTGCATTTCTAACTCCTCGCGCGCTACTGAGCCCTCCCGCTGGCCAGCGGGCACACGCTGGGGCCCAGCCAGCGGGCACGGGGACAAGGTTATGCCCTGTCCCTCCGCTGACGGCCTGGGTGGCACTTGCACAGGGCAGGCAGGAGGACTCCCTGCAGCCCAGCCAACTGGGGGTGGGAATTCCTCCTTTTTAACTTTAACCTGAATCCTATTCCATAGGGAAATACCAGGATTCAGAGAGGTACACAGTACCACAGTCTAGTGCTGGACAAGTTACTACCAGAGCAACTTTTTTCCCCCCATGATAAGCAACATTTGCGTTTTATTCCAAGGACTAGACAGTCTCCTACACTACTTTTTGAATCAAAGCTATCTGAAGAGGCATTCTAAGCAAACAGACCATGTTTGCACACGATTATCACACAAGGTTACAAGCACACCTCTTTTTCTGCTCTTGAAGAGACCCCTACACGTGGGATTATGCTATTTTACTAGCACATAACCATCAATTCTTACCACGGGACATGACTGAAGTGTTACACAAAAGCCCTGTCTGTAGCACAAATTACGTTTCACAAATTTAATTTTTCCCAGGTCACAAACCAGCTGTTGATAAAAAGAATTTTTGTGCCAACCTAGCCCTAAAAATTCATGCATTAACCAAGAATCTCCTCAGTAATCCCCCAACAAGAGTTTTTTAAAAGGCTCTGCATCACACCTAAAAAACCACAGCTGCAATGAAATGCAGAAATGAAGTATTTTAAAATACTCTTCCATTTGTCCACGAGGGATGTGGAAGAGAAGAAGAGCAGGAAGAGCCAGGATAGTGGAATTTCCTGTAAACGTGTTCATTTATCAAGAGATGTATTTAAACCGTTCCAATAAAAGCTGTATCAGCACCTACAGGCAAGACTAAGACACTGCAGAAGCACCCAGCCTGCAAACTAGAGTTAAAAAGTAATAGCAGAGTCTTAAGCCCGTAGCCTTAGTATCTGTGGTGGCTCATTACAGAAAAGCAGAAAGCAAGCCAAAAAAAAGCCAGTCCACGGCAGGAGGGCAGTTACAGTCCCTGCAAGAGGAGAGCCTTGTTCACAGGTACGGCAAGCGCCAGCAGACATCACCAACCTGGTTGGGTGTGTGGATCACGTCAAACTCCTTAACCAACTGGAAGGAAATAAACAAAGTCAACATCAAATAAGCCGCAGAGAAGTTTTTAACTACTTTATGGCAGCATTCTTGAAGAAGCAAGATGCCACATCAGTGAAATAACTCAGAGCAAGTACCATCGCCGTTTCATTTCAATTCCTTGAAGTTTTCTTATATTGATATCAGGACAGAGTTTTCCAACTAGTAAGTCTAAAACTTAGTGATCCAGTGTGAAAGAGAACACTATGTCAGTGTCCCAGAACAGGCAAAAAAGAGCAAGTCTGGTCTGTGTGAAGAAAGCCACACCACACAGACCAAACACGTTTTCTGGTGAGTAACAATTTAATTAGATGCACTTTAGCTGAGTAAGTGCTCCATATTACATCAAATCTTTACTGTAGCTACACTACTGCACTTCAACTTTACACGTTCTCTCCCCAGTCCCATTGAGTACTTTTCCTGAGTATTTTCTTAGGGCATTAGGACTAGAGGACGAAAAAAATTACTGCAGACAAAAAAAAAAGACACCCAACCAACCACAAAACCAAAAACCAGTAGGAATCCTGTTTCTGCATGAAAACTCTGAATTCCTCAAATTCGAAATAAAACAGGCAGCTGTATAAACCAGTCTTTCACCCCCAACAGGTCACAACGCAGATACAGCGGCCTGACTGCGTCTGAAAATAACCGCTCCAGCACTCGCGGTTCTGCTCTGGCACAAACAGAAGCGCCCCACAGTACGTTCAGAACTCTCTGTACTGAAGAGTCATTTTTCTGGTTCAGCTGCAAAAAGATGGACACTTTTTTTTTAATCCAACCTACTCTCCACCCTTCCTTGCTTGTATTTAATAAAAACACTGCTAAAACATTCATCCTTTTGCCCCAACAGTAACCTAGTTTAAAGTGAACTTGTAAGAACAGACACTTTACGTGGGTTTAAAACGCAGTGTTTGTTGTCAGAGCAACGCCTTCAGAAATAAGGAAGGCACCTAAAACTATCTGTGTGAAAATCCCCCTAACAGCTGAAACTAAAGTCCTTTGCAGATGAAAGCAGCAGCTACTCACCTTGTCAGTTCTGCCTCCACGGCTGGCCCTGCCACCACGCCCTCGGCCACCCCGTCCCCCTCTGCCACCACGTCCGGGGCGGCCGAGGTCTCCAAAGTTGATCTCCAGCTGGGATGTAATATCATTCGCCGGCTTGCGGAAGTGATGATCCATTACAGAGTCCTCAGCGTGAGCCTGCAACGAGCGTTTCTCCATGAGTAAAAAAAAAAAAAATCACCACAGAAACTTTTTGATCTGTAGCTGCGCTCTTACCACCACAGCACGCGCGTTCACCTCCAAATGCACGCCCAAATTGACGACCGATTACCTTGATTGATTCAAGTTAAAGGATAGTGCAGGAATTGTAAGGAATCAAGTTATACCACTTGTGCAGAGGACAAAACCACATACAGGTAATCAAATAAGTGCTTGAGCAAACAAAGGTATTTGTCATTTCCAAGATAATTCGGGGAGGCTCTGGAGTTCCTTCAGAGGAACATTCAGGCTTATCCAAGATCATGCTATCACCAAGCCGCTACCGAACCTCATTTTCTAGCATTTCTGTTCTCGCTTTGTATCCTCAGAAATCTTCAGGCTCTATCAATTCATTTCATTCTTTTTAAATACTTACTTGGTAACCCATCTTTATTTTGCTCAATGAGTACTTTACACTTTCTCATTTGCTTAGCCCTGTATAAATATTTAAAACAAGGGAGATGGTAAGAATCCCTTATTGATTTGTATTAGCCATAACAAACACGGGACAAGGCATAAACAGTTCCAACAGCATTTAACAAGTAGGCAAAACATTAATGCTAGAACAGAGAACCAGCCTCACCAATTACGCGGAAAAACGTGACTCTCACCACCTTTGCCATGATACAACACTCTTACAGCTGGCTGGCTGGTTCCCAGGGCATCCAGTGGGAAATGGGGGCCCCCAGGACCAAGGCATGCGCCAAAGAGGGACATAAGCACCATAAATGCTCCTATTCAGTGCATTTGTGTATTTCACATCATTACACACTGAACACAGAAAAACCCAAGTGTTTTCAAGTTAATTACTTTTACTATTTTGCACAAATAGTTTTTACACATCGTTAAGTCCATTTTTGGCAGCTATGATGATACACAAAACGTCAAACCGACCCCACCACATCAGGCCAAGGGTTTATCAGTCCAGCAGTCTCCTCTTAGAAGGCCCACTCGTCCCGTTTTGGAAGCACAACATACAATGCTTTCTTTTCCTTTAAGCCCCTAACTTTTGGCACATCAATTTTCAGTTTGCTTGGGTTTTTTTCCCTATAGAAGTGGCATGTGCCAGCTTAAGCCTACCGACTATGACTTACTTTTCTTGTGGTGTCATTACAGAATATGCTGACTTTCAAAGGCAACATATTGTGCAATTAAGCCCTATACCCTTTAATTACCATTTGTGGACCCTTCGTAAGGCAGTCAAAAGGCTGAAAGCTGCTTTCAGAGATTCCTTGAGTCAGTCACAAGCGCCATAACGGAGAGAGCTATAAAGAACCTTCTCCCCCAGCCACCTCATTCCCCCTTGCCCTGCCCGGCTCTACATTTGGCCTCCACAACGTCCTGCGGTGGAGGGCGCTGCCATTTAATTAGTCACGATGAGAAACACCCCTCCGTGCTGCTTTACTGCAACCCTATTTCACTGGGATGCATTCCGTGGAACAACTGGTGCCCCCTCCCACTCTTTATTTTCTAGATTTGAGTTGTACACCTTTTCCCTCAGAGATGTCTCTTCCAGACTTGGGAAGGCAGCCTAAGCGGTTATTGTTCCGGAGAAAACTCATTCCACATCTCAGCCTGACATTATTCAAATACGAGTACACCAACAATATGTAAACCAGTACACAATTCCTTCTGTTATGGTGTTGATTTCTTTCTTACTACTTAATATTTTATCCACGGTTTTGATCACTGCAAAATCTCAGGGTACTGAGATGGTATTTTCAACTTATTGGTAGTTTTGTGACATTTTCTTTTCTGAGAGGGAGTATCAGTGGATTTGTACAGTAATTCTGTGCATTTCCTTCCCTACGCTGTTACTGCTTAAAAAAGAAACACTACAGTCTACCAAAACCATTGTATTTTCACATAAAACCCAACAAATAGCAAATTCTATAGGTAACGTGATGATTTCTTTATCCAAAGCAACTAAAGCCTATTTAAACCACAAATAAAAGACTTGGCATGTTCTCCTCATCCTCTTTTATCACTAAGGTGCCAACGGTCAAAGACATACTGTATGATTTGCTTATTCTGAATCATCTTGGGAAGCATTTAATTTATATGCATTGGCAACTCACAACAGCGCTCTGACCTAGTAACTGATAGTTTCTTGAAGGTGTGGCTGCGCTGACGGGTCTTGGGGAAGGCTGCCAAAAATTAAGACCAAGCTACTAATGGAAAGGGGGCCAAAGCAGACAGTGAGGTATGGAAAAACAGCAGCAACAAAAAAAAAATAACAAGACTCATGAGAGAAGCATTTCTGATAAGGTTTGAAGTCAGCTCAGTTAGTAGCAAGGGTACTAATTATGAAGGGTCCTATATGGTGCAGTTAGACAACAGGCATGGACAGAAGAGCTCCAGATTGCATCTACTTGTACTCTCAATTTTTGTGACTTTTTAATATCCAGACCTTCCTTTCAGAAGGGGGTCATATCAAAACACAGGTATTGCCAGTGAGATATAAAGGATCAGTACCTCATTTGACTCCAGCAGACTCCCCTGCATTTCTGTCATCGCCTTTGTCTGATGAAAGTTGCGTGTCCACGCCAAAGTGACAAAAGGAACAAAGGGAGAAAACAAAAGGAAGAAATGAGACTCAACTACATACAGAAACAACAGGTAATAAGGTCGCATGAACTCGCCGAGTACAGATGGCACTGAGCACACGAAGCGGCAAAAGGATGAGATCAACAGCTGCGCAGGCATCCAGGAAGACAAGAGGATGGACACAGGCGTGGAGACAAGAGAAATCGCAGATCGATACCAAAAAAGTTTAACGCAGGCTGCTGGAAACTCTGGAGACCACGCATGCAGGCTGACCTCCAGCACCTCAACACCTCAGGCACGCTACGCGCGGAACGAGACAGGCAAGAGGGTGGGATGTTGAAAATGACTGTTGATGAGGAAAGGTTTCTGCACAGCCTCGATTCAAGAGTCTTTCCTCCAAATTTTGAGAAGATGCACTATTATTTTCCAAAACACATTTCTCCATCTCCCACTGCAACCTCCGCTAAGGAAGTGATTAGATTAGCAAGAAAGTTTGAAGGCGCAGGGAAGGGGCACGGCAGAGCAGAGCAGATACATGGAGTAGGTAGGACCTGATCTACTAGTGTATCAGCCTTTCCAGGAGACTTGCATCCAACTTTTAGGAGAAATTGGAAGACCTCTCCAAAATGTAACTCCTTCCCATTTTTTGTTCAGCTGCACCAGCAGAATTTAAAAGACTCAAGCCACTAAACCAGCTGCAGGGAAGGAAAAAAAGAGGACCTCTATTTTATGGCATAACCCAGTCTCCTGGAAAGAATCTCGTTAGACTGGGGCTGCCAATACACATGGACTTCATATTAAACCAACAAGAATCCCAGACAGTATTAAGAGTTCATTTTATAGAAAGTATCACTTTCTAGTAATTGCATAGCAAATGTGAAAAAGAGGAAAGACCTCAGATAGGGTCAAGTGTTTCACCGCTTGGTGAAGAGCGCAAGGAGGAGGAGGAGGACAGCTCTTTCGTAAGACTAAGGCAGATGAACAGCACTAGATCCTCATGCTCCTTTTCCCCCACAGACACCTAAGATGTTCTCCCAGCAGATCTCAAGCTACAGGAATGAGGGTGGTCACCACAACGCTTCAATCCAAATTTCTACGAAAATCCACCAGGCCACATTGTGATTTTTCAGCTGTAAGAGTACAGACAATTTGGGGCAGAAACCCAGAATTTACCTATAAACTGCATCACTTCCACACATCAACCCCCTTCTTACCAATAAGAATCACAGAAACCTTACATCAACCCTAATTTCGTGACTCATACATATGCCCAAGAGGACAATCAGATAAAGAACTGCAGGTGATCGGCACGTTTTGTTCAGAACTTCTATATATTCCACCTTCTAAACCTGCTCACAAAGGAGCTGCAGTGGAGGCTTTCCTAACGCCTTTATTATAGAGCTATTCTGCTGTAATACTTAGCAACAAACCCCATGCTGCTTCCCAAGGGATCAGTGAGCCATCAAAAAGCGAAATGGGGAGAGACACCTGCTGGACATACAATTAAAGCGGGCTAAAACCATCGACATTTAAAGGCAATTTTGTTAATATCTCACTTCTGTGCTTATACAGCAAGGACCTGTTAGCTCCTCATGTGACAGCGTCAAAAATACCTGACTCATTTCTTTTAAGAGAAGTTAACCGAATACACCTCTCAAATAGAACAGTCTACTAATTATGTCAGTTCTTCCATAAGACTAATTTCATTATACTCGTTGGGTTTGTTTGGGTTTTTCTGAGTTAACTACCGATTGATTTTTCAAATGGAAAATACAGTATGGATCTTTCTAGCTTCTAAATTACTCAAGAGTACCACCACATTAGTATATAGGCAGATACGCTAAAAACAAGACTATTTTCAGCTGACTAAATGTCAAATAAACCTGCCTTGGAGGGACTGGGGCTGGGGGGGTATTTCTTGACACGCTGGCAGGCCTAGAGGTTTAGTAAATCTTGGTAAAGTACTAAATACTTTTGTTTAAAGGTACTCTTTTAATATACAGCAACATTAAGTTTAACTCTATTTCCCTTTTCTACACACGCCTGAGAATGCAGTAGTTGAACGAATCAAACACTTAACAGCTTAAGTTAAACAAAGAGATAAGCAATCATTTAAAGAACTGAACTACCCTGCAGAGCAAGAAAAGAAAATAGCATGACTGTGACAAAATCAAACTCGTTCCGAGTTCAGTGACATTAGCAATGGAATTTTCATGGGAAGGTACTGAAGAGTGCCTCCCCAATTGGATTATGTCACCAGCTTACCAAAAACACTGCCAAGGTGTGAAACAGTGGAAATACATATTACAAGACCAAACAGAATATTATACACTATCTAATTACTTCAAAAGCAGTCAGAACCACCTGGTACACAAAGTTGCAGGCCACCCAGAGCAACTGCAGCTATTACAGCGTGTTAAAACCAAGGATTAATGCAGCCCTGCATTAGGAAACACAGCTCTCAGCATGTTCCTCCCTTCTGAAGTGAAAGAGTATGTCCCTCCTCGCCACTCTCACTATCTTGGAACAGAGTAATTAAAATTTTGCAGTGATTGAGATGAGTATGCTTGAGAAAATGGCCATTTTAAAATAATTCCACAGCAACTACATCAACTATTACTGAAGCATACAAATATATTTCACCCAGTTTCTCCAAAGCTTCAAGGACAGTTGTCTCTATAATATTACATAATGAGAAGATACCAATGTTACAAAATCATACACAGTTTAGGTATTAAGGTGTCTAGGGCACGATCAGCATTTCTTCAATCTTACATCATGTTTAGCAAGCACTGTGAATTTGTGCACTGCAGAAGACTAGCAGAGATACTAAATAACATGGCTTTCTTTAAAAAAAAAGAAAAAGGCAAAGAAATAAATTTGATATCGACAACCTTTTTCTCCAATGCTCACCAAGAGACAGTCCTTACGAAGTTACCTGCCCAGATGCAGCCGTATTCTAGTGTCCTCTCTCCATCATACCACAGCACACACCAAGCTACGGGCACAGATCAACTGCGAAAACTAACCACAGTAAGACCGGCGACTTAAAACTACTGCTTAACTTCAGTTTTATGAAGAGAAGTGTTGTTGCCACTTTATAAACTTTTAGCTGCAGGTGAGCGTCCCAAAGAACAGAGCTCCCACTCCAAGAAGTGCGTATCGATACAAAAACCTATACAATCTGGATACCAGCAAGTATTGAAAATCACTTTACCTCCTCGCTCTTTGACTTGTGAAGAACAAATCCTTTTTTCCACTGCCCATCAGCACCCTCATTTGGTTTACGGATGTTGAACTCAACTTTTGCACGATCCTTACTTTGAATAGCTTTCCATTCGTCCAGGGTCATTTCCTTAGGACCTTCTTCCTTAACTTCTTCAACCTCATTCTCTCTGTAGTAAATTCATGCATATTATGATCATGACTTACATTCTAAATACAACAAATTCAGAATCAACTCTTAATTTGCAATAGATTATAAAAAGGTTCATCAAGTATTTAGCAATTAAGAGGTGTATATAAGAAACTCTCACTTCCAGCACTTGAAAAGCACACATGAAAACTCATCTCCTTTGGCCAGAGTGCCAGTGGGATGAAAAAAAAAAAAAAAAAGGAATCACAGCCAGACACCTTTAAGCAACTAAATGATGAGCACAGCACAGCAAAAATGTTAAAATTAACACTGACCCAAGCCATCTATTCTCCCTGTTAAGGTAAATTTTCTCTACAAATATGAAAGCCTAACTTCTGCAGTGGACTTGTTTGGAGCTTCCCCCCCCTCCTTTTTGAGATACCTCTCTCCCAAAGGTAAGGCAGTGAGAGCGAGCTTGTTCTTACCACAATTTTCAAGCTTATTAGTTTTTTAAAAATCAATTTCATCAGCTTTGGATAGTCTGCTTCCTTTATTGAACCACAGACAATTATTAATTTCCCAACTAACTGAAACAATTTTTACTTTCAGCTAACTTGAAAAAACAACAGCATACAACCTGGTTACTCATGCAATCTATCACTTCATTGCCTCTACCTTCTGCCAAAGAGCTATTTTTAAGTAAAACACACCACCACTGTGCTCCATAACAGATCATGTTCCAACTACACAGGCAGTCAATCCTCTGGTCATTCTTCAGTGTGTTTACACAACTAAATTTCTCATTTATAGAAAAACAGTGCCACGTACATGCATCAAAAAGATCATGAATGCCTCACTTAAGAGGTCTTCATTTTGTAGCCATTAACGCTGATGTAATAATAGAGGTTTTACATCAAAATTACTCTATTTCAATTTTTCCTCATTCTGTGGGACAGAATGATTTTTGACATGGTATACAGCCAGAAGCTTTTTTTTGTTTTGTTTTGATCAAGGCGAAGATACTACCCCTTGGCATTCTGCTCATTTTACTGAAGCACAACAGCTCTTACAGTTCTGGTGAAACATTTAGGCGAGAGACACACTCCAAACTAGCCAACAAAACTAACCCATGTAAAGATACTTTTCTATGAAGGTAACTGATGGATTACAACAGATGTGTCACGCTTGAAACTGGGAAGAGTACACATTTTCTGCAGATTTGAGGAAGAAGAAAAAATACAAACAGTCTGCAGAATTTTGCAGATCACTGATCTGCACACAGATGGGTCGGTTGGTATCTGGTCAAGCACCAGGACACTGCTATTAATAAAGATCCAGGAAATACTGCAGACATAGCAAATTTAACATATCCAGATTTCCAATCCATATCATTTTTCTAAGGACTAGCTAGCTTGCATTTTCTGCAAATGCTCAAGCTGTAATTCCTTAATTCTCACACTGCTTCTGTATACAAGATGATCTTAACCTCGGACCACCACAACCTCGAAGAAGTAATAGCATTTAGTCTTTTTCCGGTTAAACTAAATCCATTTCTTATTCTCTATGCAGTAATTGTACCCTCTTGACCACTAACCAAAGTTACCGATGAGGAAATCAAGCTACAGCAAGCCCTACGTTAGAAATCTTGTGCAAACAAGTATGTCAAAATTTTATCTTATCTGTTTGCCGTTTTCTTTTGAAACCACGATAAAGCACTTGTCTCCTTAAAATACAACATACTATCGTACTACGCTACCATAAAAGTTTGAATCACGTTTTTACATCAACACTATCACTACTTGCTCATTCTGCTTCTCTAGCTACTCTTATTTCATTTATCCAGTCACCACTTTCTCCTCTAACAGCATCCAAGTGAAATGAGAAGTAATCAAGTTAACTTCTTTCAAAATTGCCTGCATATACAGAGGCTGGAGAACAAGAGAGATCGATCCCTTCCTCTACAGGCTAGTCTCAGTCTCGACAGTTGCTTTGTAAAACTAAATTTAAAAAAAGTTGCCTTCCACTGGCAGAAGACCCTTTTGTCCCTCTTGCTTGGTGGTTCTACCTAGTTATGAGCACAGATGCTTTTGGATTTGGTACTTAGGCATTGCAACCCCGAGACCCTAAGCGTATTAGAACTGATTATTAATAACTAAATCTGAAAGTGACCTAAGAGCCTGCGTGACACTAACAGTTTCAAGATAACAATTTTTAGACACGCAGTTTTTGAAGAGACAAGTCTTTCAAGCAGCACTGGGGATAATTTCACATCTACTGCTGAAAATACAATCTGAGATTGAAGTAGGAATAAATATCAGAGGTTAAAGGCATAGTAAGGTTACCTTTAAAGCAATCAAAGGACATTAAGAGGGCTGGTACTCACTTATTTTCAGAATCAGCAGGCGGATGTTCCTCTCCCTCTGGCGTTTCCTCAGTTACAGCCGACTGATCCAATTCACTGCAATTACAGAATGTTTGGAGTTTTGTTTTTTAAAAGTTCATCACGATTTAAAGCTACCCAAGATTAATGACTAAGTCCTACAGTGGATTTACACAACCCACTCTCTTAAAAAGAACTATTTCATTAAGAATTAGTGCGCTCTGTGCCTTCTAATTCTATGCTTTCCACCATCCTCATGGCTTCCCCCCAACACCCACTAGTACTCATTCTGAAAGCTTCCCACTGTACCTTGACACAAAATGCATTTGTGTATTAAAAATACTGTTTTCAGTGTAATACTTGTAAAAAAGCATGCTTAACCCAATCAAAATTGTTAAAATTGTTTGATTTTTAGTAAAAGAAATGTTTAAAAAACAGCACGACACCCTCCCCCATTCCAACCTTCCCCAAAATTCTGGTTTCAACAGCAAAGCCACCTCTTACGCTACAAGAAATGGCTAATTTTCTAAATTCTGCAAAGGCTGCCTAAATAGCATAGCAAAAATTATCAAAAATCAATGGCAAAAAGGGCAGCTAAATCTTTATATTTTGCAAGCCGTAAGAATTAGGATTTATTAATATTCTGCTAATCAGTTTTCCGAGCAATTACAGATTACTAACGTTAGCTCGTCTTTGACGGTTCCCCAGTTGTGTGATCCGCTGCCACCACGCTTGTCCTCATGCTTTAGGCCGCTGAAATGTGAATGTGAAACAGAACTAACAAAACTGAGTTAACATTATAGTGTCCAGATACAGCAATTCAAAGGCAAATTTTAAAACATGTATTAATTGTAAAGAGTATCTCAAAAAATAGAAAAAGTTAAAGACTTACGATCTATCGCTGCCACTGTGTCTGTCAAATTCACGTTTGCCACGAGAGTCAAACCCATCTCCTCTGCCCATTCCACGGCCGCGTCCACGTCCTCTTCCAAGTCCACCGCGTCCACGCATAGGTCGGTCAAGAATGGGTCTACGATGGAACAGCCAAACTTGAACATTTCACCTCCAAAAATTTAGAGCATGGTTTTTAAGGTTTTCTTTTTCTCTTTTGAGAACTTTATTTACCTATTTTTCCTTTGGTAATTACCACTTGCAACTGTGTCAAGGCTCTAATGTCAATGCCAAGTTCTTACACTGAGAAAACCCACATATATAATGCCCACATTTTAGAATCTAGAAACAAATGCTGAGAGGATTACTGTTTGCTTGCATCTTCTGGCACTAAATTACAAAATGTAACATCTGTATTGTGTTACATAACTAGCTGATACCACAATATCAATTTAACTCACATTCATCCAACCTGCTTTTAAAAGGATTTTAACTGTGGCTGCTAAAATTTTAATATCTGAACATTACTTTCAGAACACTTGAATTCTGGATGCCTCACGATACTCAAAATGCATTAAATCTTGCCTAGATGCAAGATGGCTTCACTACTTCCAGATCTGAAGTCACTGCTGTCAAGGTGTAAACACCTACAAAGACAAACTTTTATTGGCTTCAAGTAAGCCGTATGGATTTAAGCAACAGCTATAAGAGCAAACAAACCTCATCCTGCAGGCAATGGCTATGCTTGAGTCCCTTTCCTGAGCTACCTGCTATAGATTGAGAGAGAGATGGTGGATATCTTACTGATTTATACCATATTTTCAGGGACTGTTGATGTTAGATCACTCCCGGTCTGTAACTTGAGTCAAGTTGGTAAACAAAATCATGGGAAAGGAAAGCGTTATATTCTGCATGATATATGCCCTTCTTACGACTGACAGAAATTAATTCAATCAATTTTGATTCAAACAGTTGGGGTTTTTTTATACTTGGTGGCAAAAGGCAGGACAGCCCCTTCCTATCAAAACCAGGAAGAGTCAGGCAAGACAAAATTCTTACTTATCAACAGAAAATTCTCCTCCTTCGCCTTTCTCATCAGCAGGTTTATCAAAGCGGCGCTCACGAGGAGGTCGTCTCTCCGGTCTCCTGTCAATAGGTTTGCCTTCACCCTGCTGCTGCTGCTGCTGATCAGGCCTCCTGCCGATACGTCTTATCCCTGAAACATTAGGCAAAACACATCAACGGAACGTGGAGCTGCTCCAGGACAGATACTGACTCCAACACCGTAAAGCAGTATTGAAGGTAAGCTGGAACTGAAGTTTTTTCTTCTGGCCTCATGACTAGATAATCTGAGAAACCGTACCTTTATAAAAAAGTCACTGTAGGTAATTTGACTGCTCTTATTCATGTTTTTACGCAGCATTTCAATCAAATTTTATTTTGTACAAGTGCACACTCTTACAATATTGTAGGGAAAAAAATACTTGTCAGAGCACACAACACATTAGTAATCCGTGTTAAAATGACAGGGGCCACTTTCAAAGAAGGATCGAGTTAAGCAAGATGATTTTATTTTTTTCTCCTCTGAAAGGTGCCTCTCAGGTAAAACAAGTGTGTTTTATTTTGATACGCACCAAAACGAAGTCAGCATCACCATGCTGGACCCAAGTCCCTGGGCCAGCCACCCCGCTTCATCCCACTGCGCTCCTCTTGGGAAGTTTTTGGCCAGCAGTACGACCCAGGACAGGGCCACCCCTCAGCCGGGCAGGCAGGCCAGGACAGCAGGGACTGGGCAGTGACTACACGGTGCGTTCATCCGCACCAGTTCTCCCAGCCCAATACACGCTCCCTGACAAAGACTCACCTCACTCTGCAAGCACTTAAAATAGCTTCAGAATACGCTGTGCCACTGAACTAGCCAGCCTTCCCCCCTCCCTCTCTATGCCTTCTGAAAGGTGGGGGATTTTTGATTTTTTTTTTTTTACAATAACAATTCCACAGGGGCATTATATTCTTCACTAAGATATCTGAAGGATCTTAAATACGGGGTGTGGGGGGGTCCACTCCTCTCAAAGGCCCCCTTTCTTTAGAAAGATGTCGAGAAACACCTTACTCCTTTGTTATATCATTTTCTGGCCAAAACGTTTAGGGGAAAACGCAAACCACCAAGGCTGGCTTAAGAATGGTGAATTAGCTTTTCATGTAAAAGCTTCCAATTTAAATTTTTTTTAAAGAAGTAAGTTCCTGCCTAACAAGCAATGTTGTATTTGGGTGGGGCTAAAGAAGCTACAGTTGTAATGATATCCAAGCCAACACACCCAAATGAACAATGTCTTCCTTACCTTACAAGCTGTATTTAAGATGAAGTTTGCATGACATACATCGCTTGCTAAGTAACCCTTACTCCCTGAGGAAACACGGGGTTAAACACTAACATTTACTTTGAAAAGGACTCTCCAACTGAGGACGATCATTTTATTTTAAGAGGTAAAGCTCAGCCAGGAAAGCGAGCAGGCCAGTGTCACATAGGAGGTATGCTGCAGAACTGGAATGAATAATCCACGGCTTTTGAATTTCGAGTTCAGCACCCTGCGCTCAGAAAAACCTGGTTCCTGGTGAAGCCTAACCAAAAATTCAAGTTATTTCTTTTTCTTAGTATCACAAAGCTTTGAACTGGTAATTCACCAGTCAAATAATCTGCAGCTTTACATAGTAGTGGAATAGTTTTAAACTGCAAGACATTCACACAAGAAACAAACCCCGTTGATATCATGGCATCGAACGCCTTTTAATGTTAGAACCACCGTCCCCCACAAAAAAAAATAAAAAAAATATAAATAGACATTTTCAAACTGGAAGGTGACTTTGTTTACTACGCTGCTCCACACACTGCTACAAAAGCAGGCCTGCCTTTCTCTGTTTCACTACTATAATAAGCCACAAAAGACTTTTTTCACAGCAAAGCAGTGCTTGTTCTTGAAAATGAATGTGAAAACCGGGAGGTAAACACGGGCTGCGAGCCCTACCCAACCCTCTCTGCCTTCTCCCGTGCTGCCCAGAGACACCGCTCACGGTTCAGGTTTAACCTCACGAGGGACAACACCGCAATTCTGCATCTGACTAACATTTCCAGAGGACACTGGCTTAGAAAATCGTCACTCGGGACAAATTATTGCATTCCTCCCACGGGGAAAAAAACAACTCGCAAGCATTAAAGTACAACACATCCATAAGCAAAGAGTATCGGAACACAGTACCTAACTTCTGCTTCTCACAAGGTGCTTTGAAGTAACAGCTGGGATACCAGCTTTCTAAAACATTTATCATATTAAACAATTTTCTGTCTCAGAAAGCCTAAAACGTGGCGGAGAATCATTTTGCAACACGCACTGCAGCAAACACTAAAGCATAAAGATGCTTAAATGTAGGACCGCGCTCTTCTGAAGCAGCCACGTATCCGAAAAGATCGTTTATAGAGTTAAACTGCAGCTGGCAGGCCATTTCCTCACCCCGCCATCAAAGGCTGTCACCACACTTTGATGCATTTCAAGGATTCCAATTTAATCGGAGTTCTGACCAAGCTGACACGTGCTGAAGTTTGTGCGCGGTACAACGGCCTCCACGGGACGACGCGGGTGCACAACATCTATCTATCCCTCTTCACGCAGGGCTGCATCCTACTAATTACTTTGCCCAGAGCGTGTTTGTTTTCACCTATTTATACTTTGATTCCTTTTTTTTTTTCCCCCCCTCAAAAAAAGTTTCCCAGGCGGGACGTCTTGCGGCTTTACACAAACACGGCTGAGAATTCACACAGCCTATTATTAAAATACATATGTGATTCCTAAGACAAAATCACAGCATGGTTTGGGTGGGAAGGGACCTTAAGGATTCATCCAGTCCCCCCCCGCCTTGCCCTGGGCAGGGACACCTCCCACCACACCAGGCTGCTCCAAGCCCCGTCCAACCTGGCCTTGAACCTCCAGGGATGGGGCAGCCACAGCTTCCCTGGACACCCCCGGCCAAGGGCTCCCCGCCCTCAACACCGTTCCCTAGAAAAACGACCCCCGAGAGCCGTGAAAAGCCCCGGCGCTGCCAGACACGCCGGCGCACAGGCCAGCCCGCCCCAAAGGCGATTCCGCTTCAGGATGCGTTGCTGGGACGTTCCCTCCCGCCCCACCGCTCCCC
>VZSF01002070.1:0-15558 GCA_013398295.1 Chionis minor | reverse complement strand
GCCGCCCGCGCCCGCCCGCCCGCCTACAGCTCCCGGCGTGCCCCGCGCCGCCGCCATCGCCGCCAGCGGCCTGGCCGCCTGAGGGGGCGCGGGGGGCGCCCCGGGGCCTGGAGAGGGTTCGCCGCCGGCGGTGACATCAGTCCTGACGCCATGAGCCGCTTCTTTTAGGTTTTTTTTATCAGCGTCTTTCCGAACCCCGGCGACAGGCGCCCTGCGCCCCGCTCGCCTCAGGAGCTGGGCAGCTTGTGTGTGCGGCACAGCCTGCTCTGCGCGGCTCTCCTTCGGGGAGGAACTGGTCATCTCAAGGATACACGGAGGAAAAACAAGTGGAAAGGAAAAAAAAAAAAATAAAAATCCATGGACTGTTGTGGTTTGTTGCTTTTTTTTAACAAATTCCACCAAGTGCAAATTTCCCCAGGGCCACAAACCGCTCGGGTATACCCAGAGATTATTTAAAGATTAAGTAAGGAAGGCTGGCTGCAACAAAGTTACAGTTTTAATTAGCTGTTAAAACACTTTTTAAGAGCATAGTGATATGCCTGAGCCAAAGTGTGACCTAGTCACAAATTTGTGCTTTCATACTTGCCTGTATGTGGGTAAATACATAAATATACTCAGCGTCTCACCCTGTCCTCCTTCTCCATCTTGTTGCCGTATAAAAATAGGTTAAAAAAAATGGGAAGAGCGTGGAATCAGACAGGCAGACTGGGTTTCCCGTCCCGGACCTTCACCAGCAGCAGTGGGAGCCAGCGCCGTGCTCAGGCTCCGTGGGGTTTGTCCCCGGCTGTGGCTGCCACTGGACCCAGCGCCAGATCCAGGGACAAACGCGCCGTCAGGTTCGAAAGGGGATAGTGCCGCAGTGTTTGATTTAAAAGCAAAATCGATCTTCCACGGTGGTGGTGAAGATTGTTGCCCACACACGGAGGCTGGGCAGGCGCCAGCGTGCACACCGTCCTTCTGCCCAGGATGGAGTCAGCGCAGGGGCACGTTGCTCTGCTGAAGACGCAGAGCGGTTTCGCATTCAGAAACCGTGAATCCCACCCTTCTCACTAGCATTAAATTGCTTTCTAAAGCGTGACGCTGAGATAAATGTGTGTTGTTGAAGGCAACTTCAGTAACAGCGACTTAAGACATTTGCTGCTATAACCAATAAAAGCTACTGTTTCAAAACCTCGCAGATTTACCTTGGTCTTAGATGTATAAAATTTCCTCCTTCCATTAACATTTATACCCATCTAATTAGCAGATATACACAATTAGAAGACTATCAGGCAAAGGTGGTAAATATTTGCAGTGTTAATTAGTCTTTATAGTTGTAGTTACAGCCAGTGGGTATTATATCGAGAGATTAAAGCATACTGAACAGGCACAGATCTGACACGTCCTTCTGAAACGCTATTTCCTATGCTCCCAGTTTATATCTTTAAATACGCTGTCAGAACCTTTTGGTACCTGTTTGTATAATTAAGTTTATCCTCAGCAAGGTCAATAAGTCTAATATTAGCATTGCCTGCTCCCAGAAGTCAGACCACTTTAAATGATTGCTTTAGAAAGTCATTACATTTGCTCAGTACTTAAACGTGCATTGCTCATAAACTGGACACTCCGCGACCCAACTGGTTTTGCAAAGTAAGTCCACAGTCTAGTTTTTTCTAGATCAGCTGAATATGATTTTGGTCGCTTTTATTGTTCTTCGTCAGCTTTCCCCGCAGCACCGCAGCCACCTCTCTCCTGCTTTCAGGAGGCCTTTGAGGACGCCCCTCCTACAGTACCACCGCTACGCCTGCGAGGGATTGAAGCACCGTGTGGCTCACAGGAGGCGCTCACCCTGTTCTCGGGACAGGCTGGATCCAGGGGCTGAGGCCAATGGGATGAGGTTCAACAAGGCCAAGTGCCGGGTCCTGCACTCGGGTCACAACAACCCCAGGCAGCACCACAGGCTTGGGGAGGAGCGGCTGGAAACTGCCTGGTGGAAAAGGATCTGGGGGTCCTGGTGGCCAGTCGGCTGAACACGAGCCAGCGTGTGCCCAGGTGGCCAAGAAGGCCAATGGCACCTTGGCCTGTATCAAGAACAGCGTGGCCAGCAGGAGCAGGGCAGTGACTGTGCCCCTGTACTCAGCACTGGTGAGGCCGCAGCTTGAGTGCTGGGTTCAGTTTTGGGCACCGCAGTATCGGAGAGACATTGAGGTGCTGGAGCGTGTCCAGAGAAGGGCAACGGAGCTGGGGAGGGGTCTGGAGAACAAGTCTCCTGAGGAGCAGCTGAGGGAGTTGGGATTGTTCAGCCTGGAGAAGAGAAGGTTGAGGGGAGACCTTCTCACTCTCCACAACTCCCTGAAAGGAGGTTGTAGCCAGGTGGGGTCAGTCTCTTCTCCCAAGGAACAAGCGACAGGACGAGAGGAAATGGCCTCCAGTTGTGCCAGGGGAGGTTTAGGTTGGATATGAGGAAAAACTTCTTTACGGAAAGGGTTCTCAGGCATTGGAACAGGCTGCCCAGGGAGGTGGTGGAATCGCCGTCCCTGGAGGTATTTAAAAGCCGGGCAGACGTGGTGCTGAGGGACATGGGTTAGGGGGGGTTTTGGCAGTGTAGGTTTCTGGTTGGACTCGATGATCTTGAAGGTCTCTTCAACCCAAGTGATTCTGTGGTTCTATGATTGTATGATTGGTAAATCATCACTGTATTTTACATCCACAGAACTCAAAATATTTTCCTCAAGCAAGCCTTTTGCTTTTGGGAGGAATCAAATGTCACCGAGCAACACACAATTAAAACTCTTTGTATTTACATGGCAGCTGTTCTCAGAAAAAGCCTTGAACCCGTTTCAGCCTTCTGTCCTCTCACACACACCGAGGCTACATTGCACCACATCATACATTTTATGAACAAAATACAAACGTTTCGCACTTGGAGTGCCGGAGCGCCGCTTGCCAGATGGCAGGGACGGCTTCTTGTTTATAAGAGGGCATTTGTTCACAGAAACGGACTTCTCGGTCGCCCATCTTTGAGGCCTGGGATTTTTCACTCAAAGGGAAGCCAGAGTTTTTCTCTCTCGCTGCTTTTGCAAGCATTGTGCACATTCAACTCCCCTGTGCCACGCTGTAAGCCGACCTATAGTCCATATTCCAAAATTTTCCAAGCGCTGGCCCGACACAATAGGTTTTTGGGTCACACCTTGAATTAAGCGCACACGAAACAGCTTCAAAGTATTTTAGGATAAACTGGGAAATTGATCATTGTGTGGATGCAATCACCAACAACCAGAGTGACTCCTTCTGCGTAGCAGGAAACGGGGGTTGCAGGTGCCTGGTAGGAAGCTCCGGTTCTTCCCGGGACCGTCGCACACTTTGGCGCGCGCCGCCCGCTTTGCACCTTGGCGTTTGCAATAAAGAGGCCCGACAATTAGCCGCACGGGTCGAAAGTCCAAGTGACAGTGTTGTCTGCCGAATATAACCTACAGTTTTCAGGTGCTGCTGGCCACGGGACAACGTTTCAATTCATAACATTAAAAAAGGGGTTTTAACATTTTTAAGCTCACGGGGAACCTTTACACCGAGGGGGAGTCTTAGCACCGGACCCACGTGGGTGTTGTGCGTCTCCCACCATGCAAAGGACCAGCATGGTCAGGACGGGCGAAGTTGCCGGGGTTTAAGCCTTGTTTGAAAAGCAAACTCATTAATTGGCATGTTAAAATTGATACTTGTCCTCACTGGACAGGCACAGCCTTGCAGGAATCCCAACCTGAATATTGAGGTGGCAGCTCGTTCCTGCAGCTCGTTCCTCCAGCCCATTCCTCGGCAGGACTGCAGCCTGCCGCTCGCTCTGGGGAAAAAGAAGAGACAATGTTCAAGCCAAACCAGTGACTTCATGAAGCAGCAAAGCCAAAAAGGCCGGCTTCCGACACCTGGGGAGCTCCAGGGAGGTCCCACCATGTTCATTGATACCTTGCAGAGTCTGGAGCAGCATTGCTCCTCCAGAGACCTTGTTTTCCCTCCGGAGCATTGGTCCTCCAGATACCTCGCGTGCCTTCTGGAGGAGCAGAAGCTGAGTCCCTGCCCTGCACCCAGCTGCCTCCTTTCACAGGACTCACAAGAAGATAAGGCCTTTCCAGTCATTGTTGCTCCGTTAAATCTGCCCGATGTCGGCCAACAAATTCAAAGTTGACTGGGGGGTGGCTGAGGCTGGCAGCTTTGCCCGCACGGTGCTTCCTTAGGAAGCTTGGCCCAAACGCGTTTTCTAGCGGGATCGTGTTTGTGGACAGAGCCACAGGTAGGAAAAAGTGGCTCAAAACCATCTTTCACGGTTCAGTTTGGGCTGAGACGCTGCAGACGAGCGAGGCTGGTTCCTGCTCTGCAGTGCGGCTGGTAGGCGCAGCGTCCCGGCCACCGCGCAGAGCAGCGCAGGAGAACCGCAGCCGAGCCTGCCCGGCCACCGCTTGCTCCAGGGAGAGACAGCCCCAGCTGCTTCCACACTTCTGGCTGCTGAGCGTGGATGGGGTTGATGGACAAAGCTCTCCTCCGCGGGGGCATCGCACCTCCTCACGTCCCAGCCCGTGCTGGCTACCGACAGAGATCGTGCTGTGACCGGCCGAGGGGAGGACAGATGGCAATGTCTGGGGCTTTGCTACTCTCCAAATGCCGGCAAAATTTCCTGCCAGGGAAACGTTCACACACCCCTCAGCAATGCTGAACTGCCATCAATCCTGAGGATCCAAACCACAGACGGCCATTCCCTGGGAATTAAATAGCCAAGGACTATTAACTCGGCTCTTCTGCTTCTCATCGAGGATGTAACTTTTATGTTACGGCTTCCAAATCACTGAAACCACACACATCGGTCTCAGGACACTCATCTCGTTAACGCCGCTTGCTGATTAGACACTAGGGGACGGGACGGCACGGGGGTGACTCGAAGACGCACAGGAGACCGCCAGGAGCTGGTGTCACAGAGCGGGCGGGCTGATGCAGCTCTCCTGCACAGCACACGCTTGTGTTGTCGCTTCGCACTGGAGTAAAACCAACCTTTCCGCCTGCCAAAGGAGCGGGTCGCGGGGGCTATTTATGGCTGGGACATGCAACGCTCCTTGGCCGAAGCCGGCCTATAGATAACCTACCTAGGGAGCCGCTCCTGCGCTGCTTACCAAAAGAGGCCCGGAGTGCTTTCTGACACGCTACACTCTTATGCTATTTTCAAGCTTTGCCAGCAGCTGTCGGCTGCCTGCTTATTAAGCAAGAATAGGAAATGCAGCAAGTTGAGGGCAGGGGGAGAAGAATTTTTTTGGATCCTTGCTCCATTTCCAAGAAACATTTTTCCTCATTTTTAACTTAAGAACCTTTATAACTCTGTTTTGCTGGTTTTCTCCGGATGCATGTATTAACTTTGCTGTCAGAAGGCACAATATATGGGCAAGGAGGGGGTTACTTGGTTTGGGGTTTGGTTTTTTTTTTGAGATAAATCTTTTCCTAGGCCATACAAAATCCAGATTTCTTGTACAGAAAGCATTACGTTTGCTTCTGAATAAAGTCAAGTATGGCCATGACTTCCCACCAGCAAGGGAACTTCAGGTATCACATAGTCGTGTGCCGCAGAGAAGCTTAGCAACTTCTTGTTCAGTTTGTTCCGGCCATTGTTTTTACTGGATTTTCAATTTGCTGCGTGAAGATGCCGACCATTCAAACCGAGATGCTCTACAGCCACCCTACGGCTTCGGCAAGGTGACGTGGGACAGCTGACCTATTCCTGGCACTTTTTATAAGCAAAGCATATCAGTGCTGGGGAGTCTGAAGTAGCAGACAGGCAGTGGAAGACAGCAAGCTGACTCCTAAAACCGCAACTTTTGCAATTAATTGTATTACGAATATAATAACAATATTTTTGCATTACTAATATAATATAATAATAAAGTACATTGCATTAGCTAAGCAGTACCTAATGCTTGCTCATCGCAGCGAATGCAGCAGGTAGCAAGAACACAAAGCGTTTGCTACTGAGCTGTTGGCATCGGCGCATTTGTGGCACACAGATCCCTTAGGAGAAGAACTCCCAGAATTAAGTGGAGCTGGGCAGAAGGAGAGCAGGAATGACCAGAAGTCAGGCAGAGCTCGCAGGAAGATACACGATCTGCACCGCACAGCTTTATCCTCCCACATATTCTGCTCATTTCGGCACAGCACTAGATTTTTATTTTTTTTTCATAGCAGAAAAACCAGCAGTTTCATTATGAGGGGGGCTGTAAACATGTGAATAACAGCAGTGCTTCTACATTAAGTACGTGCACTGAAAAATAAAAAAGGCCAGTACTGCTCTGTGCATTAAAATGTGCAACAGACAAGTGAAGCAAATCATGCCGACACAGAACTTCGCTTGGAAATTAAGCCAGACTAATTGAGCTCTGCCTGAACTTTCTTCCCCTGAATCCTAAACAACCTGCCAAGCAAGTGTTCTTCCTTAACAGCAGTCAAGGTAACAAGTATTTTTAGCCCAGAAAACCAGCACTGGAACTTTACAAAGCAGAAGGTCAGGTACAAACACTGCTTTTATCGCCTCGGTCTGGTTTATTTCCATGAGCTCTCCTCTACCCACCCCTTCCCCGGGGCTCCCGAGGCCCTGGTGCTGTGGAAAGGGGGAGCCAGGAGGAGCTGGGATGTGCTGGAGCCACCTCTGCTGCCGTGGTCAAACACCTCCCTCGGGACCTGGAGGAGAGGGGGCTTTGCCACTTTCCTGATCTAAAAAGACAGAGGAGAAAAAAAAATGTTTCCCCATCCTAAAAGGCTCAGCGGAGCGCAGGGATGCCGGGATCTGGGTGCTGCGGGATTAAGGGGAGCGTCTGCGCCCCAGCACCCACCACTGCTGCGGGTGAAATGATGCCGTTAGCCACGCTGCACCGAAAAGCTCATCCCGAGCACGCAGCAGGCGTCCCACTCGGCTCCATCCCTGGCGGGCACGGAGCCCTCCTGCCTGGGGAGGCAGCTGCTGCCACCAGCATCCATGGCAGCTTTTCTCAGGTTGTTACTGGGGGAAATTGGAGGGGGATAAAACAGAGGTGCCGTAGCAAAATGGCCAACAGCCGTGCGCAGCAGCGCTGGGAAGACCGGGACGTGCCAAAGTGAAACTTGCTGGGCCAGCCGGTAACTGTCTGGGCAGAGAACTGCTCCTCCCTGCTCGCTAAAGCTGCCTCCTGCTTCCACGGGCAGGTTCCCATCTCGGCGGCAGCTGAAACGGCCGCTTTCTGCCTGCTGCCGCCTCCCACGCGCTGCCGTCGCCGCCGCCGTGCCGGCACACCGCCCACGAGGCTGCACCGGCAGCTGGATCAGGGCCCTCATTTGGCTGGAAAAAAGCAAAGATGCTGGGGTTTTTTTTCCCCCCGATGTTATTTTTTTTTTTTTTTTGGCTGACAAGGGTTCATTCTGCAGCCCCGCCGCCGGCAGCGCCAGGGCAGGAAGGGGAATACATTAAACCCCGAGTGCAGCCAAGTGCGGGGCAGCCCGTGGTGGCACATTCCTGCGCTCCCAGCAGCAATCGGAATCTGCACCCGCACTGTCCGTAGGGTGCTGAGAACTGGGGTGCAACTGTTGATGTGCCCCACGTTGCCGCTGCCACCGAGGCTGTCCGGGAGAGCTTTGGCCGGTCCCGGCCCTGCTGGAGAAGTGGCCGTGGGGATGAAGCCACGTTCGGCAGCGCCGCCTCCGAGCCCCGCCAGCTCCGAGCCCCGTCTCTGCGCCAAAAACCAGCCCATCCTGTTTGCACGCCTGGCTCGGAGTTGGCCGGGCTGCAGGGTGTGGAGGGCGGCTGTGGGAGAGCTGGGCCGGGCTGCTGAGCCGACAGCTTGGCGGGGACACGGCGGGGCGCGCTGCCACGCAGGAGCAGGCGAGACCGCTCTGAGTCACCCTGCAGCGCTCGCCCGCAGCACCCTCAGCCTGCCGCTGCCTCGCTGCCCGGCCGGCTCGGCCTCTCCTTCCCCTCCGCCGGCTGCAGGCTGGCTACGGCCGCTCTGCAGAGCCCAGATTTCAGCTGTTGCGCAAATAAAAGGGGCCCTTTTGTTTTACGGAGCACGATGCAGGGCAGGGAAGGAGCGTACGGTTGTTTTGGGGCACGGCCAAGCCAGGGCTAAGTGAAGGAAGACGCAGCTTCCCACCTGGCAGCTGCAGGAGGGCAAGGAGCAGGAGGCAGATCTGCGAGCTGGCAGCTCGGCCGTGCTCCCCGCTGCGCCGGCAGAACCCCCAGTGCCACGGCATGGCAGCGCAGCTCCGGGCTGATCGGTCCCGAAGCATGAGACGCTCCTTCCCAAGGCCTGGAGGAACCCCAGGCACGTCCACCGCCTCCAGGCGCTCGCGTAAGCAGAAGTAATTCAGGGCTCACGCAGAAATGCAGCAATCAAGAGAAGGGAAATTTCTGCCATATCAGGGCATTACTAAAAAAAATCACATTGGGCTACAGCTTTGGATCTAATGCTATCGCAGCTGGCTCACTCCTGGTTCTGCTGAGAGTGCCTGGTTATGCCGCAGCCCCCAAGAAGTCACCGACTTAATGGGTTGGAAGAGACTCATTACCCTAAACCCAGCTCTCCCACACATCTGTCCTGCAGCTCTCCCACACATCTGCCCTGCAGCTCTCCCACCACCAGCAGTTTCTAACAGAGACCCGGGACCTTTGTCCTGCCGCCCCGCGCGCCCTTTTGCTGGGTGTGCAGATGGCTCCACCATCCGCAGCACTTCCCGAGCCTTCCCGCACCAGGCACCTCTCCCGAGCACGACCCAGCGCTTGTGCTTGGCTTTTCTTAAGTAAGAAGAGTTCCTGCAAGATGCATTTACAATAAAACCGACGTGGGCTCGGGCTGGGAATCCCAGCGCAGCCCAGCCCGAAGCACCCTGGGCAGGCTGTGGCTGTTTGCACGTGGGGCAGGGCTCCCAGCTCCCCTGGCCCTGCCTGCGCCTCCCTGCCTGCTTCTGCCTGCCTCTTTCAGTTCCAGGAGGAGCGTGGCCCTGCAGGACACGGGGCAGGGAGGAGAGGTCCCCGGGGGGCGCGTGGCAGGTGGGGTGACCCTGTCGCCGGCTCCCCAGCACCCCGCAGCCGGCTGAGGCTCTTATCTGCTCTGCTGTATTTGGTTTAAACAAGTCCCGTGCAGGCTGCCACGAGGCTGCCACGAGGCCGAGGGAAAACCTTTGGCAGGAGCCCCCGTGCTGGCCTGGGGCTGGCTGTGGGCTGCACCGCGCTGCACCCCAAATCCTCCTCCTGTGGGTGCCCTGGTGCCGGCCCCCACCCCGCAGCAACGCACGCCCGGGGACCGGCTGCTCCTCCCTGCAGAGAGGGGGGTCCCCACGCCGTCCCTGTCCCCTGTGCGTGGCTCCGAGCGGGCAGGGGGTCTGCAGGGCCCTGAGCCCCCCACCGTGCCCCCCAGCAGCAGCCCGTGGCGGGGCGCAGAGGGTGCGGCACTTCCAAGCAAGGAGAGACGTTGCGCCCAGGGGCGGCTTCGCAGTGAGGCGTGCGGCCGAGCGGAGTCCCTGCTCCTGGCAGAGGACAGAGACCGTGGGATCAGCCGTGGGTCTCTCAGCCATGGGAGCTGTGGGGTCTGGGAGTCGGGGGAAGAGCCCCCATGGGATCCGCAAACCCCCATCCTCACCCCCCTCATCCAGACCCGCCGGCCTGTCTTGTCCTCCCTGATCGCTCCTGGGGAGAAGGTGTTGCTCTGCTTTTTGTGTTTCCGGGCATTTCCCTGATTCTTTGCTCAGGTAGAGCCGGGTTTTGAGGTCACCCTGCCTCCCACCTGGCGGAGGGTAAAAGGGAGAGTAATCCAGCTCTTTCCCCCCTGGAGATGGCTGGGAAGAGATCCCATGCCTGCCACTGGGGCGGTGGTTTGGAGGCAGCCACAGTCCTTATGCAAAACGAGCACCAGAAATGCTCAGGGCTGTTATTCGGCACCGATTTTAGCTCTCCCTGGAGAAGCAGAAATACCCCTGTAAGGAAATACAGCAGGCAGGGAGATGCAGAGCCATCTATCTCCCGTAGCATCCCACCTCGGCAGCGGTCGGATCCCATGCCCCTTGCCATGTCGCAGGCAGAGGGCCGGGCTGCGGCACCGTGGGCATTGATCCCAGTGAGTCCTTGTGCCCGGCGCTCCGGCGGGCAAGTGCTGCGGGCCGGGTGCCGGCACGGGGATTAAAGCAGACATGATTCACCCCCGCCGCAGCCTCCGATGGCCCCTGGCTCCTCTTGCCGGGGACAAAACCTCTGCAGAGAGGCCAGAAACCAGCGAGGGGAATCTCCAAACCATCCGGGGGCTCCGGTGGGATTTCTGTGGATTTCTGGGCAGATGGGGCTGCGCAGGAGCGGCAGCTCCCATGCAGCAAACCTTACGTGCATCGCCGCCTCCATCAGCGTGATGTCAGGCTTGGGTGATTAGCACGAGCCATTAATGCTGATGCTGCCAGTCACTAATGAGGCATGTGTTTCCAGAAGGTGAGCGTGGCACACGCGCCGAGGCTCTGGGTGCTGGCAGCCGGCCCCGGCGGACATCGGATTCAGCCAACGTGCAGGTCCGGGGCGCTCTCGGACCACACGCGCTTGACCGTACCTGCTGCGGCAGCACCTCACCCGGGCGAAGAAATACAAGAAAAGCAAGATCAAACACACGGAAAGCAGGTCACAGAATTGCCTCTGCTGCAGCTGGGCAAGACAACTACTCATTAGGGTGATTACAGGCAGAGGATCTACCCTGGCTCTCTGCTAACGAGTGGCGTGGGCTGCCTGACCTGCGCAGGGCTCTGCAGCCCAAACAAGCCCTGGGGCTGTTGTTGCACGTTCAGCTCTGGTTGGCAGCTCCAGAGGTTTCCCCACTGCTCCAGCTCATCCCAGTCCCCTGCCCTGCAGAGGGTCTCACCACCCAACCAGCGCCGGGGTCCCAAATCCCGGTGGTTCCAGCATGCCTCAGGCAGGCTCGCTGCGCATCCTCGGGGTGCCGAGGGGAGCTGGGTGCTCCCTCAGCCCGTCCGAGACGTGCTGCTGCCAGGGGACGGAGGCGCAAAGACCATCACTTCCCATGGGTGGCACGGGGGGGGCGCAGGGGGCTGAACCTCGGCCAGGGCTGCTGGCGAGGCTGGCAGAGCGGCACACAGGAGGCTGCGCACAAGCCGAGCGCCCAGGGTGTGGTTGTCCGTCGCACATGATCATTAAGGCATCAGCCCCAAAAACATCCAAGGGGGAGGCGCAATTGCTTGGGACGCATTTCTGAGAGATCCCAAGCGCCCTCGGATCCTGCCTGGGTGGTGCAACCTTTGGCTGGCCACCCATCCCGCCTGGGCACCTAGTCCTCTCCTCCAGCAGCAACGTGTGGGCACGTCCCAGCACCTCAGACGGGAGATGCCCGACCCGTAGCCCGGCAGCCAGACCTCCGGCACATCCTCACGCAGCGGGTTTCACAGAATCACAGAATGATGGCATCACCCAGGTTGGAAGGGACCTTTAAGATCCTGGAGTCCAACCATCACCCCAGCACTGCCCAACCCACCCCTGACCCGTGTCCCTCAGCACCGCGTCTGCCCGGCTGGGAAACACCTCCAGGGATGGCGACTCCACCACTGCCCTGGGCAGCCTCTGCCAGTGCTTCACAACCCCTTCCATGAAGAAATTTTTCCTAATATCCATCCTAAACCTGCCCTGGTCCAACTTGAGGCCCTTTAACGTGGCGTGCTTCGTTGTCCACGTGGCATCACTCACTGACTGTCCCGGTGTTAACGTCCCGCGGGTCCCGCAGCTGCTGCTTTAGATAAAGAGGCAAACGAGCAGAGAGCCGCAGGGCTGCCGGCTCGGATAAGGCGCTGTGGGAAGTGCAGTCCCTGGGCCACGGTGGAGGTCCTGTTAGCAGTGGAGACCTTGTTCATGGTGGAGACCCTGTTCATGGTGGAGGTCCTGTTCATGGCGGAGACCCTGTTCATGGTGGAGAGACCCTCTTCGTGGCGGAGACCCTGTTCATGGTGGAGGTCCTGTTCGTGGTGGAGGTCCCATTCACGGCTGAGGTCCTGTTCGTGGCAGAGGTCCCATTCACAGCAAAGGTCCCATTCACGGCTGAGGTCCTGTTTGCGGTGGAGGTCCCNGCTCGGATAAGGCGCTGTGGGAAGTGCAGTCCCTGGGCCACGGTGGAGGTCCTGTTAGCAGTGGAGACCTTGTTCATGGTGGAGACCCTGTTCATGGTGGAGGTCCTGTTCATGGCGGAGACCCTGTTCATGGTGGAGAGACCCTCTTCGTGGCGGAGACCCTGTTCATGGTGGAGGTCCTGTTCGTGGTGGAGGTCCCATTCACGGCTGAGGTCCTGTTCGTGGCAGAGGTCCCATTCACAGCAAAGGTCCCATTCACGGCTGAGGTCCTGTTTGCGGTGGAGGTCCCATTCACAGCAAAGGTCCCATTCATAGCTGAGGTCCTGTTCATGGTGGAGGTCCCATTCACAGCAGAGGTCCCATTCATGGCTGAGGTCCTGTTTGTGGTGAGAGTGAGCGGCAGCGTGGGGCTGCCCACTCTGGTAACAGGGCACGGGTCCCCAGCACAGGGGGGACGTGTGGGGACACCCCAGCGTGACACAGCTCCCATAACCACAAGCATCACTAAAGGTCGACTTTGGAGGACCGCAGGAAGAATCAGACCAAGGCGCCACTTTCCTGGCTGAAAAGGTAGAATAAAAATGGGACAAAAATAAAGGCAGTTTGTGCAGCCTGCAGCGAGGAGCCAGACTTTGGTGACGAAGGGCCGCGGAGCCACCCTGCTTGCTTGAGCCACCAGCCCTCCCCACGCGGCAGGGACCTGGCTGGACCCAGGACATCCCCGTCCCTGCTGCACCTGCCTGGCAGCCTGGGCAGCCCCTCGCTGCCAGCCCCCACCCGTGAAAAAAAAGGAAAAAAAGAGGGGAAAAGGGGATTTGTGTTCGCCGTGGGCGTGCTGCGCACACCAACTGCCGCCTGTGAATCGCTCAGAGCGCCTCTGATGAAAGAGCCGAAGAACAAAGTGTTATTAACATATTGCCTGCAACGCGGGCGGCTACGTGGGGAACGGCACCCGCTCTGCACCGGGAGCCACTGCCAGCCCTGCGAGGCCCACCTCTGCCCGCTCCGCGAGCTCCCATCCCCTCCTTAAAGCAGGGATCCCTCCCACCGAGGCTCCTCGCAGTCGTGCAACCCCTTCCGGAAGGAAATCCCCTTTTATTCAGGCTTCAGAGGAGCCCTTTGGTTCACTGCTCACTCTCTTCCAGCAGTTTAGACCCAAGTCCTCTCCCCGTCTCCGGAGCGGCGCTCCAGAGCATCCTCTTCACCCCCGGGATTGCGACCGCTCCATGTTGACAGCTCCCCCCGTGTCCCAGGACCCAGCCGGGAGACAGAAAGAGCTAAACCCAAATTGGGGACCCACATGCCAAGCTGTCACCCCGAAGTCACCCTCCCGCGGCCCCCGGGGTGCCCCAGCTGCAGAGACACCGCATTCCATTGGACTGGCTCTTCTCCGAGCCGTGCGCGGCCACCGCTCGGGAGCTGACGCTGCTGCAGCCCCTGGCAAGGCCCCGGCCCAAAGAGAAATGAAAAATTGTGAAAACTCATTATTTTCCCAGCCCAGCTGCAGGGGAGGAGGGAGCTGCACGGTGCAGTAACAGTAACAGCGACACTAGAAATCGGTTTACTTGAGCGTGCTCGAGCTGGATAATCATTACACAGCAACTGCAAACCCACCACAGAAAACTCTCTTGCCTAGAGACTGCTGCTGAGCAGAAAAGGAGGCAAAAATCCTGAAATGAATTAAAATTGCTGGCAGTTCCCACAATACCTGACAATAAAACCAGCACAGCTTGCTGCTGCCACTCCGGACTGGGCTCCGCAAGCGTCCCCGGCTCTCCCAGTGACTGGGGAAGGGAGCTGCTCTGCCAGACTGCTTCGGGACGAGGGAAGCTGCCAGCATCAGGGACCTGTAGCACCAATATCTGACTTCCTTAGAAGTGTATATTCTTGAAAAAAACCTTTACACCACTCATTTCAAAAAATGCATGTTTTAAACTGCTCCACAGAATGGAATAAAAAAAAAAAATTTAAAAAATTACCCTTGTTGCAAATTTATGTTAAAAGGATTGGCCTGAAAGGTGCTGCTCCCGGCTCTCTATCCTCCTGGGAAGAGACACCCAGCAGCAGCGCTGGCATTCCCAGTCAGCCGGCTCTGGGCTGCGGCACCGTGGGGATAGAATCACAGAATGGTTTGGGCGGAAAGGGGACTTAAAGCCCACCCAGTGCCACCCCCTGCCCTGGGCAGGGACACCTCCCACCACACCAGGCTGCTCCAAGCCCCATCCAACCTGGCCTTGAACCTCCAGGGATGGGGCAGCCACAGCTGCTCTGGGCAACCCTGGCCAGGGGCTCCCCACCCTCACAGCCAGCAATTTCTGCCCAACAGCTCATCTCAATCTCCCTCTGCCAGTGTAAAACCACTCCCCCTCAATGGCTGCCTGCACCTTTCCCTGGGACCGGGTCACAATTTTGGGGTTATTCAGTGTTTTTCTTACAGCCCCAGCTCCCACACTGGGGCGACGGCACGAGGAGGGGCTGCCCCAGCCCCTCGCCATCGGCATTCCCAACACTGCGGCAGGCATGACAGAGGGCTCGCCGGTGGGAAATACAGGAGTCCTAGGTCTCCTCACATCCCAGCTGACTGAGGTCTGCAGTGCCAGCAGTACTAAACCTCAGTTAATGAGTGCTAATTTGCCGCCCATTGCAGCCACCCTCTGCAGCCATGTCCCTCCACTGGCTGGGAAAGCATCCTCCGAGTGAGCGCCCGGTGCTTTCCATGCGCTCGGTGTTGCTCATGAAGCGAGGGCAGCTCCTTGTCCCCTCGGGAGCCGGGGAAGCGGGTGCCAGGGTGTCACCGCACATCCCGGTGTCACGGCTGTGGCTGGGGAAGTCGGGACCCCCCCGTCCTGCTCCTGCCCCGCGGGACATTGCTGCTCCATGAGGCCGGGCAGGAAGCGGGTGGTGTCAGCTGCCCCGCAGCACGTGTGGCTGCATTCTCCTCCGTGTTTCATCCCCTTTAATTCCTCCTAAAGAGCTTCTGGGCTGGGGGGCAGAGAGGCCCCGGAGCCACGGCCGCTCCCTGTGCCGGGGGACAGGTTTGGTGGGGAGATGCCATCAGAAGGGGATGTCCCCACCTCCGTCCCACCCTGCTCCCACTGCTCCTGCAGCCGCTGCCTCCATCCTCCCTGCTGCCAGGTGGTTTCTCACCCCGGATTTCCCTCCGGTTTTGCAGCTCACATGTCCCCCCAGGGACTCGGTGGCCCGCAGCCTGCAGCCCGGGGGGGACAGGGCGCTCGGCATGGCTGCAGCCAGCAGCACCCCGATCCCACCGCTCCCACCGGCCTCATCCCCCGCGCCGAAAAAGGCAGGTCAGTCCCCAGCGGTGAGTGCCAGGGCAGGTGTTAAAGGCTGGACTTCGTAGCGACGTGTGGCACCTTGGCTAATTTTTTTCTTACCGAAAAATTCCTTTTTTTAAAAAAAAATGAAGCATTTACTTTGCTTTGCCAGAAGTCCCCTGTTCCGCCGCGCCCCCCT
>VZSF01002068.1:136801-172822 GCA_013398295.1 Chionis minor | reverse complement strand
GGCTCGGGCTGGGCCTCCGCCTCTCCCGGCGGGCGCTGGAGCGGGTTTCTTCTCTCCGCAGCGCCCCGGGATGTTACCGGGCAGCCGGCTGGCGCCGCAGGGCCCCTCCATGGGGCCGCCCGGTTACGGCGGGGGGCCGGCCGGGCNCCCGGCGGTGCGGCCCGGGATGGCGCAGGCCAGCCTGGACCAGGCCCGCAAGAGGCCGGCGCCGCAACAGCTCCAGCAGGTGCAGCCGCAGGCCGTGCCCAACCGCAACCACAAGTAAGGGCCGGTGTCCCGGGGCGGCGGGGACATCCCGGGACATCCCTGGGCAGTGGGGTGGCTCGGGGCACCCTCGGGCACTGGGGACATCCCAGGACATCCCTGGGCAGTGGGGTGGCTCGGGGCATCCTCGGGCACTGGGGACATCCCGGGACATCCCTGGGCAGCGGGGACATCCCATGGCAGCAGAGACATCCCAAGACATCCCTAGGCATTGGGGTGGCTCAGGGCATCCTCTGGCACTGGAGACATCCCGGGACATCCCTGGGCAGCGGGGACATCCCATGGCAGCAGAGACATCCCAAGACATCCCTAGGCATTGGGGTGGCTCAGGGCATCCTCTGGCACTGGAGACATCCCGGGACATCCCTGGGCATTGGGCATCCAATGGGCATCCATCTCAAGGCATCCCTGGGCAGCAGGGACATCCCTGCACAGTGAGGTGGCTGACCTCAGGGCAGCCTTGGGAATTGGGGACATCCCTGGGCATTGGGGCATCTCAGGGCACCCCAGGCCATCTCCAGGCACTGGGGA
Organism: Chionis minor; assembly: GCA_013398295.1. Lineage (NCBI taxonomy): Eukaryota > Metazoa > Chordata > Aves > Charadriiformes > Chionidae > Chionis > Chionis minor. The sequence goes on along the minus strand of VZSF01002068.1, from coordinate 172,027 downwards.
CATCCTGGGGCATCCCAGGGTGTCCCCAGGCATCGAGGCATCTCAGGACATCCCAGAGTGTCTTTGGGCGGGCATCGAGGTGTCTCAGGGCATCCCAGAACATCTCCAGTCTCCTGGAACATCCCATCAGGTCCCCAGGCATTGAGGTGTCTGGTGACATCCTGTGGTATCCCCAGGCATGAGGGACATCCTGGGGTAGACCCGGGCACTGGGGCTTCTCAGGGCATCCCAGAACATCTCCAGGCATTGGGGACATTCTGGGGCATCCCGGGGTGTCCCTGGATATCGGGGTGTCTCAGGGCATCCTGGCACATCCCCAGGCATCTGGAACATCCCCACATCGAGGTGTCTGAGGACATACCAGCATGTCCCCAGGCATCAGGGTGTCTGGTGACATCCTGTGGCATCCCCAGGCACATCCTGGGGTAGCCTGGACATTGGGGCATTTCAGGGCATCCCCAAGTAGGGGCGCAGACGGAGGTCCCCGGGGAGAGGCTGGCTTTGGGGGTGCAGTCAGGCACCCCCGGAGTTGGAGAGCGAGGGGCAGTGGGACACATCGGTCACTGATGTGGTGATCACCCGGCTGCATGTCGCCACACAAAGCTGTTCTGTTGCGCGTTCCGCCTTCCTGCCACGCTCGGCTTGTTGGGGGCGCTGAAAGGGAGGTCGGCTCCGCAGGGAGAGGGGGCGCTTCCAGCAGCTGGAAGAGTAACGGGCAGCTGCCGGACAGGAGCGAGTTTGGGTCACGCTTTTGGCAGCACAATGCGATGCCTCACTGTAACGTGAGGGTTGGTCTGGAGATGGCTGAGGGCGGACGTTACCGCTCTCCACAACTGCCGGAGAGGAGGATGTAGCCAGGGGGGATCGGTCTCTTCTCCCAAGGAACAAGCTATAGGATGAGAGGAAACGGCCTCAAGTTGTGCCAGGGGAGGTGGGATATTAGGAAAAATTTCTCTACCGAAAGGGTCATCAAGCATCGGAACAGGCTGCCCAGGGCAGTGGTGGAGTCGCCGTCCCTGGAGGTGTTTCCCAGGCGGGCAGACGTGGTGCTGAGGGACATGGGTCAGGGGTGGGTTGGGCAGTGCTGGGTCGATGGTTGGACTCGATGATCTTCAAGGTCCCTCCAATTTGAGTGATTCTGTGATTCTAACACTGGTAATTCATCCCTTGATTTAAATGGTGCATCTCCTAGAAAAGCCAATCGGAAGCTGCTTGAGGCTAGGGAGTCGTTCCGGGTAGGCATTGCGTCAGTGCGCCCTTTCCAACGCGACGTAACCCCACTTCTAAGCTCTTGGAGGGGATGTGAAACGTTGAGGTGGTCAGTTCGTCACCCGGCCGCAGGGTTGGTCAGCGCTGGAGGCCTGGCAGGGGCTGGAGGGAGCAAAGTGCCTCTGGAAATGAGAGCCTGGGCCCGAGCCAGCGTCCAGGCTGAGCGCACGCTGCTAATGCCACAGTACTGAGCCAGAGAACAAGCCGTCGCCTTGCTCCCTTCGTGAACGCCCGCAGTTCGTTTGTGCAAATTGCCATTTTAATGCCTGTCTGTGCATCTTCTTCCTGAACAGCGCTAAAAAGAAGAAGATGGCTGACAAAATTCTACCTCAGAGGGTGAGTGGCACGTGCAGTTGCAGCTCGTGTTGACGCGAAGTAGAGTGGAGAAGTGTGGGGGAGCTGAGGGTGATTTGCATCCTTGATTGGCTCTAGATTCGCGAGCTTGTACCCGAGTCTCAGGCCTATATGGACTTGCTGGCCTTTGAAAGGAAGTTGGACCAGACGATCATGAGGAAGCGCTTGGATATCCAGGAGGCTTTGAAGCGACCCATCAAGGTAGGTGGGGAGGGCTGCGTTCATGGTTGTCACAAGCAAGGTTTGGAGGCTCTTCCTTTAGACAGCAGGAGGTTCTGCTGTTCAGACAGCAGGAGGGCTCCGAAGCTCGCGCTGTGTAACTGCAGGCGTGGTGTATCAGGAATCTTAACGCTTCAGACATAATGAAGGTTTCTTTCCTTGCTCTCTGCCCTGGCAGGGGGGGAATGAGGCAGCTAAAAACATTAAGCTTAGTTTTAACAAAATGTAAGCAAGATAGTCAGCCTCTTATTTCAGAAGTAACTTTGAGCCGATGCTTTTTCTCTTAGCAAAAACGAAAGCTACGTATTTTTATCTCCAATACCTTCAATCCAGCCAAGTCGGATGCAGAGGATGGTGAAGGAACAGTCGCCTCCTGGGAGCTTCGGGTGGAAGGACGGCTGCTGGAAGACGTAAGTGTGAAATACCCAACCGCAGAGGTGACCTTACGGATCTGGAATTGGCGATGAAACCAGTTTCTTAGTGTTTGACTGTAGCTAAGGGCTTGATATCCTCCTTCATCTCTGTTTTCCAAGGAGTCTGATGGTGAAGAGACGGAGAGCCCAACTTGGAAACTGATGGGTATCCCCATGGCAGGACATGAGTTGTACAAAGTTCTTAGAGCGATAAGAATTAATGGTGAGAGCAGATCAGTGGCACTTGTGTACCCTGGCTTTGAGAACCAGGGCACTTGCGTTGTGTCTAATTGCTGAGTGATTTAATCCTGCAAGCTCATCTTTAACTCCAGTCTTTCACTTTCTGACTTGGAACTTGATTTTCAAGCGCGTGTTGGTGAATTTAGGTTTTCAGAACTTAAAGGAACGCTGTCGTGCACAGTGACTATGCTTGAGTGCTGAGACTTGCTGTCCTAACGCTTTTCCTTCCTGTGTTGCTTGCAGTCTGCTTTGTCCAAATACGATGCCACCAAGCAGAAAAGAAAGTTCTCATCCTTCTTTAAATCTCTGGTCATTGAACTTGATAAAGACCTGTATGGCCCTGACAATCACCTAGTAGAGGTGAGCTTCTTTTTGCTGTGTTACCGCTAAAATTGGGTTGGTGTTTCAGCAGACAGAGTTTGTGTATCACTTGTAACTTGAGGGGCGGGGATACTTAAAGCTTGAACAAGTGCCTGGGAGCCAGGAGCTCTTGACTTCTTCTCTTAGCTTCTTTTCTGACTTGCTGGGGGTCTGAACTCTTCGTTTCAAGCTGTAAGTGGAAACAAGGTGACCTTTCTCTAGGTGGGTGGGATTTACTGGCAAGCTTTTTGGGTCCCAGGCAGCAGGAGCAAAGGGAACCAAGTGTGGGGGTGCTTCTAAACGCCCTCTCCTGTTCAGTGGCACAGGACTGCTACGACTCAGGAGACGGACGGCTTCCAGGTGAAGAGGCCGGGAGATGTAAATGTGCGCTGTACTGTCCTTTTGATGCTGGATTACCAGGTAAGATGGCGGGAGTAAGAGTACAGGATGAGTACCGTCAGCTCTGTCTGTGGCCATCTCACCTTTCCCTGCTGTTTGTTTCAGCCTCCCCAGTTCAAACTGGATCCCCGCTTGGCTCGTCTCTTGGGGATTCACACTCAGACCCGTCCAGTGATCATCCAGGCATTGTGGCAATATATCAAGACCCACAAGCTCCAGGACCCCCACGAGCGGGAGTATGTCATCTGTGACAAATACCTCCAGCAGGTAACAGCGCGGCCGAGACACACGACCGTTTCAGCTCCTCTTTGTCAGCAGCCAGCGATTGCTGGCGCTGAGCTCCCATTCCTTTCCTGAGCCCCGTGTTTCTGTCACAGATATTTGAATCTCAGCGGATGAAGTTCTCTGAAATCCCACAAAGGCTTCACGCGCTGCTTATGCCCCCGGAACCGATCATCATTAATCATGTGATCAGGTGAGACTGGTCCACTTGGCTTCCTATTTCTAGGAAGAAGAAGAGTGGGAGGGATGGATGAGGCTGGCACAAGATGACGACGTAGTACGTTCTGATTTTCAGCAGCCGTTCCCGTGTTGCCCATCATTGTTTCTTCATACAAGAACAGCCGGGTCTTCCATTTACCGCATCCTCTTTTCCACAAGGCACTCCCACCTTCACGCTCTCCTTTGCGTTACACTTCTGCAACAGAAATCTGCTCGGAGCCATCACTTGGCCCTTGTGCGGCAAAGCCAGCAGTGGAGCTTTGCTGCTGAAGCGAACGCTGGCTTGGCTTGTCGCTGCCTGTAGTCTGTGTGCTGCGTCGTTCTAGAGGAGCTACAATTGGTGCTTTCATGAGCTACTCACTTATTTTGGCTTCTTTCTTATGGACAACCCCTAGTGTCGACCCGAACGACCAGAAGAAAACAGCTTGCTATGACATTGATGTGGAGGTGGATGATACCTTGAAAACTCAGATGAATTCCTTCCTGCTGTCCACAGCCAGTCAACAGGAAATTGCTGCTCTGGATAACAAGGTAGGAAGAGCTCCTTCAGGCCTGCCCTCCTCGGCGCTGGGTCGGAATGTGTCCCTGGAGCAGGTGGACAAGACAGGAGAGGAGCTCAGCTTTGCTCTGTTGTGCATTTGGAAGCTGGAGTGGGGTCAGCCACGCTTACAAACGGGCGGCTTTAACTGGAAGCGTAGTTTTAAAGCAAATGGTCAGTGGGGAAAATTGCTGATATTTAGAGCAGGAAACTGGGAATTGAAAATCCTACCTGATGGGTGCAAGTCAGCCAGGGACTGTAAGAATTTGCTGGGTTTCTTGATGTTTTGGTCTGACTTTTTCCCCTATTCAGCAGTTTACTTGTTGTGCTTATCTCCTTCAGATTCATGAAACAATAGAGACAATTAACCAGCTGAAGACGCAGCGGGAGTTCATGCTGAGCTTTGCCCGAGATCCTCAGGGCTTCATCAACGACTGGTTACAGTCCCAGTGCCGAGATTTAAAGGTAAAAGCTTTGTCTTGTGTGGAAGGTGGATCCAGTCACACGCTTCCTCATTATAACCGGCTCCCACAGAGAGAGAGAGGCAATTTCCTGCTCTGAAAGCAAGACTAGAATTGGAGTCAAGTGTAAGAACCTGACCCGACTGTACTGGAACGTCTTTGACGAAAGGGGAGGGGGGGGCGGGTTTGCTCCGCGCAGCCAGAGCTTTTGCACTCCCTGAACTGTTTTGTCCTTTGTGCTCTCCAGACAATGACTGATGTTGTTGGGAATCCTGAAGAGGAGCGTAGAGCTGAGTTCTACTTCCAGCCGTGGGCTCAGGAAGCTGTGTGCAGATACTTCTACTCCAAGGTGAGCATCCCCGAGTAGGGGTCCCCCTCTGTACCCAGTGGCTTGGAGTATCTCTCGCTCCTCGCTGCCAGTGGAAAGCGGCGGTGCTAAGCTTCACTTGTAGATGCTGCTGGTGCGTCTTGGTCCCAGTTTGAGTTTACCCTTTTCCAGCTGGGTCCCGTGTTACTGGGATGCGGTGGTACTGCACCATCTGAGTGTGTTCATGCTGCTATTCTGGCATCTCTTGCAGGTGCAGCAAAGACGGCAGGAATTGGAGCAGGCCCTGGGAATCCGTAACACATAGGCTGCTCCGCTCCTCCCCGACCAGAAGGCATCACAGCTGTTTGTGGAGACGGAGAGCTGCAGAGTTACGCTGTTGAAGCTCACATAATCCCACTCCGGCAGCGAGGCCCGCGTCATTATTCATCCTGGCATTGTCCCTGTTGGGGCAGCTCCAGGACACCTGGGGTCTTCTGGGGTGTGGCAAGCAGACGGGCTCCAAGGAGCACACATTTCTACCTGGTTTTCTTCCTGACTGTTGCCTTGTCAGTCCCAAGGCTTCCGAGAGCCTCCCCTTGACTCCTCACTGTCTGTAGTGTCCCCAGTAGCCAGTACGACTGACTTGGAGCCTTTCTCAAGTTCGGAAACCACAGCCTGTTCCTCCCCAACTAGCATCTAGTTGTGGCACACATGAGGCCTGGGTCTGGGAAGCCTGGATCTGCTGTAAGGCTGGAACTCTGTGGCTTGTCTCTTCCCTGCCTCGTTTTATAGCAAGGTGCCGGGAGACGTAGTGGGCAGGATGCCGTGAGCTGACATACCTCCCTGCCCTTACTCCCTCGCTTGGAGGGTGCTGCTGCACTGGGCTGCCTCACAGGTCACTCTCCTCCTTGAGGAAGTTACTTGACTGCGTAGAGAATTGCTTCTTCCCTTGTCCCTTTTTCCCTGCCCCGTTCCCTTCGTGTTCTTTGACAGACTGTCCTGGGTGGGGATCGCGGGGGAGCTGAGGCATTGGCATACCGTAGGGCTGGGGAAGCATCGGAGTGGCGAGATTTCTCTGCGCTTCTCAAGACCTACACTTGCAGTCCCAGCCAGCCAGCTGCTTGTTTTCCCTGTAGCAGGGAGAGGGGATGCAGCAACTCCCTGGTGGAATTGTGCCGGGGCGCAGTGTTGTAGGTTCATTCCTTCGGGACGGTTATCCTGTGTCACCTGTTGTGGGGACCAGAGGCTCCTTCGTGTGGATCTGGGGGTGTAATGGGACGGTCCTTGGGAATGCACGTAGCTCCAAGCGTATGCGAGTTAGCGGGTGTTTCCATGCTGAAGCTCCTGTGGTTTTTAGTCAAGTTTTAGGTTCTGGGGCTGCCGTAAGGCCCAGCATGGTTCAGGAATGTACAAGTAGATTTTCTCTGCCATGGGGAGTAGCAGCCCAGATGCCTCTTCGTGGCGTGAATTACTAGTGAACTAGTGGTCAGGTGTAAGAGAGCGGCTTCTCTTAACCCAGATCTCAGTATTTCTGCTCGGGACTCTAATGCAAACGGACTTGAAAGTTGGTCACGTTCTCTTGGAATAGCTGCGAAAACACGATACTGACAAAACCCCCTCATCCCCACGCCCAGCTTTGCTGCGGTTGGGAAGGTTGCTATGGATTTGGGAGCCTGGGTGGCCCTGCTCCTTGTGTCTGTGTTACTACATGTCTGTGAGTAATAGACTCTCGACTTCCCTTCTCCCTCGCCCCCCTCTGAAATGGCTCCTCTGTGGTACTGGGGTGAAGGTCTTGGTGCTGGTGAAGCAGCCCACTGACTCCTCAGGGCAATCACACGTGAAGGATGCTGAATACTGCGTAGGCAAACCTAGCTGTTGCAGAATAACTGCTTTTCTTAACTGAATATTATGGTTTTTTCCATGGACCAAATTTTTTTTTGTACTGTATCCTTGTAGATGTCACCCAGTTTTAATAAAAGCCTCCTGTGAAGGAAGCTGTCCTCCCTCCTTCTGTGCTGACAGCACGCTTTCTCTCCGCAGCTGCCTTGCTGGATGACACTTCATTTACTCGCCTGGGAAGGGACAGGATTATCTGCACGGCTCTTTTTTTTTTTTTTTTTGATTTTTTACAAAGCCAACTGGGTTAAGAGACTGGAGAGAAAATGTTCTTCATATTTTGGCCTTTTATAGAGAGCCTTTCACGTAAGGATCGCCTGCCTTGCAGGGTCTGCTAAGCCTTTGCAAAGTGCTTCTGTAGTAAACAAGCAAAGTAACTTGGTCAAAACTGGAAATCTAGTGGCCAAGCTGCTGATAAAATCTAGCCAGGCCCATTTCCACTGCCTTGCAGAGTCCTGACGGCCTGTTACAAGCCCCACGGGAGTCGAGTTTACAGACAAGGGCTTAAAATTATGCAAAAGGGGCATTACCCTCTTCACCCTGTCTTGTTTATAAAAGTAGAAATGTAATGCTTTCCAGAAAACCTGTGAGCCCTTGTTGCAAGGGATAAAGATCCTCTGTGTGTAGAAGAAAGGGCAGTTTCCCTGAGGTCAGGCAGGTAGTGGTGCTGCTGCTGCTGCTTAAAGCAGAGATTAGGGCAGGAGTTGTGTCCTGGGTCTGCAGCCGGATGGTTCATATTTCTTCCTTGGGTGGGGGACGGACGGACGGACAGGGAAATAAAATGCTTTTGCACAGAAAAAGGGAGCGGGAGGCTCAGCTGTCATGACTCCCAGTTCTGCTGAGATTTGGGATGTTCCCTGTTTCACCTTTGCTTCAGGGGAGCAATTTGCATCTGCAGCACAGCCCCGCACGGAGCTGCAACAACCACCGGCTGTGCCCGGGAAAGCGGCCGGCTCGGCTGCCCCAGGGCTCGGTGCCCGGTTCCCCCGGGGGCAGGCGGGGCCGGGGGCGGGACGGGGCCGCCCCTGAAAATACCGGCCTTGAAATACCAGCGGCGGGCTCAGCCCTGCGCAGTGCCCCGGCTCCCTGCACCATGGGCGGCAAGAAAGTCTGCATCGTGGGCTCTGGCAACTGGTGAGCGCCTGCTGCCCGGCCACCCGGCTCCCCTCGGAGCACTGTGTGGTCCCTGCGGTCCCCGGTGCGCGCCGTCCCTGTTTCACCAGGACCCCCCGTGGCCGGTGGTCCACTGGGCTCCCTGGTGCCGACGGCGGTGGTGCCCACTGCCTACAGCTCTGCTCTGCCCACGCAGGGGCTCGGCCATCGCCAAGATCGCCGGCAGCAACGCGGCGCGGCTGAGCACCTTTGAGAACCAGGTGAACATGTGGGTGCTGGAGGAGGAGGTGGGCGGCCGGCGGCTCACCGACATCATCAACACGGAGCACGAAAATGTCAAGTACCTGCCAGGGCACAAGCTGCCCCCCAACGTGGTGAGTGTGGCCCCGCCAACAGCCTCTCTGCCGAGTGCAAGGTCCGGTGCCGACAGCCGGGACTGTCTGGTGAGAGGTAATAAATAGCTCCGCTGGTGTCCTGGGCACCGGTGTGTGAAAGCAGGGGATGCACCGGGCTGCACGGGACTCGCTTACACCCTCCCGGTGACCTTGATCCGTGCTTGGACGAGCTGCAGCCCTGGCTGCTCTGGCTGCCCAGCTTTGCCCCAGCTCTGGCATCCCACAGGCTGGGCTCGGGGCCATGTGGCTGCCTGGGAGCTGGCATCGGCAGCGCGCAGAGAGCCCGGGGACCTGCTGCCCCACGGCCGTACACTCGGTCCCTCAGTGGGTGCTGGCCCCCAGAACAACCCTAGATTTTGTGGACCCAGCTTGGGCTGCTTTGGCTCTGCTCCGCTCCGCTCCAGCCCCGCTGCCCTGGAAGGGGAGCTCGGGACAGTGACTTTGTGCCCTTCCTTCCCTTACAGGGAAGCTCCCAGCAGCTGCTCTCGAGCCCCTGCTCCCCTTGTCCTGGGTTCAGGACACGCTACAGGCACAAGTCCCCGATGACAGTCGTACTCTCTTCAGGTAGCAGAGCCAGACCTTCTGAAAGCCTGCGCGGGGGCTGACGTCCTCCTGTTCGTGGTGCCCCACCAGTTTATCCGCAAAGTCTGTGACCAGCTCAAGGGCCACGTGAAGAAAGACGCTATTGGGATGTCGCTCATCAAGGTGTGAGCGGGAGCAGTGCTGCTTGCTGGCACACCGGGGCGAGGGGGCTTAGCTGGAAGCAGCCTGGCTGGGAGAGGCTGCGAGGGGAATCCTGGGATTTTGGAGCAGGAACTGGGCTCTAGGGTTATGGTGGGGAGAGTGGGAAGTGAGGCCAGAGTCTCGCTGGGGATTTGGGGTCATACTGGTGGAGGAGAAGGGTGAGGGCATGTGGGGGCTCTCGGGCGCTGTGGGGAGTGGGGCACAGCTGAGGGCCGGGGGGCTGCGGGGTGAGTCGGAGCGGTGTGGCACAGGGAATGCTGCAGGGGACAAGGAAGGGGGCAGATGCTCATCTCTGCCCCCGGTTGCCTCTCAGGGGGTGGATGAAGGACCGGATGGGCTGAGGCTGATCTCGGACATTATCCACGAGAAACTGGGAATAGAGATGAGCGTCCTCATGGGGGCCAACATCGCTAATGAAGTGGCAGGAGAGAAGTTCTGCGAAACAACGATCGGTAAGGAGCCGACATCCCGCCTCATTAGCAACCTTCGTTTGTGACGAGCAGGAGGAGGCAGAGGGGTGAGCATGGTGCAGCTCAAACTCCTGCTGCCGAGGGTGAGCCGGCCCTTTTTCCCTGTGGAGGCGGCGAGACTCTATATGAGCTCGTTCGCAGGGTTTATGATGTGATTGCTCGCTTCATTAAAACCAGAGTTGTGTGTCTAAAAGCTCCTGCCAGCCCGAGCATCAGGCAGTCTGCCTGGCACAAATGAAAGGGGTGGATGCTAAGAGACCTTTTAGGAAATAAGAGTTCCTACCTTCATCTCCTTGGGCTTCAAGAGACACGCACCTGGATCTCGTGTCGTTGCCAGCCAGGGCTGCTTGAAAGTTCACCTGGTGACGGTTCCTGACATCCTTCACACTGTTTGTGAATCGCGCAGCAGCCAAAACCAACAGAACGGTTCACCGGGTTAGAAGTTACGGGATTCAAAGTATCTGTATTTTAAACCAAAGCAAACCTGCTGTGCAGGAGGCCACAGAGACTGGGCAGGTATAAGCAGAGCACGCCATCGCGGCGAGCGCGCAGACTCTCGTGCAGGACGCTGCAGGAACAGGGAGAACAGCAGTCTTCAAATCCATATCGACAGCCCCCGAAGATGCCTTTAATCTCATGTCTCGCTCGACACAGCAGTAGGGATTGTCCCCCCATCTTCCGGGAATTCCAAGGTTGAACCTCGCTTATCTGCCAGGCAATGTGTGCTTGGCACTTTGTGGACCTGCAAATGTTTAGCAACATCCATCAGTTGGGCAATAGGTTCCTTTCGCTGCACCAACTGCAAGGGTTACGCTGCAGGAACACGCCGCTGGGCAGGAGAGCAGCACAGTCCTGCCTCGGGGTCTCCCCCATCATCTTCCTCCTCCTCCCTTTGTCTCATCAGGCTGCAAGAACACGCAGCATGGGCAGATACTGAAGGAGCTGATGCAGACCCCGAACTTCCGGGTGACGGTGGTCCAGGAAGCTGACACCGTTGAGATCTGTGGGGCTCTCAAGGTGGGTGAGCCGCTCACCGGGGCTTTGCAGGTCTTGGTTAGCAAAGCCTGCAGTTCTCTGGGGAGGAGGCTGCCAGGTGAAGGAGCTCCCCTGGAGCTCTGGCTTTCTGAGAGTGTTGGGTCAAAAGCCAGACTTTGGAGGGAACTGTGGATGTGTCCTCTTGAGCTGCTTGGAGGGATGGTGATCGCTGGCATAGGCAGGGGCAGGCAGGAGCTTGTGCTCGGGATTGTACAGGCAGGTTGTGGACACAGCAGAGCCCTGAGCTCTGTTGGGAACAGATCCCTCCGTGCTGTTGTCTTCCAGAACATTGTGGCTGTCGGAGCTGGTTTCTGTGATGGACTTGGTTATGGAGACAACACGAAGGCTGCCGTGATCCGTCTGGGACTGATGGAGATGATTGGCTTTGCAAAACTCTTCTGTAAGGGCCCCGTCTCCCCCTCCACCTTCCTGGAGAGCTGTGGGGTCGCCGACCTCATCACCACCTGCTATGGTGGCCGCAACCGCAAGGTGGCTGAGGCTTTTGCCAAGACTGGGAAGGTAAGCAGCGCAGGGAGCGGGCAACCCTGGCATCTGCAGCAACCTGCTGAGCTGGCAGCGGGGTGGACCCAGTTAGAACCTCCTGCCTTCACTCGCCGAGTGCCGCAGCCGGGCTCCAGGGAAGGAACGTGGGGCGGCGGAGTGTGGGGTCCAGCTCCCTCACTGTTGGGTTGTTTCAGTCTATTGAGGAGCTGGAGAAGGAGATGCTGAACGGGCAGAAGCTGCAGGGTCCCCAGACGTCTGCCGAGCTGCATCGCATCCTTAAAAGCAAGAACGTAGTGGAGAAGTGAGTGCTTGCATCTCTCTTGTCTGCTCTTTTGGGGTGGGGCTGGGATCTTTCCAGCAGCTGCGGGAGGGGAAACCCACCCGTAGTGTCTCTGCTGTTGAGGGGAACCTCTGCACTGCCCACACCAAACCAGCTGGGCCTGTCAGATGCCACTGGCCTGCCTGCTCCTGCCTGCTGGTCCAGCATGTTGCAACAGAAGTTGAGGTGCTTTGACTCTGCCAGCTCCGGTGACACTGCAGGGGGTGACTATCCATCTGCCCACAGGTTCCCCCTCTTCACAGCCGTGTATCAGATCTGCTATGAGGGCAAACCTGTTACTGATGTCATCAAGTGTCTCCAGAACCACCCTGAGCACAAGTAAGCGGGCTCTGCCTGCAAACCCACCGATCCTGCCAAGAACAGCGGGGACCTCCTGCCTGCACCGACCTGCTCTGATGCTACCGCTTTGCGAGGAGTCTGGATTTCCCGGGAGCCTTTGCAGAGTGCTGGAAGGGCAGAGTTTCCCTTTCTCAGCCCTGGACACTGCCAGCCTGAGCCTGGCATCTGCACAGAGGTACCTGCTGATCTCCCTCTCTCTTTGAAGGACTCGTTTAGCTTCTGCTGCTGTCTAGGGTCTGCCCTGAGCGGGGCTGAACATCTTCCTCCTTTCACTTTCTCCTACTGTGATGGATTCCGTTCTTGGAGAGGCTCTGCCAGGTCATCTTGACGGCTACGGGCTGTGCGGGACGTGCTGCCTGGGAGGACAAGCTTTGCTATTAGCCCCATGGGGCCATTCTGCTCGCGGCTGTTGCTTTCGGCTTCACTGTCTCGTGGAGAGGGCACAGTTCCCTGCCAGGCTCCACCAGGGCAAGTGAAGTTCCTAAGGAGTTTCAAAGGGGCCGAGAATCACTCTTCTTTCTAAGAAGCACCAGCAGAGAAAACAGCATTCTCTTCCACCCTGCCATGTGCTGTTTCCCCAGCCGCTGCCAGCTGCTCCTGACGAATGGTACGGCCAACGCTTCATGTGTGAGGGCAGCCCCAGAGTGAGACTTCAGAGCTTGTTTGTTTGGATTTTTTGCTCTCACAATCAAACCTGGCCCCTGCTGCCGGGAAACCCCCCTGTTGTCACAGATTTGCCTGTGCTAATTCCGTGCCCGCTGACTCTCCCAGGGCAGCCTTTTTCCCTCCTATCGGCTTGTCCTCTGGCTGGCTTTGGCAGCGCAGGGGCCAACTGCCCCAGTCTGAGCAGCTGGCAGGCTGCGCAGCCCTTGGCAGCGTACCTGACAGAGCAGCTGGGTCATGTTGCTTTTACATGAATGATCCACAGCAGCTTTTTGCCTTCTCTCTCTGACTTTCTCCAGTCTCTGTTTGCTTCTACATGGCTTTAGAGGTGCTAGGAAAGCAGGTTCCATGCTTTCCCCACTGCCCCTCCTGCGACGGTGCTGGAAACTGCCCGCTGGCACAAAAGGCAGCAATGGACATGTGATCCACAAGAGGTACAAGGAGATCTCCAACATCACAGGAGAGGACAGAGGTCTCAGGCCTTGTGTTGTGCCTTTGAAACTTGCCCCTTGTTCCGCCGGTTGCCACGTGCCTCTCTGGGCCTCTGAAGCTGGCTCGCCCTGCTCCTGTTTGCTCAGGCCAGCGTGTCCAGCGGTTCACTGATCCCTGGCTGGGCTGGCAGGCTGGAGCTGCTGCAGGTCTCGCTGTCCACTTCTGTTCCGGGTCCTAGTGCCGCTGGGTCTCTGACTAGCAGTGTACTTTACCAACGTTTAAAATAATAATAAACGTGGAGAGGAGAGGGGAGACACATCCTTTGCTCTGTGGCTCCAGTGCATCATTGTCATTGGGTTGGTGCCTGCTGGATTTGCTAAGAGTGCGGAACAGGGCACTGTCAGTTCCCTCCTGGCTCTGCACCCTTGTGTGCTGTCCCAGAAACAGCAAGAATGGCCCTGCGGGTCACAACATAACACAGTGTCCCACTTGCCTTTTCTCAGCAGCGGTTCCAGTGTTAAAGTTTGGCTGTAGGACAGAAGAGGGGGGAGATATTGCAATGCTGAACTGGGTACAGAATCCAAACTCTTCTACCTGGGGCCTGTGGGAGCTGGGCCAGGACCCCGCTGTGCCCCATGAACCCCAGGCCTTCCCTTCTCTGATGTCTTGGCTTCTTGGGACAGGCTCTGGCGTTCTATTCATCTCTTCCCAACTGCTTTTCCTGGACTTGCCTTGTCCCTGTCTTTCTTTGAAATGCATCTCGTACTGAGTGACCTTTCCAGGACTGTTAGCCCTCCACTCAGCCTCTTGCTAGGGGAATTTAATCTGCTGGCACGGCAGTTGTTTCTGTGCCTTTTATTAGACACGCTTTCTCACTAGGCACCCTACGACCTTTAACTTCAGCTGAGCTATTGTACAGAAAGTAGCCAGCATCGCCTTCCTCTCATGAGGAACTTTATTGAGGTTGGAGGGAGGATAAAGAAAGTCCGGCGTGTTCCTGCAGGGCTGGCACAGCTTCTCGTTCCCGTTGTCTTGAAGTGCCTCAGGAATCCCGGCTCAAGTGTGTGGACATGAGGCTCGGAGAGGAGGGAGCGTCTGAGCTCTCCTCCCTCCACACACTGCAGTCTCGCACCTTGGCTTGCCACACTCTGGCCAGCACCTGCCTGGAGCTGCAGCAGGATCTGGAATTGGGGTTTGGACTTGCATTTAGCTGGGAGCTCCTCTGCTGCAGAAGTGCTTTGTGCACCCCTCCTCAGGCGGGCGGCTTTGGCACTGGGTGCTGCTGGCAGCACCTGAGTCCCCGCAGGCTCTCGCAGCGTTGTCTGAAGGTGCCAAGTCTCACCTGGGGGCGGCCAGGGCACAGCCCTCTTGCTTTTAGGCAGCGGAGAGGAGCGCACGAGCTATAAAAAGTCTTCCCTTTGCCATTTGGAGTTATGTTCTGCAGCCTCAGCACATCCAGGCGCTGCAGGACGCTGCAGCCGCTGGAGCTGCTGCCGTGCAGGGCCCTGGGGAAAGGACGAGGCGAGGAGGGGGCAGCCCCAATCCTGCAGCCTCAGTGTGGCCGAGCCCTGCTGGGCCAGCGCTCCTCAGGTGCCTGCAGGGAGTCCGGGGAGGTGCCGGTGGCACGAAGCCCCCTGGAGCCTCCTTGAAGCAGCGGCTCCGGCACTAAGCGCCCTCGGGGAAGGTGGCGAGGCTGGTGGTGCCACAGGGCCGGCATGGCCACCTGCAGCCGAGGACCGTGCCCTCAGGGCTGCCGCCGCCTCAGCCCCTGTGCAGGGCTGCCCGTGGTGTGCCCTCAGGGTGAAAGGCTGGTTGCGGGGCCCCGCGGGCCGCCATGGCCGCCTGAGGAAAGCAGGGTCGCACTGCTCTCCATGGCCGCCTAAGGGGCACAGGCCCTATGGCCGCCCAAGGAGAGTGGGTCCAGCCTGCCCCGCCATGGCCTCCTGAGGGGAGCAAGGCCACATTGCCCCGCCGTGGCCGCCCAAGGAGAGTGGAGCCAGGCTGCCCCGCCAGCTGCCATGGCTGCCTGAGGAGAGCAGGGTCGCGCTGCCCCTCCATGGCCACCTGAGGGGAGCAGGCCCTATGGCCCCCTGAGGAGAGCGGGGCCAGGCTGCCCCGCCATGGTCACCATGGCTGCCTGAGGAGAGCGAAGCCACATTGCCCCGCCATGGCCACCATGGCCACCCGAGGAGAGCGGAGCCAGGCTGCCCCGCCAGCTGCCATGGCCGCCTGAGAGGAGCAGGGCCACACTGCCCCTCTACGGCTGCCAGAGAAGAGCAGGCCCAGCTGCTCCACTATGGCCGCCTAAGGAAAGTGGGGCTGGGCTGCCTCCCCATGGCCGCCATGGCTGCCTGAGAGGAGTGGGGCCAGCTGCCCTGCCATGGCGGCCTGAGGGGAGCGGGCCCGCCATGGCCGCCTGAGGGGAGCGGGCCCGCCAGCCCCGCCATAGCGGCCTGAGGGGAGCGGGGCGGTGCCGCCAGGGGGCGCTGCAGCCTCGGCCTGGGCCGACTACGCATCCCAGCGGGCAGCGCGGCAGCCACGTGACGGGGCGGGGCGCTGACCGGAAGCGGAACCGCTGGTACCGGAGCCCGACGGCACCGGAGCCCGAGGCGCCAGGTAGGGGTCGGGGGGCTCCCGGGCGGGCGGGGGGAACCCTGGCGGCCCCGCTGACCGCCGCCTTCTGTTGCAGGCGCAGCCATGGTGTCCGGCAAGCAGCTGGCCGACTTCGGCTACAAGGCCTTCTCCGGTTCCATGGCGCTGCTGACGGTGTACGGCGGGTACCTGTGCGGCATCCGGGCCTACCGCCTCCTCCAGCGCCGCCAGGAGCGACAGGCCGCCGCCGCCGGCCCCGAGAGCTGAGGGCGACCTGACCTGCGGCGCAGCAGCGCGTGGCCCGGCCGGAGCGCGGTGCGGGGGGAACATAGAGGTGGCCCCGGGGGCAAACGCAATAAACCGGTGTGAAAACGGCCGAGCGTGGCGCTGCGTCGTGTCTGTCCCAGCCGGGACCCCGCTCCCCTTAAAACGGTGCTTCTCAGGGGCCCGGAATGACAGAAAAGGGGCCCGCGATGTCCCTTAAGAGAAAACACATCACCCCCGTTTCTGAAGCATCTTTTAATCGGAGATAAGAGTAAACAATGGTATAAAATGGTAATAACTCAAGAAGTTTTCCCCACTTCTGCTCATGATTGACAACGCACAGGTCTTCCATCGCCCCCCCAGTACCATGGCGTAAAAATAAAGAAGCAAAGCCCCTCTGGCACGGCTGCCTTCCCCGCCCCGTGACTCCTCCGCAGGGTTGCAAAAAAATCAGAGCAGTGACATTCCCTTCTCCCCTGGGGAGTACAGAGGAGTAGGACCCAAACAGCTCATTTTGGGGGAAAAGTTAAACACAGGCCCCCCCCCCCAATCCTGGTCCGCCCTCACGTCCCAGCTTAGCCAACTGGCCCCAGGAGGGCTAGAAAAAGGTCTTCAAAAACCACAACCCGCTACAGAAAAAAAAAAAAAAAATTTAAAAGGCCTGTTTTGTGAGGGTTGTCTCAGGGGTAATAAACCACCCCTCTCCCCGCTGCCAGAAGGCTGTAGTCAAGGCTTCGGAGGGACTTGCAGCACCAAAAGAGGCAGCGAACACTGGCCTGGTCCCTCGTGCCAGCAGAGAGAGACGCTATAACCCCCTGAGTGCACTGCGGTTTCCCCCAGGGCAAGGCAGAGCCATGTTTCGGGTGTTTTCGTCCTAGCAGCGCCCCGAGCTGGGCCGTAGCCTGGAGCGCTGGCAGCGGGACTGAGAAAAAAAGAGTCTCTGCTACAGTGGGGGGAGCTCGGAGGTGGAAGGACAGGCCCCTGCGTTCTCCCCGCTCCGAAGTGGCTTCTGGAGTGCGTCGAGGAGACCTGCTGAACCTGCACTGGAGCAAACCGTCACCGAAATGGCACCGTAACCCTCCTGCCGTCGGCAGCTGGCCTAGTCCAAACTTGTTCCGCCTTGAGTTGATCCTAGTAAAAACCAGTTTGTCACAAACAAAGATACCTCTGCAAATATCCATGGGACTAAGATTTAAGTACAAAATGGCTTAAAATGAACTCTGCAGCTTTGTTTTTGCCCCAGTCATTGGCTTTATCCCTTCTGTTGTGCAAAGCCTCTGACTGGTCTGGATTGTGCCCATTTCAGATTTGCAGGAGGTTTCTGGGGAAGGGGTATCTTGATTAAAGATCACCTGGGAATGTGGAGCTCGACACATCTAGATATTTAAAGATAAGTTCGTGTTTGCTCAAGGCCAGCCCACAGCCTTACTCCCCTTCTGTCCACTGGCCACTAGCCACGTGGCCGTTAATGCGGTTGGAGCCGTTACTTGAAGTGCTGAAAACTCCTTTTGTGCTGTTGGAAGTCGAATCCTCCTCTTCAGAGCTGCTCTCTACATCGCTGCGGTCATCTTTTGATACCTAAACATTTCAAATGACGTTTGGTGGTGGAAAGGGGAGAAAGGAAGTTGAAAAATTCACAGAAAACAGTAATTAGAAGGTTGTGTCCATGTGATTAACCAGCTTCAGTCAGTTACAGTTACCTTGTACATTTGATCCTGAATCACTTCAAACTCACAAGGAAGAAGCTGGCGTCACACACAGAATGCCGGACACAGACATTGAAAATGACAATTGGGAAAGACAAGTTGTGTTTTCCAAATATTCTGTACATCTGTGAAAGCACTACATGCTTTTTGCTCTCACCAGATCAGAGGACACCCGTCAATCTTCAGTGTAGTTCTTGTCTTTCAAGAGCTGCATTCAAGATTGGTTAAAGGCCACTTTTGCAAACAATAAATGTATTTTGATTCAAAAAACTTTTCACACCATAATAAGCAGCGGGTATGATGACAAAAACCCCATGGATGTATCAGTTTTAGAGGGAACGTTTTGTCCTACAGGTAGCGGCTTTGATATTTTAAAAATTAACCAGCCGTATTTATCACACACAAAGTGCCTCCTGTTTTCACAGCTCGTGGTTTATGAGAACTCATTTACGAACAAAAGCCTGTTTGGGCAGTGGGCTGTAGGACAAACACAACCACCTCATCCAGCAAACACCCGTTGCGGGAACGGAAGGAGCATCTCAACCCAGAGATCTTGGATCTGCCTTAAAAAGTTACGGCCTTAGTTAAAAGGCTGACTGCAAATCTGGCTAAATTTGCTTTGTACCTGGGATTTTGAACCTTTCGGAGCAGATCTAGGGCACACGTTGCTGGCGGCTGCTCGGAGTGCCGCGGGAGGGCAGTGCTCCAGCACCGCAGAGCCAACCGCTCCACTCCAGGAGAAGGAAGGGAAGAGCTCCCAAGCCCGGCCCTCAGTGCAAACAAGCACCTTGGCTGGTGGCGGGGTGCCAGAGCCGTAACCTCGCTGGTGCCGAGCAGTGACTGTGGGCACGGCCGGGGCTTGGCGTGCCCCACGGCGGGCTCTCCGCACTTCTGCTCTGCAACTAATAGCCCTCATTTACTTAATGTGCAAGCGCTTTGCGGCTCGCACCTTTCCAAGGATTTGAGGATTTCATGCTACTCTGCTTGCTTTGAGTCAGGGTTAGGGCTTTCCGACAGCACCGGGCAGGAAGTTTTTGAATTCAAGGGAAGATCTGGCAGAAAGCCAGGTAAAGTTAATGATCTCCAGGATTGGTTTTGACAGGCCTGGTGGATGTACTGGCTTCTGTCTGTTTCCAGGACTTTTTGGTATCTTTCCCCACTCTCCTGCGATGCTGGGAGTTCAAAGGGTCACTGGAAGGAAGCAGAAATCCCTCGAAATTTTTCCCATTATTTGTGGGACAAGTTCTACTCCTTTTCACAAAAAGCACTGCGTTTCTGCTGTCCTCTTCCCCTCAGCAGAGTGTTAACGAGCGCTAAGGACAGGTAGTCGAGTCTCTGCGGCTGTATAAAAGCAGAAAGGTGAAGCTCATGCAGCCAGCAGACAGCAAGTAAGAGCAAACCCCCAGGACACTGCTTTGACCTTTGGAAAAAACCTGCATTTTAGCATATTGTCAGAACCAGCACTGTATCAACCAGAGAAATGTTTCAAGAGAAGGCATCGGCCACCTAAAGCTCCAAGACCACAGCTTTGCATTTGTCTTGGCCTCAAAACAGACGCAGATGTGTTTCGGTGAACAAACAGAAGCACAGATCACACTTACATGCAAAGGATGAAACTGTCCAGCTCCAATCTGGCACAGAGAAAAGGAGTGAGAAAAGAATGAAGAAGACAGAGCTTAGAGTCCTTTCTCTGGCTAGGTCACCTGGACAGGAGAAAACCAAGGAAAGGAAAAAGATGTAGACTTCAGGATACAGAAACAGCTGCCCAGACAGAAAATAAGACATTTGCAAGAGCAGCTGCGGGCAACAGATGAAAAGATCACGTGTCTACTCTGAAACGTGCCTTCCCCTGACAATCAGTGCCACAGACAACTATGATAGAAATATTTTTCAAGGTTACATTCCATCTGGAGGGGCAGCTAAGAAGTCCAACACAAAATAGAGCCATGAGAGAAACTCAGATCAGAATACCAAATATCTGATTAAAAAAGCATTCCCGCTATGAAATCAGCTGTTGCTCTCCGGTAGCTGTGAAGAAGTGGCTTCTCTTCATGGGCTGGCAGGGTGTCGAATTAGTTCCTTGACTGGCCTGCCCTGCCTCATGCTACTTCAGTTGAACGACACCTTTTTGGCAACTGGCAACTGATGCTGCAGCCAAAAGGCAGCATTGTTCACTCTTAGGACATTTGCTGCCGTACCAGCTGCCGTAGTTTCACCCTCCCTCTCCCCAAGACTCTCAACACAAATTAAAATCAGAATGCTTCGGACCGAAGCTGGACTGCACCCCATTAACCCAGTGACAACCAGTAAACGCCACTGCATTTCTGATAACCCTTTCTCCTCTGCATGCCACAGCTCAATGCCTGGCCTCCACTGACAGCCAGAAGCCTGTGTTAGTGCTAACGAGCGTGGTGCTAACACAAAACTCTCATCACATCCCCAAAACCAGCTGAAGTTGGAAAATATCCTGCATGTTTGAAAAAGAGCCTGCTACCACCTTAAACTCCAAATAAAGTACATAACAAGTCTGTCATCATCACTGTTATTACAACATCTGAGTGTACCGGAAAATGGTGTTATTTCCCTGCGTGGCCAGAACAGGCAGGAAAGCATCCCTGCCTTTGTATACACCAGGCAACTCCAGTCTGCAGAGCAAGCAAGGTAAAAAAACTTACCGTTCTCCAAAGCACCCCTGATGCAAGTCCCTCAAGAACTAGGACCCGCCCTCACTGAAGGGCCTGATTTCTCCTGAGTGCTTCAAGGGGCTTGTAGGAAACAGGACCCAAACCAGTCAGCAACAATCTTACCTTTCCCCGCACGAGGGCCTTGTAGGCAGTGCGAACGATGAGATAAGACCAGATGATATGCAAGATCTGCAAGGTTATCAAAAGCCCATTGAATAGCCACCATGAAGGATAAGGACCAATCAACTCCCAGCTTTCAAACAGGGTTGTATTCAAAATCCTAAAAAAGAGATCCAGAAACACATTACAGATCAGCTGCGCTGGTAACGCGGCTTCCAGCTCTAAATTAAGATGACTGGCCAGATGCACAACAGTTTGTATCTCATTTAAGCATCTGTTGCTTTGCTCCTGTCGGAGCAGCGATGCAGCTAGTCTCTTGCCAGAGTTAGGAGACAGCCGAAAGCTAATTAGAAACATTTGAGCCGAGCAACAAACAGGAGAAGACGTGAACGTTCTGCAATTTGGTTACACATACAGCTCTGCTGCCAATTCCCTTCTCAAAAGCACAAGCATTTATAATAACTTTACAGGAAGTGATGTCAAACTGCACCGGTCATCAAAACAACAGTTAACACGTTCATACTTGGGCAGTCTTCACCCATATTTAAATATCAGGAAGGAATTTTGTTCCCAGTAGGCCTCCCTCCCTCCCTGCATGCTATTCTCTTCCCTCAGATTTTTATAGATTCCTCCTGCCAAGCTGGAGGACTAGAAACTGCTTTATGGACAAAGCTTTGTGCTTTCTTTCATTACTGTTTTGCTGTTCGTGTCGCTGGGAGTTATTGCCAGTACTTAAGTAATTTAATAAACACTTTAGATTTTATGAAGTACAGAGGTACGGAGAGACCTTTAAAGATGTCATTAATTTCACAAAGCTTTTAACATTTCACGAGGAAAGAAAAACAAGCCTTTCAGAGAAGAACTCAAGTCCCCCACCATGCAGCTACAGAAACATCCAACTCGCAGCCAGTTTAGGGATGAGTTAAATGCAATTCCAGAGATCTGTTGATGTTTTATACTACTAATTAGGGAAGGGAATACACGTGAGTGAAATAGCATAGGGTCTGCAATACGACTGCGAGCTCGCCAGATTTCTCTACAAAGTTGAGGAATTGCATTACAGCCAGTGGAAAATACATTAAAGATTTACAGGAGTGCTAAGCAATAGCATGATGCAAGAGCATCACCTCATGACAGACAATAGCAATAAAAACAATGACAACTATCTCATCTGTCACTGGAAAGAGCCGACGAAGACATAAGAATTAAAGCTCTTCCTTATCCACACTCCTTTGATGCATTTACCGGAAAACAAGCAAGAGCTTTAATTGCAACCCTGATACTGAAGCCCAAGTATTGTTTCTGCCTACTGTCGAGGCCCCCAAAAAGAATGGGAATGCAAGCTGTCCGCTGCCTAGAAAATAAATATATGCAGTAAAACCGAAATAAACTGAGTAATAATCAGGCGTAACCAATTTTTCACTACACTCTTTCAACAGAAAGAAGGGTATAACAGCTCGTCAACAGAAGAATCTCCCCAAGCCTGACCTATTGAGGTGAGAGGGAATCTCATTATAGGATGATTAGCTATAAGCCATTTAGCCAGGGTTTTACCTCCCAAGAAACCCAGGACCTAGTTCAGACTCTGAACAGTCACGACACAAGGACAGAACGTGAGCATCATAAGAATCAGAAACTGCAACGATGACTAAGCCAGCTACTCAAAAAAAAAAAATCAAATTTACCTCAAGAGACCATGCCTCATTTGCAACTATTTCCAAAACTTCTTAAGAGAAGCAAACAACCCTTCAAGTCTTTCAGAGCAGATACCGGCTGACTTGGCTCCGGCTAATAAGCACTGTCATCACTTTGCAGCAGGAAGAGAGGGGCCAGCTGTGCGTTAGGATTCTAGTCACTTCTCACACTCCCTCAGCTGAGTGTTGAGAGGTTTCTTCACGTGCCTCCTTGAAGGGGCTGCTCCAAACAGTACTCGGGTTGTCCGCAACCTCAGGCTGCCTCGAGGGACAGGCTGGAATGCTCGCAAGAAGTCCAGATACAATGGCTTTGCTTAAAGGATTGGAAGAACAAACGAGACCTTACGGCTCAAGGTGCTTACCAGAAAGGATAAATGCCCAACCGTGTAACAATGAATACGACACCAAAGAGCATGAAGAAAGCATCACAGAGACGCTGGTATTTGGCATAATTGGCTAGCTTTGCAGCCTAAAAGAGACAAGAAACATAAGAATATTATTCCCTTTGTGCACTCGTGTAATTACCAGGCTGTAGAGCTTCAAAAACCCTCCAGCCATCACATTTGTAAGAAGTTTGGAACATTTAGGGATTATTCTCAGCACTAAAGCAGTTATGAGGAAAAGCTGACAAGGCAGGATCAGCAGCACAAGTTTTATGGCATATTTAATGCAGTTTATCAAGGATGGGAAAGTCAACTTGCTCCCCTGTGCCCACACTAGCATTAGGAATGCAAAGATTTGAAAGGAAATTCACCTCTAAAAGGAAATCTGATGCATCGTGGAGGCACAGCACCAGAGTTCCAACGCGCACCATATTATTCATGTAAGAGAATGTAATGAGTCCAATTGTAGCCAAATGATGGACAAACATGATCAGGAAGTCCTGGAAACAGAAAAAAAAACCTAAATTAACGAAGACTCTTTGGCTGTCAAACAGAAAGGTTTGGAACAGAGCCACAAAACTGATGAACTGTACTACTTCAGACTCTGACTCCACTTATTTAAGCACAGCTTATCACACAACACCAACCACCATCACTAAAGGCTCCAGAAAGGTCTCTCCCAGCACTCGTGCTCCTGTGAAGTCAGAACTCCGCATACGCAGCCACAGCACAGTCCCTCTGGCACACACACATGCAAGGTCAAGACAAGCATGCCTGCAGCCCCCACTGGAACGACTGACAGGATGACATTTGGCCCTTATTTTTACCTCCTTTTGGTTTTACAGTCATATCGCGAGTCCTTTCAGCTCTTGGCAGGAATTTTAAGCATGCTGCTGTTACTGTTGTCAGCGTGCAACAGCAGGCATAGAACACAACCCAAAAGAAAGAACTAGGCCACTTCATTAAAAAAAGAAGTTTACAACACACATACATTCAGGGCTGGTTTCCAGTTTAGCCCCCTGGGTACCACTGTTCCGTGCCAGTGTACCTTTCCATGCTAGCAGTGGGGAACGTAAGCCACTTTGGTCAAGTCAGAGTACAAAATTAAACGTCATAAACAGGATCCCAGATGCTGTTCATCAATCCCTTTCTGCAGCTCCAAGATACTCTGTAGTGCCTCATCTGCTAATATTTCAGTACAGAAAAAAAATCCCAGGCAAACTTTTCTTTATGAACAGTCAGTGCAAGAATTGGGATAATTTTCTACTTTGCAGTCTGTATAACAGAAGCAATAAACCATGATTTACTATGAACTCTTTTCCAACAGCAACAATAAGCCAATCCTAGAACACAGCGCAATGGAATTAGATTCCGGCAACCACCACCAGTCATCATTCTGCTACACACAGAGATGAAAAATTACTTTGAAAAAATCCCATTTATTATTGCTTTAGTGTTTGCCATTTTCTCACCCGGCTCAGCAAGGTACTGCTTTGAGCATCTCATTTTCATGTTTTCTTGCATGCCTTCTAATTACATCTATTTTTATGCAATGATTTGATAACTTCTTATTGGGAGGTATCGAGTGATTCCGTTCGCTCCCCTGGAAGGCGAAAGGGACTCTCAAGGATATCCCAGGCTGCGTACTGGGCTTGCTCCTCCCTTTTCCCCAGGACTGGGTAGTGATTACAGGAGGAGCCACACCAAGATGTGAATGAGGAAGAAAACAGTCATGACTATGCTTTAGCTTTACCGGCCAGGCACGCTCACGTTTTTGGTTAGTTCTATCTATTTAGCAAAGTGGTTAGTGCAATTCTGGTTAATCTCACCTTCCGTTTAATGTCTGTAAACTGAGAAAACATGAGAGACCAATAGAAGGCCAGCTCCAAGATATAGTAATAATAAAGCCTGGATGTTAGAGGCTGGAAAACAAAGACAGCACAGTTAGAAGACAAAGTATTTCAAAATTTACATTAAATTTGACTTTTTCTTTCCTTCCCATCCCACTCTTCCTCCAGACCGTTGAGGCATAAGCTAAAAGATCCAGAATTAAGGTTTAGTAAAAACAAGCTTAAGCAACCGACTTAGTCACACAGACTCGTGTGCTTAAGCTTTATTCAAAAGCAGTAATATTGCCTCGTCAATATTTATAACTCACACTGCAGCCTCTTGGATTAGGAAAACCAGGCACTGAAACAGACTGGTTGGCCTCTCTACAATCATATTCGCTGCATAATAAAAACAACAGCGAACATAAGTCACTAGTATAATTTTATACGTATTTTTATTTTTCACTTTTAATAATCTCGGCAGCAAGTCCATGTAAAATGAATATGAACTGAGTCAGTTCTAGCTGAGGAAACACCGCTGTTGACAAACCTAACCGGGATCTGAAGACATAAAAAGTAGATGCCATCTCTGCGCCTTCCAAAAGGCTCGGCCCTTCACTCGCTAGAAAGCTCAGCAGGTCGCAGCATCCACCTCGCAGAACGAGAAGCACTTGAGCCTACCGAGTGTCAATCTGCTGGCATTAACAAGACATAAAAACTGAAACTGTGCGAGAATTTGGAATCTAGTTAAGTGTTTATCTCCTACCTGAAAAGGGTAGTTGTACCAGCACTGTCGTGTGTCCCAAAACCAGGGGGCCTGAAGGCAAAAAGATACGTTATTATTCTACTGGGTTTTTTCTTCCCTGTCACCTAAGGCAGTTGACCACTACAGTACTGTTTCACTGAAATTTTATCTTGATTCTATCATTCAAGCTAATTTTATTGTAAAACATCCTAATGATTTAAAATACTCTTTTGGCAGTCAAAGGCAAGTTATACTTCAATGGAAATTCAAAGAATAATCATACAGCTCTAATAATAATAAAGACCCAAAGAGATGAAGCTGTGTCCCTTCAAGAGAGAGATGAGAAAAAAATAAGCATCTCTCTAAAGAAAAAATAAAAAACCAGTTCTGTCCCATTCTGGGGTAACAGGACAAGTAAGTTTCCAATACTTCCATAATGACAGATCTGCATAGAAGCTTTCCTACCGTGTAAAGAAGGTCTTTGAACAGAAACCCCAGGACCTCCAATAAAGGAACACAAAGACGACTATCGTCACTAACCCCCTTGTTTTAAGCCAGGTGCAAGCACAGAAGAAATGACACAGGTGGTCAAAGCCCCTGTATTTCAGCAGGACAGACATAACCTGCTGCACGCCACACACAACAAGGGCTGGGGAGCGGAATGACAGACCAACTCACCGTCCAGAGAAACCTGATTCCATAAAAAAATATACTTAAATAAAATGTAAATCTCCACCTGGAAAAAAAAAAGAAGCAAAAATTAAACTTATGAAATAGAAATAGCTTCTGGTTTACATTTGTAACAAAAACTGGAACAATTGTGAAAAAGCCTAATTCTGACACCTGAAAAGCTTTCACCCACCAAACGGTAATCCTTCATTTGTAAACATTTCACATAAGGATGAAACTATTTAAGAGTTTTCACACCACACACAAGTTTGCATCAACAGCCAAGTTTGAAATAAAGTTCATAGTGAACATGCATCATTCAAATGCTTTAATATGCAGTAACAAGATAACAACAAAGTAAGTCATTGTTATCCAGAAGGTATCCTAATATATATATTTGTCCCTCTTACCTTGTGGCTTTAAGTAGACAAAACCATACTGGGGGGAAGAATTAATATGAAGAAAGTTACTGGAAAGGAAAGAAACCAGCACAGAAGAAATAACAAGTCAGGAAAAAAATATTCAGATGCTACTACACTAACAGAGGTAACTGCAAGCATTCAGAAAGAAACAAAGAACAAAAGAATGAACTGAAATGAAAAGAACAGGAATCCAAGAAGTGTCTGTGTAAGAGTATATACATCATTGTGTAAGCCATAAGGTCATTCTGTCTGGGAACAAACGCTGGTCTACAGCGCAGCTGTGCAGACAGCAGACTCGTCTTCAGTATAATTACTCAAGTTGTGCACACGCACACATGCACACTGAAGTGTGACGTTTGCGTTAAGGACCTGGTCTACTACCTAAAGCTGCTCATCGTTGTCAGGAATAACTCCTGTACACGTGGTCTCATCTCTCATGCACATATACAAGCTATCGTAGAATACTTGAATTCTAAAAAGCCCTCCTAACTTCTTTCTTTGGCTTATATAGGAATTTCTGTTCCACCAGCCAACCCCAAGACACCAGTTCAAATTAGCAGCTGACCACAGTTTCAGTTAGAAAAGAGAACATACAGCTGGAGCTTTAAGATGAAGCCACGTCTTGGCCTCTGCACAAACATACATGCTCTCACAAAATTTAGTGAGGGTGGTGGGTTTGTCCTGGTTCCTCCGATGACGAAACCAGCGCTGGATCTTTCGAACATCCCAGTCTAGCTGCTTTGACAAGCCTTCTAACCTTTTTCCATCTGGAGACTGAAGGAAAATGAAACAAGTGTCATTTCTCCTACTTCTCAACCTACTTGCAGTCCAAGATCCCCTCTGTACTATGACAGAAATGATGCAGAGATAAGAAACGCGCGCTAGGAAAGCACTACGTACAGACTAGAAGCAGGAACCCATTGCCACAAACGTTCATTCAAGTTTAACCTTCATAAGCCGCTAATTACTTAATTATTCAGAATGCTTTTGCTTTAACATTTCCTCATCTATTTCATCATTTGACAGCACATTATGACAAAGAATGCAATTGTTCTGTTTCTTAATTTGAGGGGAGGAGCTTTCAAAATGTCCTGTTCTACCTGTTAAAACTTGCACATCAATTCCAACAGTCCAGAACTCAGGAAGATGAAAGCTCAATACATTTAAGGGTTGCTACTCACTGCAAGTCTAGGGAAACTTCAGAGCTGGTTTAACGCACTAGATACTTGTATATTCCAAAAGGGCATCGTAGAGATGGCACTATTTCTGTTATCAAAGCTTATAAATAAAACTAAATTTGGAAATTGAAATAATTGTACAATAAAGAATATATAGCTGTTCTCTGACTGGAAGCTCTACTGGCAGTTTATTTGTTTGAATAATGACATAAATGGATTTATAAAAGACAAAGTGAACAAAACCTGATAACTACCTCTAAAATGGCCCAGGGGTGAGATAAGCCACGTTAGTTTCAGACCAGTGTCCTTTTAACAAGGTCTGCCAGGGAGCTCTTACAACTGAAAGACGACAAACACATTTTACTCCTTGAGTTACATACAAACCCCAAAACCTACGCAGAAAGCTGAATTAATAAGCTTTAATACAGCTTAAGAATTTAAGAATTTACAGCTTTAAGAATTAATAAAGAGACACCAGACTGTTCAACTGAAAAGCAAAATCACCTGCCATTTGATTTTCAGGATTGAGACCACGACTTTCCTGTAGCTCCGTCACAGCCAGATCTCTCTGCACTTTACTAGGCTTTAACGGTTCGGGCGATCTGACACTTCCACGTTGGAAGTGAACCTGCCTCAAAGGAGAATTTACAGAGCTCCCATTTCAGAACAGCAATGAAATCTTTCCCCTGCATCAGTGCCACCCGACGTTCCGATTCTCCAAATCCAACAGCAGACACAAGCATACTGGTACAGTTTAAGGCAGCTCTGTTTTCATAAGCTAGATAGATTTTGCACAGCATGGCTCCTCACAGGTTTCCTAAACATTAATTTCAAGGACATCCCCTACCTAAAAGTCGGTACAAACGGCAT
Organism: Chionis minor; assembly: GCA_013398295.1. NCBI lineage: Eukaryota > Metazoa > Chordata > Aves > Charadriiformes > Chionidae > Chionis > Chionis minor. Next base: position 143,879 of record VZSF01002068.1, on the reverse strand, counting down.
CAAATCATGGGGACTTTTCAGTTCACACACAAATGCCTCAAAACTTCAATGTTCCCATGAAGCGAGTTTTAGTAAGGTTTTCATAGAACCGCCCCTCCGTTCACTCAACGCTTTATCTGCTCCATTCAGAATGAAGTTCAGCATCGCCAAATCAGAACATAAAACCTTCCATTTCATTATCTTTAATGAAAATCTATCATGCTGTCTGTGCGGATTTCACTGTCAACACTGAGTACGATGTGGAATTCTGTAATTTTGAAGTGAAGGGGCACTCTCAGCTTAAGAAAGGCCATGAAACAATCAAAAGAAACACCTACTGTCAACATTAAATGTCCTACCCTTTATCAGGGTACACTTCCATTAACGAAATGCTTTCCTTCAATTACTGACTTCCACTGTGACAGCTGTTGTCCAATTCCACAGTAGATGGCAAAAATAAGAGGAAGGCATTCGCACAACTGGCCGATAAAACCAGCAAAGGAACAGATCTCAAGGAAAACAGTAGCACTTTTCCAATAAAGTGACGGATAATGGGAACTTTCGTGTTGAACCAAGAATTACCACCTGTTACAGGAGTTACAGTTTGGACAAAGGCAGGGAACTAAAGGAAGGAGCCTCATACCTTTCTAAAGAGAACACATTTTATTCAAAAAAAGATTCTTCTGTGCACAAAAGCATAGGTCAGCCATAAAGAGATTTCACTTTGCTACAAGGACATGCCAGAGGCAAAGTAAAATAAGAAAGAGCACGCTCATTGTGCATGCACAGTGTGAAACGCATTTCTCCCAAACTAGAAAAGTGGAAGCAAAAAGCATCGTTCCCCCTACCCCTACCCGCCTCCTTACTTATAGGCCTCCATTTCTAGCAGAATTTGAAGCCCGACTCACCTTAGTGATGGATGTAAACACTTTCTCTAAAATTGCATTGGGCTGGGCTCTGTGAGGTCCACTGTCTTGAATGCCAAGGTTTATGGCACATGGCTTGGCAATAAACCTGAAAGAGTTCCAAAGAAAGAGCTAGATTAGAACAAGATCTCCATTTCCCTCCTCTGCCTAAATCACAAGGACCCCAACTTGTCACCAACTGCAAACGCCATCCAAAAAGCTTCTGGAGATCTCCACTCGCTTTGCTTAAGGAAACTTCACAGGTGAAGGAGTATCTTTTATTAGCCCAAATGGTAAATGCAGACAGCACATACAGTACACACATCTAAAATTAAAAAAATTAAATCTTAACGTCCTTGCCTTAGAAGGATCAGAATGTGTGATTCCCATTACTCAGAAATCAAATAACAGATCACTGCTAGGAGTTCTCTGCAAACAGAAATGCTAGAGCCCTTGTAGGCCTATAAACAAAATGCCTTATTTCCAGAATGTGCCTTGGTGTCAAATAGCTCAGAAAAAAGGGAAGTTCAAGTGGCACAGTTCCTAAAAGACACACAGTTTTTTGAGGTGGGTTTTTTTTGTTTTGTTTTGTCTTTGGGAAGAATAAAGTGGCTCATTTCCTTTGGGAGAGCAAGGAAGACGCAAGAAGTCATTCAGTTTGAAATATCTCAGTATCTCAGCCCTGTATGCGCAGTGTAGTCCAAAAGCTGATCTAACACTATGAATTTTATGGCACAGACACTCCGAAAACAAGCCTAGTTTTACAACTAAAATGAATATATACATGTTCAGAAATTAGCAGGTTTTGCTGTACCTTCGTGTCAAAACGGGAACAGGATTCTAAGGGAAACGCACGTGTTACCTCAACACGTGAATTGTTTTCTCTCCCATTGGTGGGCAAGAGAGATGGGTTTCAAGGAGCAATTTTTATTATGTTTTTAATCCGTTATTTTGAGAGAGAGCAAAGAACCTGTTTCTCAAAATTGATTCTGAAAAGGACTCAACATTTGCCCCATTAAATCTATTTTGCTTTGAAACAGAGATTGTTTCAGAGACAACTGGAGACAACAAATTTCACCTATGTATCCCATTTAGCGGACTCAAGAGTGCCATCAAGCTGAAAACACCGCTTTTTCTGACAACTACACTTGTTACCATTTCTCCTTGAATTTTGAGCTCTCCTTTTAAACACGGGAGAATCGCGACTACAAGTGTTCCACCAGAAATCATTCTTGGGAGTCCATTGTTAGTACTTCAGTAACAAACAGCTACGACTGCATTTAAGAACAGACACAGGTTGTGGGGTTTTCCCCTTGAGAAATTACAGATCAGCTCATGACTAATCCTAAAGGAACTCCCCCGCTCTCAGAAAATACTAAACAACTAATAGACTAGACGCGTGGTCCCAGGTTTCGCTGTCCTGCCCCGTTTCTTCAGGGCTGTTAAACAGTCATAGCTCTTAAAAAAAAAAAAAAAAGAAAAAAAAGAAAAAAGGAAAGGGTGATTTCCTTTTAGTTTGGCTCAAAAGCCTCACTGCTTCCTCTACGATCTAGACCACCAGCCAGCAATCGTGTCGTGATGTTATGAAACATTTGGCTTGACCCCCCTAAAAGTAGACATCTTCATACTCTTCTTTCCTACAGGATATACCACAACAACAAAGAAGTACACATGTGCAATTACAGGATGCCAAATATTTTTATTTCCTTTTTGGGGACACAGTGCTTACAGCTCTATTAAAAAAAAAAATATCCTGGCCTGAAATTACTCAGTTTGGGTCAGTTTCCTCACATAAGAGAGGAAACCTGAAAAATCTAAAAATCCGCATATTCAATTAATTTATTATTCAGGAGAGTCTTTTGTTTTAAGAACAAGTAACAAAGAGAAGAAACGGTTAAGAAAGCTGATAGTGATCCATTATTCTAGAATTCAAAATCCAGAGCATCAAGGAAAGAAGCAGCAGCATCTCCTTAGGGAAAAAAAAAATAAATGCAAAAATAATTCACCTTGAGACCTAAAGACTGCAAAAAAAAGCCCCAAAAACTTGAAACTTTGCATGAAACTGTTCCAGAGTAGTAGGCTTCCTTCACCGGCAGGCATAGGGAAAAAATACAGATGTTTCCAGAAATCTGGAGGGGGGGGAAGGCGGGAAATCAAAGGTAAGCCACAGGCTACAGATACAGCACAGGACACAAGTTACTCAGTCAAGCATGTGGGTGACCAAAGAGCAAACCAAAAAAAAAAAAACCAAACCCAAACCCACAAACATTTCTAGGTGCAGAGAAGCAGCCAGACATCAACACCAGCAAAACAGCCAAGTCCCAACAGCCGAGGTAGTCCCAGCCACAGAAACAGGAAGGAAAAAAGGATGGCAGCAATGGATTTCACTACTTTTAAGGAAGTCTAACCCAACGCCGTAACGGAGCTTCTCGAACTAACTCCACAAGTAATGGCTTGGCGCAATGGAACTGCAAATGACAACTGATTTTCCCCAGGGCTGCCTGGCCAGCCACGCCAGGGGTTTTTAGCTGGGCTGGGCACGGCTGGCTCACACTCACGAGTCCACTGCGCGGCCACGGGCCGGCTGCTTTGACCAGTTACCACCTTGCAGGTGGAATACGAACTGAACGATCAATCCTGTCGTCAGTCAGAAAAACATCCAGAAGCCATACTACTTCCTTTGGGTGTCCATTAAGGAAAACTCACACTTCAAACCTCCACGGCATTTTGTATTTTTGGCCCCAGAACAGGTTTTCAGATGTGCAAGTTTTGTACTGTATCCCACAGAGGAAAAAATATCAGTGTAGCAAGAGCAGTTAAGCACCAAAAATAGAAAAAAAAGGCTGCCCATAGAGTAGGATTTCCATTCTTGGGGATATTCAAAATTGAACAGCACAAGACCACGAGCAACCTGATGCAACTAAAATGTCGGCCTTGCTTTGAGGAGAGGATTAGACAAGGTGACCTCCAGAGGTTCCTTTTAATCTAAATTATTTTATGATTCCACATAAATCTTAACTGTAGCAACTATTCCCAAGGTCAGTTTACCGCCACACCCTCCCAGCAAGGAATTATTGTCACTTAAATACTTATATTGCACTTTTCTGAACAGGTATCTGCTCAATGGCTTAAGTCATACCTACCAAGCTACCTTTTTCACACTAGTTATCAAGATAGACTAATTTTGAAACCAACACCAGTCTTCAAGCACACAGACTGTTACAACGAATACCTCTCAGGCATGTTGTACTTCACAAACCCAAAGGCAAAATCCTTCTTTATGGACCATTCACGTTTGTCTGGTGACTCCCCATTACAGCTCTGAAAAGGAAGATCGACCCGCGAAACAGTAAGATCTATAAAATACGCACTCAAACTAAGAGTTTTTCTTTCCATACTCTCTCAGTTTCACTGTGTTAAGATGAAACCACCTCATTCCACAACTGTCCCTAATTTTCCAGACAGACCTGATGAAGTAACATCTGAAAATCACTTTTTTCTCCCTCCCCCACTTGAGCACAAGCTGCAGATCCTTCCTCAGACCTGTAGAGTAACAAGCATATCTGTTACTGAAGGGCATTCCAGTGCAATTATAAACACATCATTATGAATAACAGGCTCCAGGTTTTCACAGATACCTGGGAATATTTTTTTTTGTGCCTGCAGTGGGATAAGATGCATAAAGAGAAATAACAGCAAGTGTAACCAGGAGGAAAAAAAAAAAACAACCACCCAACCGAAAAACCCCAAACTTGTGAGCAGAAGTCCTTCTTTATCTTGCCTGCGCAACAATCCACCCCCTACCACCGAGTCAGGGCTTTACCTTCCTCTACAAGTCTTGCCTCATCTCTATACTTCCCACAGTCAATCAGCCTAATGAATATTTTACCAACACTGTGATGCAAAGGTTAATTTATAGGAGCACTCACTAACAGAAATACATGTCAGTGTTCCAAGTGTCAGTGTCACGAAAGCACTTCCTCACACTGAAGATCTAGAGCAAAAGGAGAGAGAAAAGAAATGAAAGAAGCTAAAACAAAAGAGCTGCACAAGTATATAATTCAAGTTCTGAGTCATCAAGTCCAATTGCCAAATGTGTGTCAAGAAAGACATTTGACACAATCATCCCCAAAGCCTGAATCGGGGTAAATGCACAATGGGATTCTATTAAGACAAATCTGAACTTCTATCACGCGCTCAAAGTGGCAGGAGGAAAGAGAAAAGCCTTTCTGAAAAAACACAGTCTTTTAAAAGAAAACGACTAGAAACTGCCCTGGGTGTTGCTCTCACAATCTGCTTTCACTTCAGGGTACCACCACTGAGACACACTAGAGCAAAGATACAGCTCAGAAAAGGAACAACTCCCTCCAGAACCAGGCTGTGGTCTCTAGGTTCTACTGCGTAGGCGGAGGACTTAATTTGTCATTTGACTCCTCCCTAAATTAACACTGCAAAAGAAATTTAACAAACCAGGTAGACATTATCAGGATAAACTAACTGCTACCAGAAGGACTGTGTTCTACCAGGTTCTATCCAGGTGCGGTATGATGCACTGTATCTCTCCTAACATCTCCTGCTCCAGAGAAAAGAGAATCCTTGGCACTTCTTCCCCAGACTAAGACACCTGGACTAAAGAGGGCTCGAGAAGTAAGGAGATTTTCCTACAATTTTGAGGGACATCGTTCTGTGTCTCAGCTTTCCTTTCCTTGTCTGTTGGCAGGCGCGAACATTTGGCCAAGACCAGCAGCAGCAGGCCAAGCTGACATGAGATTTTGGCACTGCCACGTGTGTTCCTGGGTCCTCTGCGCTGGTCTGAACTGCCAATACTTTTCTGAAGCTTTTTTTTTTTTTAATCATTATTATTTTTTGGAGGGCAGAAAGATGGAGGAAAAAAAAGAATCCCTGAAATCTCTCCCCTACTCTGCTGACCTGCTTTATTTTTCTCCACACTTCGCCCATCTTTCCACTTGACCCCAGTCGCCTCTCAATTTCTGAAAGCTCAAGAAAATCCACACCTCCTACAGAAAACCCACAAAACAAAACCAGCTCAAATCCTACTCACTTTAGTCCTACAGCCCTTTTCATGCTTAAACACTTCTGCCCTTTCAATGTAGAAATTTAAGATTAAATCAATCCTTAACGACCTACTTGAACAGAAATACAAGCTGTCTTGGTCTGCTTCACCTCAAGGTTTTCCTAAATAAGCCGCTTTACTAATTAGTATCTCTGTCACCCACACAGCCTGCCCTGTGCACGGCTGTAAGAGATATGCATCACGGAAAGGATAAACCTCCGCCCCAGGGAAGAGTTAATATCATATGTTTTATGGATACTCCAGTAAATGAAAAACACTGTATAACACCTGTTGACGGGCAGATAGGATGATCTACGCGCACCTTCATCATGCCAGAGATGCAGGGGATGCACAAACGGTTTAATAATATACTAGGCCATGTGAACAAGCCTTATTTCCTCATCCAGGAATGCGCGGGGAAAGTACAACACAGGCAGAGACCAGCACCACACGCAAACCAACTGCGGAGCGGCGGCAGCCAGTCATCCCTCACCCACCCAGCCAAGGTTCTCCTGGACAGGAGGAGAAGTAAGAGTGAATTCCCCAGACTTCTTCCTTGCATTACCGCAGCGTGATGGGCAGCTGCATGTCACAGCAGACAAAGTGCAGTTCCCATGTTACACAACAGAATCACAAAATCACCCAGGTTGGAGGGACCTTTAAGATCATCGAGTCCAACCATCGACCCAGCACTGCCCAACCCACCCCTGACCCGTGTCCCTCAGCACCACGTCTGCCCGCCTGGGAAACACCTCCAGGGACGGCGACTCCACCACTGCCCTGGGCAGCCTGTTCCCATGTTTAATGACTCTTTGGGTGAAGAAATTATTCCTAATATCCCATCTAAACCTCCCCTGGTGCAACTTGAGGCCATTTCCTCTTGTCCTATCGCCTGTTCCTTGGGAGAAGAGACCGACCCCCCCAGCTACACCCTCCTTCTCTGGCAGTTGTAGGGAGCGGGAAGGTCTCCCTCAGCCTCCTCTTCTCCAGGCAGGACAACCCCAGCTCCCTCAGCCGCTCCTCAGGAGACTTGTGCTCCAGCCCCCTCCCCAGCTCCGCTGCCCTTCCCTGGACACGCTCCAGCCCCTCCGTGTCCTTCCTGGAGTGAGGGGCCCAAAAC
>VZSF01002068.1:106282-136380 GCA_013398295.1 Chionis minor | reverse complement strand
CCGCCCCGCCCCTCTCGGCGGCCAACGGCGCATGCGCGGGCCGGGAGGCGGGGGGCGGGCCCTCGCTTGGCCACGCCTCCCGCGCGCGGAGGGGACCGTTAGGTTGGGGGAGGGGCGGCGCGCGCCGGCTCCCGCCGCCGCCTCAGCAATGTCTGAGGTGAGGCGGCGCGAAGGCGGCGTCCATGAACAGAGACGGCTTGTTCTGACTGCAAAAAAGGAAAAAACAAAAAAAAACTCCTCAAGACGGTCTTTAACGGGGCCCAAAGCACGCGCCGCTGAGGGGAGCCCGGTCTCTTCCCCGGGAAGGCCCCGGTGGAGGCTGGCGCCGAGCCCGGCCCAAGCTCCGCGGACGCGGTTGCTGCTGAGGTGCGGGAGGTAACGGGATATAACGGGAGATAACGGGAGATAATGCGTCTCCCGCTGCCGCCGAGGGCCAGGGCTCCCTGGCGGCTCCTTTCCCTCCCCTCTGAAGGGAAAGGCCCCGGAGCTCCAGCTGCACGGCGCGACTTCCAGTTCAGGGTAAGACACCAAGCACTGGTTTTACCGATAGCAATTTGGTTTAAGCACAGAACAGAGAACGAAAGGCACAGCGGTTGGCAAAATTTAAGATACTCTTTACAGCTTTTAAAACATTCAGAAAAAATGGTGGTTTAGCTTGACAGTCTTGGGCTGAGGGTTCCCAGGTAACAAAGTCTAACCTTCCCGTAAGCTGCTCAGTTAGGTTCTCAAACTCCATAAAGGTGGTCAGCATCAACTTCCTTGTCTATTGTAGCAAATGATCCATCTTTCATCTAATGGCTCTTTTGGCACCTGTCCAGTCGAGAGCAAATTAAACGGGCCATTAAGCACTCAAATACTATATGTTAACTAATAGATTCAAGGACAGGCTAGTTCATGATCTGTTCACTTTTTTTTTTAATCAACAGCTTTACTTAAAAGTACCGCTTGCACTAATTTCTCCTTGAAGACGTTCAGCCAGTCTGAGCGGCCAGTTTGGTTCCTTTTATCTCAGAGACGCACAAATGCCTCAGATTTAACTTGACCCGACGATGTGTAACATAACTGGGTCACTGCAGACAGTATTGCTTTAGTGTCACGTAACTGGGGATGCGTTGTAAAATTCAGCTGCGTTTCCTAAGAAACAAGTAGTAGGCATATTCCATAAATCCCAAGTCCACAACAAATATTCTTCCCTTCCTTTTCAAATACACTTGGCCTACTTTCCAGTCAGAAAGATGTCCAACTGCTCCAATAGTAATTTAAGGAAATCTGATCCCAAATGGAATTTGTTAGGAAGAGATAAAGGTGACAGAAAGCGGCATGTTCTAGCACATCAGCTTTCTTACTTTTGAAATACCTCTTATCTGGACAAATCCCTGGGGTTGGCAGGGCTCTTTGGACATGAACTGGTCCAACGCCCCTGCCAGAGCCGGGTCACCTGGAGCAGGTCGCACAGGATGGCATCCAGGCGGGTTGGGAATGTCTCCAGAGTCGGAGACTCCACCACCTCTCTGGGCAGCCTCTGCCAGTGCTCTGCCGCCCTCAAAGGGAAGAAGTTCCTCCTCGTGGTCAGACAGAACTTCTTTTGTTCCAAGTTTGTGCCTGTCACCTCTTGTCCCATCACTGGCCACCACTGAAAAAAGATTGGTCCCATCCTCCTGGCACCTTCCCTTGAGGTATTGATCAGCATTGATGGGATCCCCCCTCACCCTGCTCTTCTCCATACTAAAGAGACCCAACTCCCTCAGCCTTTCCTCATCAGAAAGATGTTCCAGTTCCCTCATCATCTTCGTAGCCCTTTGCTGTCCCCTCTCCAGCAGTTCCCTGTCCTTCTTGAACTGGGGAGCCCAGCACTGGACACAGGACTCCAGTTGCCCCTCCTCAGGACACAGGAAAGGGGCAGGATGACCCCCCTCCACCTGCTGCCCACACTTCTCTTGCTGCCCCCCAGGATGCCATTGGCCTTCTTGGCCACCAGGGCACGTTGCTGGCTTGTGGGCATCCTGTTGGCCACCAGGACTCCCAGCTCCCTTTCCACACTTAGTTCTCCCTGAAAAAGAAAAATTAGCTGTAGGTTGTACACCTCGATGTGCAACTGCTGATACCTTTCAGCCGGACAGCAGGCTTCTCTTCCCCGCTGCTTCCTGCCCCATGGTACCCGCCATGCACACGTGCATTTTCTCAGGCAGCTGCAGGTTGTTTCCTGCATTTCCTCCAGGCCTATCCCAATCCCTGTCTATCCCAAGCAAACCCACCTCGGGCTTACGTGAAGATAACTGCAATACAGAGAAGCTGATAGGAAGAGGAGGGGAACTCAGATGCCCTCAGCGACTATCCCCAAAAACCACCTAAAGCCAGAAATGGAAGTGTCAAATACCTGCACGTCCTTATTTCTTTTGCCCATCCTGTTCTAATCCCTCTTCAACCACTCTTGCGGAGAGCGCAGGCTGCCCGTTTGACTGTCACCCAGAAAAAAAGCGGACACACAGTGTCACCTAGTGGCACTAGAAAAAGAACTGTCTGGTCTCCAGCTTCCAGTAAGAACACGGGTATTTCGCCCATCTTTTCCCATGGTCTTTTTAAAATGTCGTCTCTGTGAAAGAAGTACGACTCCAGTCTTTAGACTTAATGTAAATGACTGAACTTTATTGAAGGTTTCGTAGTTAGCAGGACTTTAAGAAAGCAGAATATTTTACACCTCAAGTATAGTCAAGAGCTAATTCTCATGAATACAGTACAAATAAAAGCTAATATAAAAGGGCATCCTCCTTCCACCGTTCAAGATTTCATTATTTGTAAAACAAATGAAGTCAAGTTTAAAAATGTACTAAGCTTCAATGCTAGCAATCAGAAAGTTTCACTGTTCAGATGGTTTTATTCCAGACATTTTGCAATGCAGCATAATTTCACAGCCATAATGAAAAGATTTATGGCAGCTTGATAGAAGTAGGATTTCAAAAGGCCTTAAAAAAAAAATTATCTGCAGTTTAAAATGGATGATGAACTCATAGTTAAAAAACAAAACAAAAACACAGCCCACTTCAAATGCATATGAAATGCAAAAGTAATGCCCTGCAGGCTACTGCAGAAGTGTTGACTTGTCCTCAAAGAGCTCTGCCAGTCAGCACAGCTTCTGGATGAGCACTAAAATACTTATGTTCCAGCAACGGGCACACCGTTCCAGTTGCACGGAGAAACATAAAGAGAGTTGGGAGTCTTCACAATTGATCATAGGCAGTTTTGAGAAAGAAAAATCACATTGCACTCCATTTAAGATGCTTTCGTTGTTGGATAGGAAGCACATAAATGTTATTATTATTGTTTTTAAAAGTCCCAGTTGTGCCCTTTACATGTATTAAAGTGCATTTTTAAAGCAGGCCAGAAAGTCCCTTTGAAATTGGTCCCTAAGCGCTGCAGTAGCATTTGTAGTGGTAGGAGTAGTGTATTACAGAAAACCTGTTCGACACCCCCATCGCGAGGACAGCAAAATTCTGTCAATTGTTAGTGAAATACATATTGAAGCTCAAAAAGGGTAAGACAGCAGGAGTCCAGAACAGCTCTGTTCTATGCTGCCAACAGAGGTTACCTGTTGCAGGTGTCCCACAGCCAGATACTTGTTTCCATGCACCTAAATATACTCTTCGCAGGCTTCCAGAGTATTCGGCTAGTGGAGATAATTTGTATGTAGGATTCCCTTAATGTCGATGTGCAGTATAGCATCACTTTCATGGAGGACAGCTGTTTGTTAAAGCTAAAAACACCGATTTAAAAAGGCCCAGCACCTTGCAGCAAGTTTTCTAGTAAAAGGCCAATTTATTCTTCATCATCATCTTCATAGTAACGATTCCTTTTGATCTGTTCTTCCACAGATAGATCTTCCATATCTTCACCCTCCCAGAAACCAACATCTTGGGATTTGCGATTCTGGGTAGGAGATGATTCCTTAGAGGTCACAACATTGGCTAAGCTGGAATGTTTAGGAGAATTTGGTTTGAGGAATTCTTCATTTGGAATTTCCTGCTCTTCCATAGTATGTTCTTCCTCATCTGTCTCTGCATTCACCTGGCCATTTTCTACAAAGTTATACTCTACTGTTTTGACAGGAGACGATTCCCGTTCTTCCTCTACTTTTTTCTCTTCAGCATTCTGGATGTTCCTATTCTCAACCTTCTTTTCCTTTTGCTTTTTGTCTACCACGACCTCTCTCTCCAGTTCCTCACTTCTTTTCAACGTGTCTCTCTCTGCCTTAGAAGAAGAGGAATTCTCTGTTTTATGGCCTTTAACAGATATCGTTCTAAACGAGGCTGCGACTGTAAAGGGGCGACTTCTTTCCTTCAGCGAAGAAGATCTTCTTAACTTCTTGAGATCCAGATCCACATCCTCCAGCACATCTGGCTTGGAACTCTCTTCTTCCGGGGGCCATTTGGGTTTGAGTACTTTGATGCCCTCATCTAAGGCACTTCCTTGAGTACTTTGGTCAGACGGAGGCGGCCAGGCGATCCTGAGCTTTTTTGTTTCTGCTGGCCTCTCTTCTCTTTCAGGCAAAGCTGAAGCTTTCGCTTCCATACTTGCTGCCAGAACCCCTACTTTTGCAATTGGGGCATCCTCTACTCCTGGGCTTTGCGGACTTTCTGTTGCATTTACACCATGGACGGTTTTCTCTGGGGATTCTTCACATTCGGTTTTGCCTGCCCATAATTCCTTATGCTGTTTGTGTCCAAAGCCTTCATCATAATTGCCTTTAGATTTGAAGAGCTGATTGAAGTGAGGCTTGCAGTAAATATTGCCACGCAGAGACGCATACGTCCCAAGGCTGTTCAGGAAAACACCAAGTCAAATGTTAGTATTCTGTGTCTCAGCCATCGAGACGGGTGTATATTTTAGTTATGTTACTGAAGAGGTTCAATTTCAGTCTTCCAACATGCTTAGAAAAGACAAGCTTAGAGTTTTCCTGAGTTTGCATGGCCTTCTCTTCAAATGTCAGGAGTTCTTGACAAAGTTGGACATTACATTTTTCCCCCACATAAAATTACATTAAGGGTTTAAAAACAGACTGCATCAAGTGCAAAAGCGACAGGCAGACCCAGGACCGTATTACCACTCCAATTCGCTGGATTATGGTTGCCTGCAGCTCAGCTAAGCCTGACCAGCGTCTTACTCAGCCGCTGAAGAGGAAAGCTACACTTCCCAGACGGCAGCCAAATGGAGCAGCGTGTTTACCTGAGTTTGCTGTTGCAGTAAGAACAGCGGAAACAGCTGATGTGAAACACCTGCTGGTTGGCAAAGAGCCTTTCCATCGGGTACACCGTCTTCTGACACCCAACGCAGGTTTCCTTCATTGGCAACTGAAATTTCTACGGGAAGAAGAGAAAGCTTGTTAACTGGAAAATGAATCAACTGCTAAGGGACTTGGCTTGGGTTCATGCACAGCTTCCAGAGTTCTCAGAAAAACTGCAGCGATTCCCGTTCTGCAGCTCGAGGCTCATTATGGCAGAGTGGGTTCTGGTGGGCGAGGAGGGCGGAAGAGGCTGTGGCAGACCCCCAGGATTGCTGTGGCTCCAGTCAGCCAAGGCTTTGCCCCAGCAAATTCCACAGCTGAAGCACCACAAGTTGAGCAACGGTTGAGAAGGAATGAGAATACTGAACTCAGTTACAGCTTCCACTGAGCCAGTTCTCAAAAAGCTGTCTCATCTATTTCTGCAACTTCCAGTTTTCTCGATAGGAAAATGATGAAGAAACGTGCAGGTAGATTACAGTCAGCATGGGACTTACAAAAGTAAAAAAAAAAGTGTAGAGAAAGAGCTGAAATAACCTCACAATAAAGGGTAGAGGGTGGGAGGGGAAAGGAGTGGAACAGGCTGCTCGACAGTTTGAAATGATCCACTTTTGCTAAACGCTCTCCTCCCTTAAAGAGGAGGAAATAGCCTCAGCACATATGCAGGCAGCAGGAAACACTTCTGACTTCATTTGTAAGCAATTCCAGTTCTATGGCAAAGAAACTAGACTCAGGTTTCAGGACATGCAGCTCTCAAACTTGCTCAAGCCTTAAAGCGAGCAGAGCTTTGAGGTTAAACAGCTAAAATTATTTATGTGCTTACTAAGAGAATTTCCTGAGAGTTTAGTGCAAGGGTAAACTTAAATGCTAAGGAGCTGAGTGTCACTGCTGTGCAGTACAGCAACGATTTCAGATTTTGTTTTCTAACAGCATCAAGGAAGCAAGTACATTGGCCATGAAAAAAGGTTACTTGATGCCATTCGCTTCTTGGAATCTATTAAAGGTTGGCCAACAGGGAAAACACTTTAAAGGAAAAATTAAATAACTTACGGTTGAAAAGTTGGCAGGCTCAGGCTGCGTGTTGAAGACAACTGCTTTAGCAGCAGGGTAAGAGAGTGCCTAGACTCCGTACCATGGGTCTGCATAGACACAGCAATACTAGAGCTTTTCTTTGATAAAGAATCCCCTGCTACAAACTTACTAAAAAGCCTTAAGGAAAAATATGATGGCTAAAGAAAAAAAACAGGAAGGGCACAGGAAGACATAGTTACAGCAATTTATTTATAACAGGCTAGAAACAATGGTTAGGTGATGAAAGTTACAGTACATGAGGGACAGATTGCTGAAGACAGAGCCAGCTGAAGTCACTTTGTCACAACCGTAAAGTTTGCTGCCAATTTAATTCCAGTTTAATAGGTGTTTCAAAATTTTTTCAAGGCTTTGCTTGAAGTTATAGTAGATTGAAGTTCTAATTATGATGACAGCTTGACCAACAAAAGGTTCAGAGTTAAAAAAACAACCCCACAATTTCTAGGCGTTGCCAAAACCGCATAGGAATTCTGAATTTTCAGTCACTGAATGAAATCTCAAAAAAATGAGAGTTTACCCACGCAAACGAAAAAAAAATCTACTCATTCATGCTTGCCACAGGGAGCAAGGCAGCAACGATTTGCTTGCCCATCAAAAAGTAACTCTCCCTGAAAGCTCAGCGTTGCAAGATGACATTCTGGTGCTGGCACGCGCTTCTGCAATGCACATCCCCACCCGAGAAGAGGAACTTACTTGTATAACAGGGAGCCCTATGTCTGATGGAGAGGCGTTTTGGGGCGTGAAGAGAAAGAAATTCCTTTCCAGGCACACTACAAATAGGAGCTACAGGAGGAAGGTGAGGCCCAATAAATATAAAAAAAACTTGAGAGAAAGCTGAGAGTTGAGCTCACATTAGGAGGGAAGCAGAAGGCAGGAGTAGAGGTTAGGAACCAAGAACAGGAAACAGAAGCTGGAAGAGACAAATAGGAACCTTACATGAATAAACAGCATCTGGGTTTCTATCTGGGCAATGCAGCATCTAAAGCAGAAAGACGGCAGAGGACTAAAGTGGTTCTAATAATACAAAGCACAGAGGACCGAGACGCGCAGCTTGGGCGTATCTTGCGTGCTGCGACAGACCCATTACAAAAATGTTATGGGCAGCTCTAATTTCGCATACTGGCATTTAGACTCCAGAACACTAGGAAGCCACATCTCACTGGTCTTTGTGAGGTCAGTGCTGTTCCTCTCAAAGATGGGGAAAACAACAAAAGCACAGTTGTTTCCTCAGGAGTGAGCCAGGAAGTCTGTGGCAGCCCAGGGAATAGGCATCCTAACTCCAGACAGCACACGTGACAAGAAAGTACACTGTGATCAAAATGTTCAGCACTGCCGTTTGCGTGTCTAATAAGATTAGCAAATACATTCCTATCCAAGAAGTTCTCCATTTGCTTTACGCTTTATAGCTCCCACTAAAGAAAATGTAACATTAAGGACTTGCTATTCCAAATTCCAAACCCAGTCTCTGCGGAGTTAGTCACCGCAGAGCCCTTACTATAAGGTTGCTACCAATTGCAGTTACCTTGGGAACAGCTGGAAAAGGAGGGTGGAAAGCCAAGTCCCAGCCTACTAAAGGCTCTGGAGAGCAGTATCAGGACCTCAGTGCCAGCCTCTCGGAGCGCAGAACTTTACAAGAGGCAGACGATAAGCCCTGAACTGATCCCCTGCTCAAACTCCTTTCCCCACACTGAAGAGAAACTGCCCTGCTCTAACAGCTGCAGGGCAGCTCCCAGCCAGCAACTCCAACTTCGTCTTGGAATTAAAACCAACACTTTTGAGATGTTTTTCCGTTCTCAATGAAAGTTCCCTCACGAACACAGCCTGATGAAGACAGACCGGGTATCGATAATTACTGCCAGACCCTTTGTGACCCCATTGGTTGCATTAAGGCTTTTCAGTACAAAATAGCTGGTTTTAACCGCCGCCAATGTTTGAGAATAAATAGCTGCTTTACCTTCACTGCTTTTGGCAGAGATGCATCTGACTGGCCAGCTGGTTTAGAATCAAAGTTTTGCTGCTTTGTGCTGACAGGTTTCTGAACTTCTGTCTCGCTCTCCAAGTTTTGTCCAACTAAGGGAGCAGAGGAGGAAGAAAAGGTAATTACAATGACTTTAAAACCACAGGAAGTTTATGCTCGTAAGACCAAACAGCAAGCCTACCAGCTAAGGGCTAACACACTTTTTTTGCTTGAACATCTGCTATTAAAGCTTTAGATCTAGGTATTTAAACATGATCATTCTACTTTTCTGATTTACCAGGAAAGTTATGTTGATATGTCAAGGAAACTAATACATGAGGATCCAACATCTGACTTCCAGGAACCTTTCTTCATTTCTGCAAAGTGCTCACGTGTGGACTTGAATTGAGGTGTAAAGCTAAGGCAGTTCTGAATAGGAACTGGACAACACCAAAGACACTTGGTAATTGTCCTGCATTACTGAGTACTTCAGCCTATTGAGTCATGTAGTAGTTGCCAGAGGTATTAGTTTAAGTCCAAATCGTGAGGAAGCTACACTTAAACGTGTTCAATCACAGCAAACGAGAGTTACGGATGTCTTAGAATTACAAATGCAAATGAACTTCTAAACTTGAAAGAAATTCTTATAAAGTCTGAGTTAGGCACAGGACAGATTTTTAGTACAAGCCAAGTCTTTATTGGGTCAAATTAATCACTTGCCAGGACTGATCTTAAGCAGGGCAGAGTTAATGCTTTTCCTTAGCCATGCGCTCTCCTCTCGCTGAGGCAGGAGCGGCAGTGCTTACCATTGCCATCCTCTAGAAGCCCAGAGTGGGAAGACGAGCTGTTCTCTCCTACAGAAACCTGTAAGAGAACATTAGACAATGAGCTCTTTTGTCTTTCTGAGGTCTGAACTATCCCAGCCTGAGTAACGCAGCGGGCAGTTCGAGACTGTGCGCACTTAAACAGGACGAGACCAGCCACAGAGCTGCAAGTGAAGCTACTTTTTGGCTTGTGAGGCACAAGGCAGAGTCCAGCTGACTGTACAGAACTTTAGTCCTTGCTACAAGGTAGATACCCTCATAATTCAACAGCTCTTGCAATATTCAGATCATCTGCCAAAGTGTTCACACACACAAACATGATATTTTTGTTTTCCCAAACACCTGCAGCTTGTACACCTTTCCTTATTACTCTTCAGACATCTTTGTGCATTTCGTTAATGTACCTCCCAGGTTTTCTTCGAAATCCCTTGACACCAAGCAGTAGGCATTGACTGGAAATCTCATGGCTCCCTCCAATGTTTGACAAATCTGTGGCATTTAAACATGCAGCAAAGACAGCGCTGGGAGGGCGGAGGGCAGAAAAGCGAAAGAGCACCTGAATTTTTAGCTTTGGGACAAACATGCCTGAACCCATCCTGTTCGGCCTCCTTCAGAAACAGATTCATATTTTAAAAAATGCACAACTTCTTTGAAGAGTTGGATATAAACCTGTTTCAGATATTAAACGTGTCACAGAGAGCGCTCTTGATGTGTATTTCTTTATTAAACTTGGCACCATTGCTATTAAATCAAATAGTTGTAAGCAGCGACACCGAGAAACTAAAGTACTGTAACAAGATTAACTGCAAATCATCATTAATTCACTTTAATGACTGAAAGGTCCATTGCAAGCAACTGAAGTTTGCAAATTAATGAGGTAATAAGGAAGCAAGTTATACATATATTAACATACTCTGGTCTACTGAAAAAATCAGCAGTATACTAGGAAGCACATCAGCATGTTCCGTGGCTGGTAAAGAGTCACACATGTCTGGCTACTAAACCTTTCACAGATTCAGTGTGAAAAACGACAGAAAAGGTTAGCAAATTACTTTTGTTTTCTTTTTGCCCAGAGGATTCTCTTTTCTGCCATTTACTACTAGTAGTATTAATTAGGCTTACTTCCAAAGTTTATCGCGTCATTTCAAAAGGACCATCCTGGCTCTTAAACAATGTTCTATTCAGGTTCTTTATTGCACCTGGACACTTCAACAAATAACTTCCCAATTACAGATGAATACAAGAAATTTTATTCAAACCTCCCATTCAACCAGAGGGAGGTATTTGGAGTTAACAGGTGTTCTTTTAATTAACTCACCTTTTAGCAAAAAGCAGCCTCAACCAGTTGAGCATGAAGCTGCTCAGCTGTCAGTGAGGAACAGCTGAAAGCAACGATTTGGCCCCTTGCCCAAGGAAGGCTGGAAAGCTCTAAAAGCCCTCCTGGCATTAGGCTGCCACGTGTTCGGAATGGCTGGAATACACAGTACCCCAATTATTATTCAGCTACTTTTATCCCGTCTGCTGTCCCCAGTTCAGCGTATAAATGCTTGAGCGTGCCTTATTATCTCTGAATTCACAGAGCAATTTAGTCCCAATTTACAGCTGAAGCTCAAAACCAGGAACAAACCCAACCTGGCATTCTCAGTTACCTCCATCAAAATTTAGCCGCTAAATGCAGAAGAAACAGTGGCAAACTCCTTTTACTTGCGTCACACAAAGCTTCTCATATTGGGGGGTTTTTTGGTGTGGTTTCTTTTTTGTTTCAGTAAAACAAAACCCCCCACAAACAAAACAAACGACTCGCTGTGAATCACCTTTTTACAGTTAGGAAACAGGACACAAAAAAGTTTAGGTGGCTTCAAAACCCCCAGACACTTCAGACCTCGTCAGCTACCGAAGCCATTAAGTACAATATTGAAGGATGCTGCCATACTACAGGCACATCATTACTGAGAAGACTGGGGAACTCCCCAAAAAAACTTAGTATTTGTCTCTAGGTATTCTCTACATCTGCTTAAAAGTCTTCCACAGAGACTTGCTAGCTTGTAATTCAGACACAGTCTGAAAAGAAAAAAAAAATCAGGAATTCTGCAGCGTGTAAATAGTCCGTAACAGCTGCTCGTATTCAATTTCTAGATGGCACGTGGAATTAGTACCTCAGCTGTGCTTCTACAACTAGTTCCACTTAAAGTGGAGTCCTTTGATCTTCACCAGTGTGAGCATCTTACCTTCTCCCCATCCTGACAGGAAATGGAGTCCTCAAGACTTGGTGGCATATTCTCCTTCTGCTCAGATTTGCAATTCTGGAGTTCACTTTCACTGGCTTGAATCTCATTCTACAGAATAAAGCACTTGAAAGTTGACATGTTCTCTTCCCCTAGAAAGTACTTGCTTTCTAGTTTTCTTAAAATATTTTTTAAACTGTTTTCATAGTATATACAGTGATGATTAAAGGAAGGGGAATAAAAATCTATACAAACTTATTAAGTGACACATTCTAATGAAGAAAAATGCGGGGTTGTAGAATTTTACTACACTCTACGGAGGTAATGCCAGCATTTTTCTAAACAAGCCCTTTTCTCTACTTCCACATTCCTGTTTAAAATCAATTCTCAGTTCCCCTACTCAGTCTACATCTTCCTTTTCCAGAAATGTTAACTTTTCACTTGAAATTACACGTATTTCAAGACAAGCATTATCTAAAGTAATTAAAAAATACAATTTGACATAAAAGCAAATCCTGCCCTTGCTTAGTCAAAAACCTAATTCTGTTATTTACCAAGATTTTTGTTCTTGACAAACGGGCTTGTTTTAAGATTTTCACAAAAGAATCTTCAGACTTTAAAAAAAATATAGATTCCAGTGAAACCTTGTGTTTCTTTCACTGCCACAAGACACAAGATAACTGGAGAAAGACTCGTGCTTTTCACAAGGCGTCTTCTCTGTATTGGGAAAGAGAAACAGCCCAATTGGGAAAGAGAAACAGCACCAGCATCTTACCAGATTTTGTACACAAGTCTGCACAAACCCGACCACGTCTCACAGGAATTTAACCAAACATTAGAATTTAAGTATAGATCTCTAAATACGCTGTCCACCATCTCTCCCTCCCCTTCCCGGATCACTGACAGTGCTAGGGACAGGATTGCTTCTCACCCCTACTCTAACCAACTGCAAAAGTGTCTATCAGTCTCAATCCAGGCCCAATTACACCACAATGCCCTCAAAATAGTTGTCCCCAAGAGAGATGATGGCTTTCCTTTGTAGCACAGATGTGACACATTTGAAGAGAGGGGAAGTACAAATACCACACTACCATATCAAAAGAGCCCCACTTGCTTTGTCAGCAGGGAAGGAGAATATCCAAGAGTTATGGCTGCTACTGGGACACTGAAGCACTGCGGACGTTGGCCTCAGAAACCGTTGTTTGCCCCCTCTTACGTGCCGCCCTCGTCCATGTGCCAGGCCAAATATCGGAAGACGTTCCGCCACACAGGACATCCCAAGGGCATCAGGCTGGACTGACAAACCCAGAGCCTTGCGGACGGGCAAACAAGAGCCTCAAGAGACAGCTGTGGTAAATCTCTTGCCATTGGGAGACAATTTAGTGGGTCAGCTACCACTCTGAGCCACAAACTGGAAAAGGCAATCCAGCAAACTGAATGCAGGCGAGAAACAGGATGCAGAAATCAGCCATTAGCAGTTAATCAGCTTTGTTGCACTGACTGCAATTACTTTCCATTCATACAGTGACGTTTACTGGACCGTCCACCCAAGGGCTGGAGAATTGGATCCACGCTGCACGGGAAATTCAGAAATCATTTCAGCTGGGTCGAGACTTTTACCTCTCTACAATAATACCCAGCAAGGATGCGCCCTCCCAAAGCTTACAGCCATCATTTTGGGCTTTCCTTTCCAGCACAAGTTTCCTAACTTAAGAAGGCCTGTCCTCTTCACGTTTATTCCTCTGGCTAATAGAAGGCATACTTAAGCAATAACAGTTCCCATCATTAAGCAACAGTGTCAGACAGTTCCAGCAAATGCACTTAAGCACTTTTTAACAAAAGCTGAGATTCTTGCCATCTCTTCAGCTACAAAACTTTACCATGACTCATCATTGTTCATTTCCTGATCAAGTATCTGCAAACGTGGCACGGGTTCATTCACTGCAAGAATCTAATTGGATTTAGATAATGAGTGAGAAAACTTGAAGGGAGGTGAAAAGCAAAAGGGAGGAAAACTGCCGGGAGATCCCAAAGCTGCAGGCCAGGAGATCCAGGTTCTACGCACGGTATGACATTGCAAATCGCTCCATCTCACCGTGCCTCAGTTTCCCCTAGCCTATAGCTAGTGTATACTACAGAACTGAGTTTGGTTTTTAAAAGACGAACAAGCATGCAGAGAGCTGCAGAAAGAAAAAGAATGTCAGCTATGTTTCAGAAGGGCCTCAGTCAGGGTGCCAGCAATTAATTCCTTGGAGAACTTTCAAGATTATTCCAGGAAGATGCAAACAGTTATTTGTTCCTGCAGTACGTAGAGGCAACTCTTCATTAGAAACGACTCCTTTAGGCATGATTTTCAAAAAAGACGGCATTATCTTCAAAAAGCCTGGTTTCCGTAAGATCTTTCCAGTCTTGGGTCGGAACAAAAATTCACTTCTACACAAGCCAAAGAACAGACTTACCGTAGTGACGAGGCCTGTGGAACTGCCCTGCTTGGACACAGCTGCCTGGTACTTCGCGAGCCTATCCTTTATGGAAGTGTCTGTTAAACGAGGCATCTCCAGGCTTTTCCTGGTCTCGGCCTTCTCTGGGCTGAGCGCTGGACTAGCGTCTACCAGATGCCCTGAAAACAGAGCCATGTGAATGAAGGGTGACTTTCAGGAATGCCAGCAGACCCGGCTACACAAAGATTTACAAATCCCATCCCTTCACCACTCCCAAGACCACAGAAATTCCAGATCTGAAGAGCACAGAAATGCTTCAGTTAAAGGTTTATGCTCCAAGTCTCATAACTAATCCGGCTAATTTCAGAAGTAGCGCATTCACCAGATGCAGCGTCCAGCCAGTGGTGTCAGAAGTAACGAGAGCAAACAGTTTTCATATTGAAGATTGTTTCGCTGTTATTGTCAAATGAAAGCAGCTAAATGGGAAGAGACGTCATTCCTGTAGTGGAATAGTTGTCTTCTGGGCAAAAGATGGGAAGCAAGGAATGAAGTCTCACCTGCCACTTCCACCTTCTCCATGAAAATAATTTATCACAGTTAATAACAGAGAAGTTACAGATGAGGGCAAATGTGTTACGAGATAATTCACTTCAGTCTCGCAGGACCATTTGAAGCATCAAATTCCTCCCTTCTTATCTCAAAAGGAAATAAACATTTGGGAGCTTAAGTCTCTGCTTAGGTGCCTGATCTCCTGACTCTCAGAACTATGCCCCATTACTTGCCATCCATCTTTCACTTTTGCTGTCAGGTGTTAGCCAAGTAGGTTAAAAAGCCAGCTCCCATGACTGCTGTGCTATCTAGCTTCCTTGTATAATGGTCAGGTCCTCAGTAACAGCTTAACTGTTCAATAAAGAAAGATAAAAAAATGACCTTTCGCTAGCTAGCAGCCTTGAATGACCAAAAAGTGTGAATCATTAAGGTCCTTCTTGGGGACAACTAACAAATGGAGGTAGTTCTTGCCGTTCTCTCTGGTATTGCTCAAATAAGGACACAATGCGCATGTAATACCAGCCATAGGCTGAAAACACAAAAGACTTTAAGTGCTTTGTTAGAGAAGAGTCTCCAGACAAAAATACATAGGCAAAATATATAGTTGTGCTCAAGTCACAGGGCCAGCTGTAGTTACCTGTGTCAGGACAAGGTGGGAGGGATGAGAATTAAAGCCATAAGACATATTGTCTTGTCTGTCTGTTCACTACACTCTAAATGAGTTTGACTCTTAAAAGCAATTGTAGGATTGTCCTGGGATTAAGACACAGAGGAAAAACGGGCTCCATTCCTTAACTTGCTAGTTATCTCCTGTGCCCCGCTTTCCTGTGCTTAAGAGCATAATGGTTCAGCATAATTCACAGCAAGATTTAGGTCATTAAATGCGATGCTCACATGGACCTTATAGATGGAAGACGGCTGCGCTTCCTTCCATTCCTGAAAGGCAAAAGTTATTTCCATTCTTTTGTATACAGTAGTTTTATTTTATAAACTACAAAAAAAGAAATCCTCCCAAAAAAACCCAAACCGCGAGGTTTACTGACCTGATGTACCGTGGCTCTTCTCTCCTTGGGCGACATCAAAGTCCTCCGAAGAGAGGCTGTTTTCAGAAATCCTCCTACCCACCGCTGTCTTCCTCTGGTCTCTGAGGACCTGCTAGAGACAAGACCCACCTATCAGCTGCCTGGACAAACAACGATTGTGGCGTATAATCCTTTAAGATGCACAGGTGTCACTAGCAAATCTGCTTTACTGGAATAAACAAGTCTAGCAGGTGACATCTTATTTAACCAATATAAAGTTTGATCACAGAATACCTGACCCTCTGTCACCTGGAAAACACTTTCTTGAAGAGGTCAGTAGATGCCTTTTCACTAGTTATCTTTGTTGAAAAGTCAGAGAACCACAAAGATCAGGTTTTGAGGCATTTATCACTGTAAATACAAAACTTCAGTCAAGATTTTTGCATTTCATACAATTTCTTTTGAAGCCAGTGTTCAAGGTCATGTGATGAAATTTAAAAATCAGAAGAAGGATGAAAGGAGCAAGCTATCAAAAATCTGCATTGCTTTTCGGCAACAGAAAGAAGAAAAAAAAACCATTGCAATAAAAGTTTCTGAAGTTACTTGTTTTGATTTGGATAGCTCATGCATTTGGTACCAAATAATTCCCTAATGAGGTCTGATAAGGCTGAAGCTTAAGCAGGAGAGTGCTGGAGATAAATATTCTCAGATATCCAGGATAATCACTCTCTGCAAGGCTGCAGCACTGGACGGGGTGTTTTGTAGCGCTCCCACACAGATGCTCTGGTTGGCTCAATCACATTTGATACTCATTTCTTGAAACCAACTCTCCAAAATCTAATGCTCAATAAAAGAAATTGCGAAAAGAAATTGCAGCAGCTGTGATAAATACTTATGAAGTGCAGAGTTTAATTTGACTTCATCGAGATAGGATGTTTTTCACAGCTGAAAGTCAACCTATAAAGTCCTAGGAAGTGGTAGATCTTTGTTCCCTCCCTAGGAAGGGTTAAATCACAGACCCAGTTGGAAATTAAAATCCAGACTAATGCAGGGAAAAAGGCTGGTTTGGCAAGATGCTCTAACCACACATTTCCCCCACCCCCAAACTTCCAACAAGTTTCTTATTTGCTGGTCACCAAACTGAAGGAAATTCCAAAGTTTTATTTTAACAGGACTGCACTGTAAGATAATCGCTGTGAAAAATCATGCAGCTTTGGCATACAAAACAGCAACTTTACCAGGAAAGGCAAATGCATCTGGAAAACCCTTTTTTCCATTAGCATAGGAAATATTTTCTATTTCTGTGGTTTAAAACTTTGGTAGCTTTTTTTACTGGAAAAAAGCTTAGCTATGACAAGTCTTTTCCCTCAATTGAGCGTTGATAGGTTCAGTTTGGGAGTGTCTGCACACTTGCAAGGACTTGCAGATTCCTCATTCTGTGCAAACTATCCTTAGATGATTCTTATTCAGCCGATGTCCGCTTTAGTGTCGCCTTGAGCCCACACCTCTAAAGTTCTTACAACTCCAAAATCTGTTGTTCAAAAGATCTACCTTTCACTAGTGTACAAAGACCGTTACAGGCAGAATACGCTCAAAGACAAGATCATTTGAGGATGCAGAAGAGAAAACACGTTTATTCGCCCACTTGAAACAAGTTTGCAATATAGACAGATTGGAAGTTTAACTGGCAGCAGGCTGCAAAAGGAAGTTTCCATCACCGGGGAACAAAGGTCTTAATTCAAGTACTTTAGATCTAGCATCTGGGATTGCAGCCTCACTGAAAGAAACCATCAGCACTTTTCAGGAGAAAAAGACAGAAATCAAGACTGGAAACTCATTCGGGTTGCCTCTTCTGATTCGCCTTTATTTCAGAATCTCATTTCACTGTAGTCTTTCTCGAGTAACAACACGCTGAATTGCCCTCATGTTGAGGAGACAAAGAATTCTCACTTATTGCTGAAATTAATTATTAACAAATTAAACCTCTAAATAAGAATTTAAAAAGGACCAGTGTATTGTTGAATAATTACAACAAGTGTTCAGTCAGCGCCCACCACCAGGCATCCAACACCTCACCTATACGCATGCACAAAATGAAGGTTTTCTTCCAAATAACCAAAAAACCCCCGAGTTTTACCAGCAGCAAAGGACTCGATGTTAATCAGAAACAGATGCTTCTGCCTGACTCGGCAGGACCTTCACAAAGGCTGGTGAGTTCTGACTTAAGAGCAAAGAGCTTCCCCCCTTTGTACCATCTTGCTGTGGAATCCACTGCAGCCGGAAAAGTTCAATTATCAGAGGGAGCCATCTCATGACCAGCTAAACCAGAGTTAATGAGTACTCAACTGCCAACTGAATCACCTCCACAGTCCTGCCAGCTCCTCTCCTCCTGTCCTCTTTGCCACCTCAGACATTTACAATTTCACCTGAAGAACTTTTCTGTAGGTAAGTTGTACAACACGATTATCCTGCGTCATGGCAGCAAAAAGCCAAAACGCCAAAACACAAGAGCTGTTCTCAGATATCTCTGTACAACTCTCAGTAATAAAACCTACAAATATAAAGCCAATGTCGTGTAGATTTTATAGTGACAGATTTATATTGGGGGAAAAAAGCAGAGTAACAGGAAAAAAAGTTTAACAAAGGGAAGATGAGGGACTTCCCCCATTACAATCAACAGACTGACCAAGCGTGAGTACTTGGGTGATGATGATGGCCCGTGGAAGGTAACACCTTTGGCACGAAGGAATCCACGGCTCCCGACCTTATGCATGTGCCACTCGGTTGCCTTTACGGTCCTGGCTGGGCCACTATCCCCACGCCACAGCTCCTGCCACTTCCAAGAGGAGATGAAATATTCCTCCTGTCTGGAAAGCCCCGAGGTTCTAAGACACAAGAGGCAAGTGCAGAGGTACCACAAAGAGAGTTAACAGCATTTCGCCTGGGGCGCAAAGAGTTCTTGGGCAAAAGACCAAATAAAAGTTACACCTATTTCATTACATACTAACTGTGTCAAACGTGACCCTGCACAGAAGGTTAGCAACCCAGACAGTATGTTTTTGCCTTAAAGAAAAAACACAAAGCAACTTGGAGACAACTTTTTAAGAAGCATTGCAGATCTGCTGGCTCTTTCTTTTCTTCCAGTCTTCCTTGTGTGAACTTTCCCTATCGCTTACGGGATGAATTCTTTGAAACTGATAAAAGACCTGATGTTCCGTCTTTGCTTAGTGCCGCACCAATCTAGACCGACGTGCCTGCCCATAAAGTGGTTAGTGCATTTTTCTCCATGAAGATGCAATAAAAAAGATCTGCCTTGTATCTAAATTGCAGAAGACGGAGCAAGATCTGAATGAATAAATGAAAAAGTCGGAGGTTTTGCTTATAACCCTGAAAATGAGAATAGGTTTGTTCGGAGTGGGTGACTGAGTCAGGAAATCCAGGCTCTCGTCTGGATTCTTGCCGCAGACTTGCCCAGCAACCAGGCACGTCATTTTATCTTTACTGCCATGAAGTTCCAGCCATGTTGCTGCTCAGTTTAGACAGATGTTTTGTCAGCAAAGCCCTGACAGCACTCATACCTTAAGAATTAAGTAAATGCTAAGGAAAATTGCCGTCTCTCAGTCAATTTTATGGTTGGACTCTATGATCTTAAAGGTCTTTTCCAACCTAAATGAGTCTATGAAACCGTGCTGGCCCTTAAACCAGGGCTGATCAAAGGACAGAGTTCAGGAAAAGCATAAATGAAAGAGGCGATTGCGGAGCTTGCACTTCGCCAAATTTACACCACTGCTGTAGTCGCTTCCTACCTTAAAGGAAAAGATCTGTGTCCCCGTAGTCCTAACTACCCTCATTGTCCGTGAGAGCATGACATCATCCGCCACTCCGCAGATAAATTCCCAGAACCAGGAATCTTACAAGAGTGCTTTCTAATTACAGATACCCCCTCAGCCTCTACACTTAAGCTTTAGAGCGCTTCGTGCCTTTTCCCTTCTAAAATTAAAAAGTAACTGGATGAACACGCAATAGGCGCATAGTTTGAACCTAACCTGAATAGTTTCACATCTCCTGAATGGTATTTATTGTGTGCAGTTGGTTTTCAACAATATTTGAATTCCTAAGCTGGACAGAAATAACACTTCCAGCTTCAGTCAGCTCCAAAACAGTTTATTCCCCAGGCTAAGATAAAGTTACTTGAAGCCCATCTGCAAAACAGTCCTTTCCTGTGGAATCCCAGCTGATTAGGATCCCTGCAGCAGGAATTCAGCGGAGCGCTACAGGAGAGCACCCTCCACAGCCCGCCCTTTCCAGGGACCCGAGACTGTGGGCAGCTCTTACACAGTGACAAAAGACTACAAAAATCTGAACTGTGAAATTACCCCATACACACCCAAAACTCACTTTAACGCAGCGGTGCGTGCCTCTGAAGCCCTTCATTGTTACATATTTCAACAACTTTTGTACCATACGACTCAATACTGTAAGAAAACCACTCGCAGTAAAACAAAGCCAGAAGTATAGGAAACTATGAGAAAACTAGAAAATCCACCAGCATTAAGGCCTCAGGACTGTGTTGCAAGTCACCAGCATATGCAACTCATTTTCTAGTTAAGCAATTCTCCCCGGGGACACACAGTCTGCAGTCCACATGCGGGATCAGATTTCATGAGCAGTTGTAGGAAAAATGCAAGCCCTGTGCATTTGCAAGTCAAAACTAGTGAAGGCAGGAGCTTGCCTGGCTATCTCTGCTGATTTTTCCCCGTGAGGATTTTTCCGCCCCCCCACCCCCCCCCGCGATAAGAAACATTTGTTAAGATACAAAGATGAGAGAACAGCAAGGAAAAGATGGGAGTATTTCACACTACATATATATCCCTCTCTCTCTCTCTGTGACTCACATACTGATATGGATGTAAAAAAACACTCTTAACTGGGCAGCGCTTCCATCTCAACTGCCTGAGATTGTTGAGCTTACTTCCTACACTTTTTCTTTTTTATATATATATAAATATATATTTTACACAATTTATGTTTACACAACTCATCCCAGTCTTCAGATGTGATATAAAGAATCCCAACTTGCTTTAAACAAAAAAAAAGGTTAATAAATTCCATACTTATTTTTCCCCTCTCAAATGGTACCCCTTTCACAAGCGAATTTACTGTTTGTCTCCAGTAAGCACCAACAGCCACAGCTCCAAGCCCTCTGCACCTATTTGTATAGCTNTGTGTTGCAAGTCACCAGCATATGCAACTCATTTTCTAGTTAAGCAATTCTCCCCGGGGACACACAGTCTGCAGTCCACATGC
The DNA here is from genome assembly GCA_013398295.1 of Chionis minor. Taxonomy (NCBI): domain Eukaryota; kingdom Metazoa; phylum Chordata; class Aves; order Charadriiformes; family Chionidae; genus Chionis; species Chionis minor. The sequence continues at coordinate 115,691 of VZSF01002068.1, read as the reverse complement.
GGGATCAGATTTCATGAGCAGTTGTAGGAAAAATGCAAGCCCTGTGCATTTGCAAGTCAAAACTAGTGAAGGCAGGAGCTTGCCTGGCTATCTCTGCTGATTTTTCCCCGTGAGGATTTTTCCGCCCCCCCACCCCCCCCCGCGATAAGAAACATTTGTTAAGATACAAAGATGAGAGAACAGCAAGGAAAAGATGGGAGTATTTCACACTACATATATATCCCTCTCTCTCTCTCTGTGACTCACATACTGATATGGATGTAAAAAAACACTCTTAACTGGGCAGCGCTTCCATCTCAACTGCCTGAGATTGTTGAGCTTACTTCAAACACTTTTTCTNTCTCCAGTAAGCACCAACAGCCACAGCTCCAAGCCCTCTGCACCTATTTGTATAGCTCAAGTAAGTTATTAACACCAGCTACGTTATGTTTCAACTAAAACAATGAATACAATTATTTGCAGAGTCAATAGTTCGGAGCCACTCCCCCCGGGGACTTTTGGTGCCCGAGAGGCAGCAGAGTTTTAGTTTCTCTTAAGATGGGAAGGGACAGATCCTTACCTTGGGCTGAGCCGCTTCACCCTTCTCAAACATCATCTTGAGCTTGTTCAGCGGGACGCTGTACTTCTCGATCTTCCCCGAAGGCTCTGTGTTTTCGCTGGCTTCAGGCTTTTCCGGTTCTCGGGGCTCTCTCAGGCAGTTTTCCATTTTACCGCTCTCCGGCGAGTGGCTTCTACCCCTTCTGCTGTCACCACCAGGACGCTGCAGCTGGCCAGAGGTGCCCGAAGGGGCCCGCGTCTCGGATGCAGCACTGGCCCCCGGGGTTCCCTCTGCAGCCGGGGCAGGAACGGGGCTGCTCCCGGCTTCCAGCCCGGGGCTGGCGACCTTCTGCCCAACCTCAGCGCCGCCGCTGCGGAGCGTTTCCTTCCGAGGCTCGCTTCCCAGCGCCGGATTCTCCCACTTCTTCTTGAGTACGCTCAGATTCCCCCTTTTAAAATGAGGGGGAAGATTTTCTGTGTTCTACAAAGAACAAGAAGTTAATTCCAGTTATGCGCCCGACGAAGCATTAAAGCACTTCCTTTCTATGCGAAAGGAAGTTAAAGGCTCGGTACTGAGCTCAGCTCTCTGCTTTTTCAGACAGCTGTGAATAGTTACAACTGTGCCACATGGAGAAAGCATCCAGGATAGGAAAGGAAGGAGGGGGGAGAAAAGTCAGGAGCTAAAGCAGGAAGTGAGCAAACAGGATGGCCTTATAAGGAAAAAGGGAGTCAAGCTCTAATGAGTTAAATGACACACAAAAGGCTTCAATCCACACATGAAGGAAAGGGGACCAAAATCCACGCAACCAGGGTCTCTAGTCCTAGAACAGGCAAACAACAGCAAAAGCAGCCATGTGAGAGCGGTGCCGTGCCAAACGCTGCAACATCTTCCAGCTGGTTCAGAAGACAACAATTAGCAGGCCTTCCAAACGGCTACGGATTAGCTTTCAGAAAGCACCACTATTTTGGAGTTATGTATTTCTACTATCAGTTAACAACAGTGTTTTAGTTACAAGAGATGTAAGAGATCTCTCTTCAGTGTTTTATACCATGCAGCATGAGGCTCAAGCTAAACATTGACAACAAATGTGGTTTTGCTCCCGTTTACTAATAGCAGCTCATTTGCTGGATTTTTCCTTGTGTTTCCCTCAACACACTGTAAGCCCTCGGCAGGATACACGCACCCAGCCACACGCGCTGCCTCACCCCCGCAAGCCAGACGGCAGGACAGGGAGCAGTAACGCTCCTCCTCTTCCACAGCCTTTCACACCACTTTTGCTCACAAGTAATTACATCTCCCCAGAGCAAGAGACCAGCCCGTGTTTAATTCATTCAACTCTAATAGCCGCCACCATGCGTTTTCGCTGCCTCTCCCCTACGGACACCACTATGTATCAAACCCATTGCAAGTGGAACAGGTCTGCAAGGCTTACGGGAATTAAACGGGATTACCAGCTATATTAGGATTTAAGTGTCTCACCCTATTACTCTTCTGGACACATTCTGAACACTGCTTTGCAAATTAACTTGAATCCAACTAGACTTCAAAAAAAGATCAGCTTGTTTGAGGACTGTGTTTAAAAGAAAGTACTGAAGTTATAAGGCAAATGCTGTAATGTACTGAAAATCGTGCAGCAAGTTTCCACAGGAACACCTCTGGACACGATGCCTACGGAAGTCCCGGCATAATTCCTAACACAAGTCATTCTTGCTTGGGACTTGCCTGTTCCCTGATCACAAAAGCAACAAAGAGAATTTAATTGGAGAGTAATTTTCAGAATGCTTATTTTATCATCCCTATATCTCGACCAGAAAAAGAGTGATTCCCCAAGAGATCAAGGCAGCATGTTAAGGTCTAGCAAAGACTTACCTCTATATCCGGAAAATAATGCCGGTCTTTTTAAATAAAAATTACACTGAGGATCTGCTTATAGAGAGACCTGCAGTCTCAGTGGCTGGTATTTCAGCCAGGGTCTCCTGCTTCCAGAACAGGAAACGCCATTAGTTTACAGGAGGCAATCCTAGACCGTCAGAGAGCCCAAAGGGACGGCTCTCCTCACCCAGGGGCATTTGGAACTCCGGGAACCGCTTCAGAGAAGATCGCCCTGAATGGATTCAACAGCTATCAAAGACATACACAGGAGATTTCAGAGAGGCTGGCAGCTTCTTTTAAGCAGACTTTTACATTTCATTAAGAGAGGAAGAGGTGCCACGCAACTGCCTACAGCTAAGAACAAAGAGGAGGATATTCACGTGTTGTGGTTAGCTCGTTTTGCCTTTTGCTTAGGAGGGAATTTGTGATTCAACATATAGCTCTGGGCAAGGTGCTTGATTTTCTCTCCTTTCGTTCACACCGGGAGAGGGTAGGGGGGATGAGTCAAAAGCAAACACTATGTCTAAGTCAAGTTTTCTCTAGCACACATGGCAGCAGCTCCCATATCCCAAAAATCAACTGTCACAGAAACATCGCGTGTAGGTGATCCATTCTGATTGCCGGCTGATGCTTATCGTCTTGGAAACAAATACTTACACTTCTTTTTTTCTCAGCAGTGGCTTCTTCAGCTGCTTTCTGATACCTTTCAGAAAGAGGAAAGAAACAGAAAAAAAAAAACCCAAACAGTTTTTAAACAGAATACTGGATGTTCTTGAAGGCAGCCGAGATTGTTTTTCCCCCACCATAGAATACCACACTATTCTACGCACTTCACAGACCTATCAAATAAAACCAAAGGCTGGAAAAACAGTAGAACATAGTACCAGAACAATGCAAAGCGATAGAAACATCTTAAGTCACCCACTGTACAATAATAGCATACATTAATATTTTTCCTTACCTAAGCACTCTGATTCTCCAATACAGGCAGTTTACCTTGGAATAGCTGTATTGTTTCCGCCACCCAGCTGTCTGCTGTGCCCCCTTGCAGGAATAACTCAGCTATTTATACAGCAGCTGCTGAACCGTAACAAATTACAGCTTGGCATACGCAGAAAATCTACATAAGTGCCAGTTTATTTTACTATGCTGGGTTGTAAACTGCACCGATTCAGCAGTTGGTTCACGAGCAGCTGAACCATCCCAGCAGTGGAAACAGTAATCGCAGGGCTCCGAAGATAAGCCACCCTGGATCATGAATCAAAGTCCTTTAAGAAGCTAGAGAAAACTGCCCGCAATCTGCACAGCACTCCACCGGGCACAAGCACACCCACAGCTAGGAGCACCCAGACCCCGCCGATGAGTGCAAGGTGATCACGCTTTGCTTTTGAAACGCACAAATGAGTCAGACGTGACAAGTTTTGCCATTTGAAGTAGAGCTCTGCTTTTCAAAGAGATGGAACATCACCCAGCGTCTGCTTGGGCAAATGTTTCTGCCTTTCTTATCTGTTGTTTTCGTACAACTGGGAGTGTGTTCCAGGCAGTAAATGGGACACTAATATCGTAACAGTCACCAGCTTCAGACTTTAAATAATTGCTGGTATCGAACCAATAACTAATGTATATCCTGGGCACAGTTCCTTCTAAGAAAACACTCCTTACATGCAGATACCTGCTCTACTACTCATTTTTTCTTTAAACAATTGATTTTTTTCCTGCTGTGAATGGTGTGCTCCTATGTGGACTTCTCTTGTCACACTAGAGAGCAGACAAATTGCACCCTTACGTATTTCTGCTCTACGAGCTGCATTTACTGTACTGACCGAAAGCTGCTGAAGGAGTGTAGCCGGCCCTCTTTAATCCATGCAAACACATTAACCTATGTCTCTGTACTATAAAGTTTCCAAAATTTGAATGAGAAAAGTAAGTTTATGGAGGAAGAGAGATCAACGCTGAAGCAACAACAGAGACACGAGGATGCATCCTGGAAAACACACAAGGATTGAAGAGTCCCAGGCAGCACTCACATGCCCGCCCACCACGGCGCATGCTTTAAGGCTCTGCTGTTGGAATCTGTGCGTCTCTGACCTGACAGAACTGATAATTAACACTATGTGGAATGAAAAAAATGTTTTTACATACAAATATTTAGGTAACAGCAATTTAGAAAAATTGTATTCCTCACTGTGTGTGTCGGTGTTGGCAAAGCCAGTAAGCAGGACTGTGTTTTTCTGAGGAACTGACACTGCTTATGTTGAGGGACCCTACCTGATTAAGGAACAGCAGTTTGGATTACTTCCAGTAAGCCCTTTTCAAAGGATTATCAACATTTAGCAAGATGACCAGGTTCTGTAATCAAGCTTCAATGAATGAATAAATTACCTTAACAAGAGCTGGCAAAGCAAGCAGCTCCTCCCTAGGACAGAGTACTTCAGGAGTAACTTACAGAGCTATGTCTGTGTCAAGGCCAGATTGCAATTACCCTTCCCCTATAGACTCCATAAAGTTTCTCCCACATTCAAGATTTAAGTACTCCAAAACCTGGCTGTGCTATTAATGCACTAACCTAGGAGACCTGGGTGCCCAAATCCCATTGAAAATCCAAGCTTTAGTCTCTATATTTAAGGAAATAAAAGCTTTCCCAGAAAACATCTATAGGCTACTACCACTCAGCTTTCTCAGTGTGTAAAATATTACTTTATGATTTGACTGTAAATTATCCATCTCTCGGGAAAAGGGAAGGGTAATATTCCTTTTCTACACAAGCTGCTGAGATGTTTGGAAGGGGACACGGATGAAGAACGCAGCTACAGTGAAATTCTCTGACAGCTCTTCCCAGAGGGTTACATCCATCACCCGAGGTGACAGAACTACCGTTTCTAACTGGTCTCCAATTAACTGATAAAGCATTACTGCTACTTTTTGTAGTGCCAGGCAGGAAATGCCATGTTAACAGAGAAACCGGTGTAGTTCATGCTTAAGCAGTTAAAGATTTTCTGATGAAATAAAACCCTAATGGCAATAGCCACCTATACGCTGCCCTTGAAAACAAACTGCAATTTTGAGTTTGACAGAAAACGTTCCACTTGACAGCAGAAAGGTTATAATTCTGACTGCTGAAACAACAGTGTCAGCAACTAGCAAAACTTTTGCCCAGCAGATATTAAACCAGGACTGAAATGCCTGTATTAAGAAGCAAAGCAACTGTCAGTGACGCGGTCGTTGTTCAAGGTACCAGCTGCCATCTCACACGCACAGCTTGTGCTCAGCAGCCTCGCGGCACTTACTTGGAGAACCTCTCCACAAGAGCTGATGACTTGTTCTTGTTGACCAGAGAAAGCTCTTTCGCAGTGATTTTCAAAGACTGGGAACTCCATTGTTTTCTATTAAACGGGGAAGGCTCCATCTTATCACCACAAATACCTGCTCAGGAAGAAAGTACAGCGTCAGGCAATATGAATTCTGCGAGCAGAAAAGTCATTTCACAAAGTGATTTGATACTAAGCCACCGCTCAGGTGCTCCCAGGGTACGAGCGCCACTAAGCACTGATCGTTCAGGATCTCGTCCATTAACTGACTTAAAAAACGCATCAGATTAAAATTATAATTTCCTCTGCAGATACTATTGAGATGGTGCCCTTGATAAAACAGTGGCTGCAGTGAAAAGGGCCGAGATAAACCGTAAGCCAGAAGAGGAGTAAGAAGCGAGGTGTGATTGAAGAGGATGCCAATGTGAAGCTCTGCATTTCCTATAAACACGGGCTCCGGGAAGCCCTAATATGCCCTCTCTTGTTCTGGTTTCTAAACCAAATGTGCTGGCATTTATGTAAGAAGGCTGGAGTTATGAAACCTAAGAGGATGTAATTCCTATGCAAACATTTTTCATTCACTCTTGGAGGGCTCATTCTGAACGCAGCAGCCGTTTCCTCTGTGAGCTGAAACAAGTCCATGGAGGCAGCTGTAAACCTCATGTTGCAATAGCTACCAGTTATCTACAGCCCTGCTGTAAATGGGAAGAGATTTTGTACAGCTTTTCACCACAGAAGCCAACTAGGCTGTATCAGATTATTTTTTTTTTTTTTTACATACTTAGCTTTCTTTTGTGGAGGAGGAAAGGAGGGGAGATTAATGTAAGGAGTTCTCTGATAAGACAAAAATAAAGTTTGTAGGGCAACGCCTTTCCTTTTCTCCTCTTTTCTTTTATCCCTGGTCTCATGTCACACAATGCCTGTAGCAAGTGCACTGACAGATCCTGCAGTGTTAACATCAGGCAGGCTGAGCTCCTTCTCATGTTTTCCACCAGTTTCTTTAACTGATTTGCACCATTAGGTCACAGCAGTCTGAGATCAGGTCTGCTTGCCCACTAGTCGCACTGGAAATGGAAGCATCTTAAGACAGCTTGGTAGAAACAGTCAATCAAATGTCGGGAAGATCATAGAATCACAGAATGGTTTAGGTTGGAAGGGACCTTGCAGATCATGGAGTTCCACCCCCCCTGCCATAGGCAGGGACACCTCCCACTAGACCAGGCTGCCCAAGGCCATGTCCAGCCTGGCCTTAAACACCTCCAGGGATGGGGCCTCAACAGCCTCTCTGGGCAACCTGTTCCAGTGCCTCACCACCCTGAAAGGAAAACATTTCTTCCTCATGTTTAATCTAAACCTGCCCTCTTCCAGTTTAAAGCCATTCCCCCTCGTTCTATCACTACATGCCCCAGTAAAAAGTCCTTCCCCTGCTCTCCTGGAGCCCCTTTAGGTACTGGGAGGCTGCAATCAGATCTCCCCGGAGCCTTCTCTTCTCCAGGCTGAACAGCCCCAACTCTTCCAGCCTCTCCTCATAGCAGAGGTGCTCCAGCCCTCGGACCATCCTCGTGGCTGAAATCCTCATAGGCATATAATGCTCAAAAATGGCAAAGACTCGGGATTCTGCAGCACCTTGGTCCAGAAGAATTCAGCTGCAGCGAGCAGAGCCGCGCTGCTTTTGTGAGTCTCAGCAATTTCCAGTGCTGGAAGGGGAGCTCTGGGTCTGCCAGGTGCCCAGCTGGTGCTGGAACCAGAGGAACCTCTGCGGTGCTGCACCCTGCTGCTGCGCAGAGAGACAACAGCCGGCCGAGGAACACGCTGCCGTCGTGCTGGACGCAGTCAGGCAGAATGGGACTTTCTCTAACATTCCGTAATTCACCTGATGTCATGGAGAGAATGACGCGCCATGCTGGGACATGTTTTTTCAAGATAGTGATTTAGATGGTGCTTTGAGACGTACAGGTTGAACTATCACGGCAAACCAGAAAAGTTTCGCTAGTTTTGCTGGGATGTTGAAACACCCTGAAACTACTTATCGACGTTACATTTCCAGGTGCAGCTTCCTGCAGCTTCAGACTCGCGTCTCCCACTTAAGGCAGTCTCTGAAACGCATCCATCGCCCCTTCCAACTGGCAAGAGAAACTCAAACTGCTGAGTTACTTTCTGAAATTCATTTCTTGAAAACATTCTGCATCACCAAGTTACCCTCTTCTGTTCACCTGCCCGGACTGGAGTAACGGAAGGATGCTCTCCGTCCGGCTGGCTTAAAATAGTTACCAACTTCTGCCAACTGTCAAATCCAAAAAGGAAAAGGATCCAATTAGAATATGAGGAGTGCTCAATTTTCTCCCTTTTTAAATAGCATATTGCACATGTAAATAATATGCATTTCTGTGACTACAGGACATAGTCCCTGGTGTCAGTGCCCAGTAGCAAACTTTAGCCTATAGGTTTAATAAAGCCGTGGAATATGCACATGCAGGGATTATAGACAGAATTTACTCCTGAAAAATGTAAGTCCACATTAAAAAAAAAAATTTTGAATCAGCCACGTCACGCTACGGCTTAAAGTTTTGTTTTATGATTAATCTCATGCCAAAAGGGAGATCACCTGAAGCCCCGCTTTGCGGTTTAAATTGCCCTTCACAAACCAGCGCTGGTTCGCCCCGGAACGCGCGGCACGGCGCTCAGGAGAAGCCTCCCTTGGCAGAGGCAACAGCTTCTCACTGACACACACCTTACATGGAAGGACGGTTTCAGTAAAATACCGCGAAACCCAAATCCAGGTCAATTGTGCAGAAAATAAGCCCGGTTTTGATGCCCACGCATTCCATCACTCACTGTCCCTGGGTGCGTCTTCTCCCCTGTCGCGTTTTTGTTCCCTTTCCCAACCATTTTCTCCATTAAAGCCTCAGGTACCTTAAGACAATCAGGCCTGTTTTGGCAAAAACCTCCTTCTTGGGGCAGCAGTTACTGCCAGGACGTTCAAACGGGAAGTTAAGAAGCGTATCTGGAATGTCAGTCGCCAGAAGAGACATAAACCAGAACTCTAAGATGCCCTGAAACTTGGGCTCCCACATTTTTAACGCCAATTCCACATTCTTAGCGCTTCCCCGCGCGTTCATCGTTGCGTCGCGTTCAAGCATCTCCGTACTTTTTTTTTCGCTGCTCCTTCTGAATCCCTCCGTTCCCGGTCGCTTCAGGAAACCCTCCTTTATTGCCCGGGTTAAGATTTAAACGCGAGGGCGAGAATTCCGCAGGTCCCGCTGCCGGAACCCGGCGTGGTGTTGAGGGGACGGGAGGGAAGGGCTGTCCCCGTCCCGCCAAACCCAGCTGGGCAGCGGGATAAACCCAACGCCCTGGAAAACTCCTGGAAGAGAAACTCCTGCCGGACGCCTGGCCTGGCCCAGAGGGGACCCGGGGGCGCCGCCGAGGGGGACATCCCACCACCGGCGGCGGCGGCTCCTCAGGCTCCTCGCACCGCGCCGGGAGCCCCGAAAACACCTTTTATTCCCTCACGGCGACGCAGATTATGCTGCGCGGGACGGGACGGGACGGGAACGGGGACGGGGACGGGACGGGAACGGGACAGGAACAGGAACGGGGACGGGAACGGGGCGGGGGGCTACCCCCGCTGCGCGCACGGCTGTCACGGCCCCACGCGGCACCGCTCCCTCCCCGCCCGCAGTCCCGGTGC
>VZSF01002068.1:94841-105998 GCA_013398295.1 Chionis minor | reverse complement strand
CCCGCTGCTTCGCTGCCTCCGGCCCGGGGGGTCCCAGCCCCAGGAGGACACGGAGCTGTCGGAGCGGGGCCGGAGGAGGCCCCGGAGATGCTGGGGGGGCTGGAGCCCCTCTGCTGGGAGGACAGGCTGGGAGACCCGGTAGAGTAGGGGAGATGGTTGGACTAGATGATCTTAAAGGTCTTTTCCAACCCAACTGATTGGGTTGGAAATCTATTCTGTGATTCTGTGACAGGCTGGGAGAGCTGGGGGGGTTCAGCCTGGAGAAGAGAAGGCTCCGGGGAGACCTGCCAGCCTTTCCAGTCCCTCCAGGGGCTCTGGGAAAGCTGGGGAGGGACTCGGGATCAGGGAGTGGAGCCATGGGATGAGTGGGAACGGTTTTACACTGGAAGAGGGGAGATTTGGATGGGATATTGGGCAGAAATTCCTGGCTGTGAGGGTGGGGAGCCCCTGGCCGGGGTTGCCCAGAGCAGCTGTGGCTGCCCCGTCCCTGGAGGTTCAAGGCCAGGTTGGACGGGGCTTGGAGCAACCTGGTGTGGTCGGAGTGTCCCTGCCCAGGGCAGGGGGTGGCACTGGATGGGCTTTGAGGTCTCTTCCAACCCAAACCGTTCTGTGATTCTATGAAATGGGTAATTTCTGCCCTTCCCAGCCCCCCTTTCTGCACCGCTCCCCATCCAGGGGTGTCCTGGCAGTTGGTCCGTACAGCCCTGGGTGCCACAAGGCTGGATTTGGGCCCTGGAGACCCGCAGGCTGCTCCCAAGTCGGAGGCAAGGGTGGAATGACCGGCCTCAGAGCCGCAGCTTGTCACCCCTGCCCGGAACAGACCCGCGCACTGGGGGTCACTGGTGCCTGGCAGGTGCGAGGCTGTCGGGGGGGCTGCGTGGTGAGAGGAGGGAGTGCCTGTGCTTGGCATCGGGGTCCCCCGCAAACTCAGCGTGTTTGAAAAACAGAAAAAGGGTTTTCGGCAGCCAAACTAGATAACCTGCATTCCTGAGATACTGGAAAGTTTGTGTATCATCATTAGCGTGACACGAGTTCGCTCTCCAGCGAGCACAGTGGCTCCTCGAGATGTTTATCTGAACAATGTGCTTTCAGGAATAGCTTCAGGTATTTCTTTCTTTTGCTTTCTGCGTTATTCTTCGTAATGGGTAAAAAGTACTGAATTTGTGAGTTGAAAAAAATAATTGCTTGTAGTGGGTGCTATAGCTCAGTCTTCCCACTGCGGCGTTAATCAAGCCAAGAATTTACTGTGGCCTTTGTCATACCCACAGCTCACATCTACTTCGAGCTGTCCTGAATTCCCAGCCTTCTCGTTCCGTACTTGCGGAGCAGCTCGTGAGCCTCCCCGAGATCCCCAGACCATTAAGACAGGAAGTGAGTAGTTAAAATTAATACACTGATATTACTTTTATGGCGATATCAGCACCAACATGCAAAATTTACTCATTCCAGTAAAAAGCCTGAATTACGGCCCAGAAAATACATGGGGCTTTGTAAATTGCAGGCTTCGTAGCTCAAACAGCCGGCATCGCTCTCTGGGCACCGGAGGGTCGGAGGTAAGTCCAGGTGGAGCAGATGTGACATTGTTATTAGAGCATGTCAGCTAAACTTCTATGTGCTGTTATTAAATGCATGACTTGTACAGGAAATTGCATGTTTATCTGGGTTATGCGAGCAGGACATTTCAAGCTTGATTCAGTTGCCTACGCAGAGGTACCTGCTGCCATTTCAGACGCCCTCGGCTGGCTGAGACATCAGCACGGGACTGTTACAGCCTTGCGCTCCTCTGGACTGGCTTCCCCCCTTTTTCCTGGGGATGGGAACGCCATGGGGCATCTCAAATGACACCAGATGCCAGTGTTTGGGCACCTTTAGCAATCCATTCCCGCTTTACTGGTGTGCAGCCTCATCCGTAGAAACGCTGTAGTGATTTGTTGTGACTAACAGAAAATATTTCGATAGACTTAAAGATTTTGAAAGACATTGTCATCCTTCCCTCTGAATGTATACTTAGAAAAAGTGATCATTTTGAGAGTTACATATATGGGATGGAGTAATTCTTTGGAAATTTAGGAATATAAAATGTACTGCGGTAGTGCCTGTAAGTTTAATTATCCAAGTATCAAGGATAAAATGATGCATCTCGCTACTTACGTACATTACAGCAGCTCACAGATCGCTAATGAAAATCAGTGACCAATAATAACATTAACAAAAAAAAAATCAAACTAGATAGACTAAAGCCTCTGTGCTTATGCCACGCGTGCAGCATCCTCTCCCAGCAGGGTCTGGCTGTGCCGGTCTCGGGATTGCTCCATGTGGCCAAGGGATCTGCCTGTAGGATTAGTGTCTAAACGAGGCCACGCTGTAACGTGAGGCACTGCACACAACCGCCAGGACGGGCTGACAGGCAGATGAGTCGCAGTTAGAAGATACCACCTTGCTTTAATTAGTTGTGTGTAAGGTTTTCAGAATTTAACTGAGAATGTTAAAAACCTCCTCCTGGGTCAGGCTAATGACACTGCTAGCCGAGCAGTCATTCTCCAGTGGTGGCAACAAGAGATGCTGTTTGGGCAAGCGTGCGAGTCGGGGTTCTTGCTCTGGGTTTCCCTCTCTGGTATCCCGAAGGCAGTAGAGATGTTGAAGGTCTTTGCCCTTTTAGCAGCCTTTTATGCACCTGTTGCTTGTGAATTTATGCAATCCCTTTTAAACTTGTCGATATTGTCTCCACAGTGGTCTGTGACACCAGGTTTCAGACTTGCGTCAAAAAATACTTCTGCTTTAAACTAATCTCCTCTTTTCAAAGTGTGCCTCCTTGTTCTTCTATAGCAGGATTCCACGAATATCAAGTCTGCACTCCCTTATTCTACCACCTTCATGACTTGTAAACCTCAATAAGATCCTTCTCAGCTGCCATCTCTCTTAATTGAAGAGTCCTGGCCTTTTTGATTGCTCTTTATTAAGGCAGCTCATCCCCTGCCTCGTCTGGACCCTCTGTAACTCCATCACTGTCTTCCTGAGCAGAACCACCCTCCGGATGCGAGCGCAGGGAGGATTTCCAGAACAGCAGACCACGGGTTTGGCCTCACCTCAGTGTCCTGCCTGAAAGCAGCCAACGTTCCGCGCGTTTTTGGCTGCGGCTGCACCCTGAGCCAGCAGCTTCCGAGCTGTCAGTGACAGCGCCGCCATCTCTGCCCCGAGTTGCAGCTGACAGCTCTGAGCTCAGCACTGGTTTAAAATGTGCTTTCCTGTGGTTCGGCACGAGGAGGCTGTGAGTTGTTGGGATAAAGGGTGAACAAGTCAATAAGATACGAACAACCTGTTCCGGGGAAATAATCTCAGGTGTAATTATTAACACCTTTATGGTGCTTTCTTCTCTCAAGGGACAGCATCTTTCCTAGTGTTACTTTTAGAGCAGCAGAATGCAACTCTGCCAGTAGATTTATACCAGAGGGGAGAACCCAAAGAAATATTTTCTGTCTTCAGTCCTCCTTTTTTGATGTTTCATCCAATGTCTCGCTTTTGGTGTAGCAGCGCTTCCTGGGGGAGTCTGCATTCTCCGACTGATGTGCCGATTGTTGGGGCTGCCGAGCTTCCTCCAGAAGAGCCCAGCACTAGCAGACAGGGTGAAGCGGCTGTTGAGGAAACGCTCAGTGCTATGGACCATGCTCAGACCCCACATGGGATTTTTTTCTTTTTTCTTTTTCTTTTTTTTTGTTTTGTTTTTGAGTTCTCCACCCAACCGGTGAACTTCATGTGACCTCTCCCAACAGCACCGCTGGTTTGTTTAATCAGTGATTAAACTGGAATTTTATTTCCATTTCCAAACATACTCTGTCAGTCTTTACATTCCCTTTTTGTTTTTTAATAAAGCCAAGGCAATAGAAAAAGCCAACAAATCATTAAAGTACCATGGCATAACTTTCCCAAGGAGGCATCACACATCTGCATTAGATGTGGTGGCTTCGGGGCTGAAGAGCAGAAGCGTTGAGCCCTACGGAAAGCTGCTATTCCAGCAAGCGAGAAGCCGTGGCCGTCACGGTACGAGTGCCCTGTCGGGTCCTGGAGCCCTTCCTGAGCTCTCCTTCAGGCAGACAGTTCAGGACTCCAGGATTGCGGCTTCCGTGTGTGTCACCTTGACCAAGAAAAATAAACCTTAACTTTGTGAGTGAACGACGGTAAAAAACGTGTAGTGGTATCCTACAAGATCAGCGTGGGTTTTTCAGTGCAGGTTTTTTTCCATGTTGTGTTCCTCTTAAATATTGCTCGTTCTCTAACGGTCAGTGAGTGCAGAGTTGCATACCCCACAATGACTCCCTGAGCTCTTTCCTGAGGGGGAATCTAACTTGGACCCCATCGGCGGGCGATTTTAGTTAGCCTTGCTTTCCCACTGCATCGTTGCATTCGTTAGCGTTTTGGTTTGCCAGCAGTTTGAATGCCCGAGTACTTGGTGTCGTGAGTTCCTTCTCTGGCTCTTTCCACTCGGTTTGCATATCCTGAATAATTTTATATCATCGGTCAACTTTGACACTTCATTGTTTACCTCTTTTTCCAGCTCATTGACTATATTGTACCATTCGGGTCTCAGCGCAGAAACGTGCTCTATTACAGCACTACATGATAAAGGAAAAGCTGCTGCTGCCTCACGATGAAAAAATCCCAACCTCCCACCAGTGCAGCACCACCATTTCCGAGCGGTACCGGCAGGACGGCCTGATCTCTCCCCCGGTGTGTTGCAAGCCCCTTTTTGTCTGCAGGTAACTTTAACCACGCGGTTGCTCACTGTGAGCTCTTTCATTCTCGGACAGTCAGAGTTGCTTCTTTTTCTTGAATTACGGAATCCGTTCTCACTCAGCCCTCTTGGGGCCTGAGAAAGATATTGGATCTACCTGATGAACACAGTTATGGATTTCTTCCCTTTTGTACGCATTTCAGGTTATTGGGAAGGGAACAAATAGAAGGGATGAATGGATTCCCTGCAGGATGTATGTTCTCTGGGGGACAAAGCCAGAACTGCTGAATAGTTCTTGTAGAGCCCTTTCCTGGCAGCTCATGGCTGTTCTCGGCATCGGTGGTTGGTGCTGTAGCCTTTGGAGCACGTAAACCTGGGTTCCCATCCGAGAGGCTCCACAAAGCAGTCCTCTAACAAGTGAGTATTTCACAGCCACTAATCTAGTGATTTGGTTTTGGATCTTCCTAATTAGCACTCGTTAGGTGACTCTTGCATTAATTGAAGTTCAGGAAACACCATCCCCACTTTACAATGGGCGAAGCAAGGAACAGGAATCTGAAATGGCTGTTGAGTAACAGGTACAGCTGGGATTAAAGTCTAGGGTCCTACCTTTGAGGCATTATGTGCTCTTTCTTACCAAGACAGTCAAGTAAAGATTGAAATACCCTTGGGAAGAAGAATAAGATGGAGAAAGAGAGGAGAGCTGGCAGGCAGCTCTGCAGAGCTCCTTTGCAGATGATCGATAACAATATTTTCCAAACAACTAATGAGCTTTTCCTTACTTACGGTGTCAATCTGTCCTTCTGAGTTGGCGTTCTCAGTGGAGTGCAGGGCTGGGGAGATGAACTGATTAATGCCATTGGTTTTATCCATCTCTTTTCCTGGAGCTTATCAGATGTTGGGAGGCCCTTTGGACTTAATTGCCTTTTGAAAGGCGTAATTGCTAACCTGACTGCTGAGGTACTGTCACCAGCACAGCTCCTGGTGAAGAAAAACGTCTCCTGCCAGAAGCCGGTGAGTCTCAGAAGCCTTTTGCTAAATAGGGGACTTTTGGTAGCGTTAAACATTAACGTCCTTCACAGCTCCCATCTGTTCAAGGTTCAGGAGGGAAGCCGTGCTGAGTCAGCCTGGCAGCTCTGTTTCCTGCTCCAGCTCTCTCCTGCCTGATTCACTCGCTCTTCCGCTCTGCCAGGAGCCTTAGTCCTGGATGAAGCAATAAGAGGGAGGCAGAGGGATACTTCAGCTAACGCACCACGTCATTGGAGATCACTTCCCCATAACTTCGTACCCGGTGGGTTTTCTGCCTGGCCTGTGAGTAAATCCTGGTGCGACAAGAAGTGAAACTCACGGGTACCAAAAACCTCCCCCTGAGCTGCAGAATTTCCTTCAGCCATTGGGAACGCCACGCCACGCTCGTACCACGCAGCAGGGCCGTGCTTCTCCCGGGCAGCGCTGGGCACTGTGCTGTGAATTCATCGGGCAGCTTATTCCTGTCTTGCTGTTCCCTGCATGGATTGCTTTCGTACAGGCGCTTTAAATAAAAAAGTAAATCCTTTTAACTGTGGCAGTTTCAAGAGAGTGGCATGGTAGCAGGGAAGGAGGGTAGGCAGATGAGAAGAGCTGTTTTATTTAATATTATTGCCACAGTATTTACACTCCAACACTGCCAAGTCTTTGGGTGTAGCCAGAGTCTGACATGGGAAACGGATTGTTCAGTGCCGTCGCCTCTCGGAGCTGGAGCTCAGTGCCGTTTGCCTCGCGCTGAAGTGTGTTGGAATAAGACCCAGTGATTGCTGCTCAGCAGCTCCGAGGCTGCCCGAGGCACCTATCCCGTGCTGGTGGGATTTAGTTTTGCCTGGAAAGCAAACCGTTTACTTCAGCGTGGATGGAAGTTTGTGAAAATGCAACTGCACAAGCTCTGCTGAGCTCAGACCTAGAAATAGAGCCAAGAGTCTCGCTGGCTGTGGATGAAGCTTTGCTGTGGTTACAGGCATCGTGGGATCATGTGACGATGCAGCTGATCTTTCCAACATACAGCGCTCTCGCTTCAGGCCTCTTCTGCTGCACAATAACACATTTAGAGTTCAAAACATCATCTCCATGCTAGGGTCGTCATTTATTGATAACAGAATTAGCAGTCAAGAGTTGGTGAGGCAACTCCTCTGCCTCTGCTCATGTTCCCGATTCTCCCAGGCTTCTTCCCAGCATCCCAGCCCATCCACAAAGCCTTCGGCATCCTCAGCTAAGGGATTTCTGAATAGACACGGCTTCTCCCTGCAGCACAAAGGCACTGTCTGTCCTGCTCAGGACAGCATGTCGTGAGCTATTCCTCAAGTGCCTGGGTTCTTCTCAGTTGAGTGAGTTAAGGGGAAGATCAGGTCTAAGTCGGACGCTGAGCCCCTTTGAGATGTGTTGACAGCGAAATGTATGCCTTGACACAACTTGAAAAGAGCTCTAGGGCGGGAAGGGAGCAGGGAAGTGTCAGTTGTGAGTTGCCGCCCTCTCCCGAGATCCCTCCTCCTGCGAAGAGCACGGCCCTGGCTCTTCCGTGACCTCTTTCTTCCTGCGGGATAACGCAGGGTAATGGCAGGCAGAAAGTCAGCTGCTCTGCCACAGGGTTAGTCGTCTGAATAGATGAAAGGAAAGTGGTTTGGTGTCCAAATGAATGTCATGGCTTTATAGAAGAATTAAAGCCAGATGTTTCCAACAGGCCTGCTGAGACCAGCCTTTTCTGACATATTTACCAAGCCACCAAGGAGGCCCAGCCAGCGTCTGCAGAGCTCCATGTTAGGAACACCCTGTGATCCCGAAGGCTCCACTGCAGTTGCTGGAGGCACCTTGGCTGGCTGGAAGGACGGCACGCAAGAGCCGAGGCAGAGATAGTGCTGCCAGCGCAATATTTATTCAGTGTTTAAAAATATTTATCCTTTGCTGATAATGGTGATGTATAGCAACCAGACCAAATTTAGCACCTTTGGACAAAATACTGGGGCCAAAAGATGGTCTGGCTGTGCTGGCACCGGTTCCGATTCCACCTGGGGGGTTGCAGGCGCAGGGCAGCGTGTCGTGGTTAACAGAGCCCAGATCGTCATCCCTGTCCCGGGGACTGACCTCAGACCCCTTGGACAGGCTGGTGCTCAGTCGAACGGAGCGGGAAGGCTTTTGCTGTGCAGGGACTTCAGAACCGGGAGAATGCACTGTATCCTTGGATCAGAACCAGGAGAATGGACTGTATTCTTGGGTCAGAACTGGGGAGAATGCACTGTATTCCTGGAGCAGAACTGGGGAGAATGCACTGTATTCCTGGAGCAGAACTGGGGAGAATGCACTGTATTCTTGGATCAGAACTGGGAGAATGTACTGTATTCTTGGATCAGAACCAGGGGAATGCATTGTATTCTTGGATCAGAACCGGGAGAATGCACTGTACTCTTGTGTCACACACGTGGCGTTTGTATTCAGCTGTGACCGTAACTAATGACCATTCCAGTGTGGGCAGAACAGAGGTAAAGGACTAGGAAAAGGGAAACTGAATCCTTGCCTCAGCGCGATCGGGCAGAGAGCAGCGTTTCCCACTTCACTAGGGAGTAACCAAAACCTCAGGCCTGCTGGGTGTGCGGTTCCAGCTCACACCCAGAAGTAATTAATCTTTTTGCCAGCAGAGCTGCTCCAGGCTTCTGACTACAATAGGTATTGCTCGTTTGCATTCACCAGGCTGCCTGGTGGTTACAGCATTCAACTTCTGGCCTCCTAAGGACAAATTCCTGATGCTGTGCCCTCAGTGCTACCTCGGGGTGGAGTTTCCTCTTGCGAAATCAGTGGGTGCTGAAAATGTCCTGTTGGCTGGGATGACTGGGAAAGGCTTTGCTGGCTGTTTCAGACCTACGTGTCACGGTGCTCCCTCTTCCTCCTGCCCCATCCCAACTCCTGGGATTCTACTGCTCTAGAGTAGCAGGTCCAGGGTCCTGGAGATCCAGTCTGCCACTGGGGCTCCGGGCTTCTGCTGGGGAATAAATGACAAACGCGAAAGGTGCACCTGAAGCGAGCAAAAGTAAATAGAGCAGAGGGAAGTGAGGTGGCAGGAAATCCCGGTTTTTACTGGCACCCGCTCACGTCAGATAATTTGACCTGTAAGAAAAAAGAAATCCCTCTGTAGTCCCAATTCCACAAAGCTGGGCAAATGACTGTCATAAAAAAAGGAACTTTGGGCCGTGCCCTTCGCTTGTTCTCACAACATGACATCTTGTTTCAGCGTGTGCATCAACTCCTCCTGCTCTGCAGTCACGGACAGAGGGCACAATTGTTGCTGCTGCCTTTCCAAAACCAACTGCGGAGGGGAGGCCTTTGGGAGAAGAGCTGTGAGCCAGGCAGCAGCCTCCTGGCAGCGCTGGATGGAGTTCAAGGAAAACTGTTTGCCTCGCCACCCCCCTGTGAGTTAACAGTAGAGGGTGACTAAGAGGAAAGAAACTTCACCATGCTATAAACACCAAAATGTTTGTATTTGCCTTCAGATGGGCATTAACATTATCTGATTGTAGCGTGTTCTGTTTCTTGAACTGTGTTGCTTCTGCGTGGCTCCCTGAGGAGACAGAGAGTCATTGTTACAAAGCATGAATTATTTGCTACCTCTGTCGGCTGGGCCTGGTTTTCCAGCCCATCTGCACGTAAAGCCAAGGAGGCTGTAATCGTGTAAGGGCTCTGCACGGCTGGGCACCGACCAGGTTACCAGCCGGGAATTTCAGTCAAGTGGGGGGATCTTGTGGGAGTAGGGCAGAACCAGCTTCAGGAAAATGATCCAATGTCAGTATTAGTGACAATTTACATCCCATCAAGGCCTGGATTCAGAATCCTGAGCTCCTGTAGGGTATCCGGGTACTCGGACTGTTTGAACACGAGGCTCGGGACTACTTTGTGCTGCGGTTGGTTTCTCTATTCCTTTGATATCTCTGTTTAAAGCGATGGGCGTGCTAAAAATTAATGAGCAGATTTGGAGATAAAGAGGTCTGTAAAACAGGGATAATACTGAACTGCTTCACAGGGGGCACAAGGATTAATGAGTTAATATTCGCAAAGTGCTTTGAAGATGAAAAGTGCTAAGTCTGATTACGTCTGGTGGGTGAAGTAGATGAGAACGAAGAAGAGGTTCTCAATTCCATACTGTAACTACTGGGAACGGGGTCTCGCTAAATGTCATGATAAATAACGATCTGAAGACGCTTTGCTCTCGTGCTGTCCCTGGCAGTTTGTCGTCGGGCAGCCCCTGGCAGGAGATCGGTTTCCAGAACGGATGCCGCAGTCTGTAAATAGTCACATCTCATTTATTCTGCTCAGTTACTCATTCGGTTTCTACAACTTTCATTTGCTTTTCTTTCATTCCTGTCTGTCTCGGAGATGCTGGTCAGTGAAATGCCCGCAGAACCTGCCAGCTGGAGCGTCACTGTGCAGCGTGGCTGCTGTTCCCGCGGCTGATCTCGTCAGCGGACCCCAATTATTGACTGACTCCAACACCCCCGATCCGGCAGACGGGACGGTACTCGGTGGGGCGAGCGGCGGGGACCCGCAGCAACAGCCGAGGGCTGAGAACTGTCCTCCCCCCGCACCAAACCCCCTGCAGAATGGATTAATTCTTAACAGATTAAAATTCATTCTGGATTAATTCTTAACAGAACATGTCTTGACTGCAATGCCCCAAACAGCCCCGGTTCTGTGCTCTTCTGTCATGACTTTTGTGGCTCTTTCCCCGTTGCTCTAAATCTTGAAGGTCTCTTTCAACCCAAGTGATTCTATGAATCTATGAAATGGTGTCCAAGTGGGGGTTTTTTCCTTGCAGGAATCGCTGCCGTGGGGCCGGGCGACACCAACGAGCCAAGGCACACGCGATTCCGGTGTCGGGGCCTCGTGGTCGGAGTGACGTGCCACGCCGTGACGCGTGGGATCGGCGCGATTCCCGTGGGCTCAGCCGGAGAGGGGCTGACGGGGTGGCCTGGTCCGCCCCAGCCGCTGCCGTGGCTTCTGCCCTCGCTGCTCTGGCGGGAATCCCGCGTCCTGCCGCGCTTTCCCCCGTTTTTTCCCCGGTTTTCGCGGCTTCTCCGCTCCCTCGTGAGGGAAGGCCGGGCCCTGGCCCTGCCCCTGCCCCGGCCGCCGGCGCGGGGCACCGCGGCGCCGTGGCCTGTTCGGCAGCGCCCCCTCGGGGCTGGCCGGGGCAGAGCCGAAAAGAGAAAAAATCGGGAAAATCCCGCCGGAGCCGCCTGCCTCTGGTGGGAGAAAAAAACCCACATTTTGGGCTCTTTCCTTCCCAAAGCGCAGGACTCGGGAATTGCCGTTCTCCGCCGCGGCGGCGCGGGGCAGCCCACTCCCGCCCGCAGGGGGCGCCCGCTCCCCCCGCCCGGGCCGCCGAGGGGGAGTGGGCGGGGCCGGCGCTCCCCGTG
>VZSF01002068.1:70992-94157 GCA_013398295.1 Chionis minor | reverse complement strand
GGTCGGGGGGGGAGGTGTGGGGGGGCTCCTTTACGCGAACACCAAGGTACTTTCTGCAGCGAAGAACCTGTAAATGACACGGGTTGGGAAACGCTTCCTTAAACTCACCGCCCCAGTTCTGAACCGAGCATTATTGGACTTGCAGGGAGAGGAACAGACCACGCCGTGAGCGCGGAATGACAGGTTTTGGAATTTGATTTTGCAGTATTTAACTTGCAGAGGAACTGCCCGAAGTATCCAAGCTAACGGGAGCTGCGGCCCCCCATGAGCGTGGCCCGGAGAGGAGCTGAGCCTGCGACGCGCAGGTGGCCCCTCCAAGGCAGGTCCTGGAGCCCACTCGGGGGCTCTGAGCCATTGTTGCAGACGGGGCTCGGGCTGCTTGGAGGGAGCTGGAGCACATCGGGAGCCCGCGAGGCCAGGCCACGCGCGTCCGGCTACTCGGCAAATCCTTCCCGAGCACAAACGTGACTGACTTTGGTAGCTTTGTTTGATCTCCTCCTTTCTCTTCCGCCGATAGAGTTGCGAGTTAGTTTCCGTGCTCTTCGCTCAGGGAGCATCAATATTGTTGAATTTTGAGTTGCTGAGGACATCCCGGGTTTTCTGAAGGTGCCTCACCACTGTGGGGACAGGGAGCTCCAGCTCTTGACTGGGTGTTCTGACACGCTGTGGCTGGGTGCTCGAAAGCAGACAGCAGCTTTTATCTCGGCATCTTTGGGGTTGCCTGAAAAATAAGGTACAGAACCGGGTTGTGTTAGAAGTCCTGAAGCTTTCGGGAGGATTACTTGACTTGCTTTAGCTGCCAGCGTTATGTTTTAGACTTTAGGCTGAAACACATTGTGTTTGTGAGTCAGTTCCTTCACCGTGTGCGTGGTGGAATTCCCACTTTTAATATCTTTTAGCTCAAAAATCTTGGTGCAGTGAGGGCGCGGTGTAAGGAAAACATTATTTTCCTGCGTTTATGTTTGGTGTAGGTCTTGTTTCTCACTTGCAGCCAGGACCAGCACGCTGTTAACAACCGATAATTAAGGTGCATTGGGAATATTATTAAGTGCACTGTGAAAAATGTAATTGCTAATGGCTTGCTGTGCCTGCTTTGGGCTTCGGGTACCTATTCCTAATTCAATATATTAGAAATTTATTAGGAAAACTGAAATCTGTGCATTTCAGGTGGGTGAAACGCTGCCCTAGTTGTTGCCAGCGATGTTTCCTACCTGGAAAACCAGGACTGTGTGAAGTACTGAGTCTTGCTGGCCCTCTTTTTTAGCAGGTGAGGTTTCCTGCTTCCCTCCAGGCGGCAAACCCCACCGATTGTCCCTGCTCACGCCGAAGTGAGGGACACCATTGACGCAGCGGAGGTGATGCCATCTTCACAGGGCACAGCTGTGCGTTTAGGAGGCACCCCTGGTTGTGGAGTGCTCATACTGGCTGATGAAAAAATCACGCTGCATTCAGTGGAAGTGCCTCTCTCGTGACCGTTAAAGTTAATGGGTGTTTTGAGAATTACCTGGGACGTTCAGGGTACTGAGGTGTTGTTACGCGATATCCTGCCGTCAGCTCCAAAGGAGTTCTGCCTCTTGGTTTTGGTTTGACACCAGCTTTCTCTCTCTGGTTTTTTGGGTTTGCTTCACAGCCTGGATAAGCCTTGAGAAGGTGGCGGGTAACTACGCTGGCACGTGCCTGAGTCCACCGCAGCTGCACAGTTCCCTACCTGTCTACTCTTTCCAGCCTCCCATAGTTTTGCTGACCTTTGGTTTTTTTCCCCTCTGCTTACATTTCCACTTCTGGAAAATGCTTAGATTGTCACCTCACAAGTTTTATTAAATCCTCTTCTGGATTTTTCACTTAGATTCCCTTCCAGAGAGTCAACCTGCTCTGGCAAGTCTGTCACAAGCTCAGTGTTAAGATTTTGGTTGTAGGGTAATTTGAATTAATATTAAAATAGAATGCTTTAAAAAAAACTCAGAGTGCTTTAATTTTTGTTGGCTTAATTGGATCTGTTAAATGTAATTAGGCTGTTATGATACAAAAAATACTCTTTGCCGTCCTTTCAAAATGAGGCAGATGCTTCGATAGTCAATTTTGAGGAATTGCTTGAGGAGAATCTTTGATCCACATTTGCTGAAAGTCCCATAAACTGGAGGGAAGCTCTGCCGAGGAGGACAGCTTTGTCAGCTCATGGACACCAGCGAGTGTTCCTAACCTTTGTAACTCTGTAAAGCTTTAACCTCATCATGAAAGTTCCCGATAGCAGCTGGGAGGATTGTTCTGCAGCCAATCAAACAGGCTCGGTATTTGTTAGCCTCAGTTAAATAAGCAAGAATTGATATTTTGGCCTTCTCTTCAGAAGAGCCGCTTGCCAGGACGGGTGGCGCTGCTCCTGGAGCGTAGCAGGCTGTATTTTCAAAAAGCTTATGTAAATGAGGGACTTCTCCTTGCGCACTCCGCGGTACCTTGCTGTTAACACGCATGACATCAGGGCTGGGTCTTGCAGAATTGCGTTACATGTCATTAAGTGTTTCTAGAACAAAGGGGAAGTAGCCCACGCGCTGCTTCAGGTGTGTATTTCAGCCCATGTATTAATAGCTCCACTGATCACGTTACCAGCCTGAATGCATTTAGTTTCTGAGCACTTTTCACTTGGACCTGTGATTTCTGAACTTCGGTGTCACCGTGTGTGTCTTTCGGTATTTGCTGAAGTGAGTAACATCACCTGGCACACTCAGAGCTGCTTTCTGCTTCTCATCCCCTCCAGAAGTGTAGTAACCTCCCCAAAGCGTTTCAGTTTCACTTTATCATACTTATTTCTTAAAATTACTCTCAGCTTGAGCTAAACGCTGACCTCAAAGACGTAAGGTAGTGAGGCGGTGTTTATTTTTATAAAACAATGAATCATCTCCTGGCGGTGCCTTGTCTTTTTTGCTTTGATGAAAAGTAAATTCCAGGAAATGGGATCTGCTGGTTTTCAGTTCCTGAGCAGGCAGCCACGCGGACAGGTCATGCTGCGTCACTGGAGTGACCAGCAGCACAGCACAGTTAAGTTTTGAACTTGCTGAGCTGCGTCGACAGTGGGAGTATGTGGGTGCAACAGGTTACCGGGTGTTTCTTCCAAGGTTGTTTTGTTGGAGAACAACTACTCTGCCAGCTAAGAAGGGAAATGCACGTGTGTCCTTCACGCTGAACTATTGCTAGTTCTTTCTCTTTCCAGCTGTATTCCTCTGCTAAGGTTAACGGAAGGGGGAAAACTCCGCTGCTGCGTGGATTAAATCGGTTGTGCGTGGGGGATTTTGAATCCCAAAGAGGACCTTGCAAAAATTACAGTCTTTGTTTTGCTTTCTCTCAGGATTGTCTTGAACCTCTCCGGTGTTTGGAGGCTTTTTGTTACTGAATTTGGGCTTGTCCTTGTAGCAAACAGCTTTGGAACTAGGTGTGACCTTGGCAGAGGAATTATCTCTAAAGCTATTGCAACTGCTTCCTTATCCTTTTGCTTTATGTTTGAGGCCCGGTAGTAAGCCACTCCTTAATTTCAGAATCCAGCACACCAGCCTCTGAAATATCAAACTTCCTTATTTGTGAATTTGTGAGATATGAGCTAGGATTAATGGCTTTCACCTTTTAAATTCGAGCAAACGGTGCGGGTGAAGTGGGCTGTTGTTCAGTGCCTGAAGGAACCTGGTTGGAGGACACTGTATTAGTTGCTTGCAGGGTGTTAGGAGTTCTGGGGAGGGGAATTTTTGCGAAAGCGTAGTTTTCTTGCCTGTGTGGATGGAGTTGGTTTTATCGCGGTAGAGCAAAAGCCATTGCAATGCTCGTCCTCTGCGCTGTTGCTGGGTTAGTGGATGTGTCGCCCAAACGCCTTTGAGCTTCTGAGCAGCTCTCGGAAAGGGACCTTGGAGGGCACCATCTTTTGCCATAGAAATAAGTGTTTATGTCAGGAATCCACCGGTTTCCCTTGTCTGGCTCATTCTTTACCCTCTTACTCTAATTATGGTCCTTGTTGCCCAGTCTCAAAGTGAGCTGATCCTGTTCCCTCTCCCAGCAGGCTGTGACGGCGTGTGCATTTATCTCGGCGCTTCAAAAACTTTCATCTCTCTGGTTGCAGGTTTAAGGAAATCATTAGCGCACACTGATGTGTGTAAGATGTAGGTAAACTCATGGGGAAATCGGGTAGCACTCAGGTAAGTTCATGAGGAATTCTGGCATGGCGTAGGTGATGCTTGGTTAGTACAGATGTCACTAATTCAGTAAGTCAGTAGTTTCTTCTCCTTGAAATATGTTTTTTTACCTTCCTTTCTAGGAAGGGGTCTGGAGGAGGGAAAATTTCCCTTTCTGGTGAAAGGGGACTGGAGCATTATGACAGTCAAGTCTTTAAAAGCTTATGAGTTACCAGAGTCCTTGACGGCTAGCCGCTTCCTCTGCTGATGTTGTCGGATGTCAATAAAGAGAGGTTGAAGGCAACACTTCTAATGGAGGTAGAAATGAAATACTTGGAAAATACCAAGGATTTTCCTGTTTTGATTAATGAAAAATCACATAGGTGCTTAATAGCTGGGTTAGACACTTGCGATGTGGAACTCTATAGAAAAATCACTAAATTCACCTGTATTATGTGGCTTGATTCTAAAGGATCTTTTGGGTTATTTTTCCTACTAAAAGCGTTCTGGTCTCTTCAGCAGGTAACATCGAAAGGTGCTGGCTTAAACCCTAACGCAAAAGTCTGGCAAGAAGTACCCCAAGGCAGCGGCGAGGCTGTGCCACCAACAAATGGCGCAGAGCACTCCTGGCAAGAACCGGCAGCCGCGCAAGGGACTCACATGGAGGGTGAGATGTCGCGGGCCCATGTTGAGAGAGCAGCCGGGATGCGTCCCTGGCTACGTGGTGCCGGGGTTTCTCTGGAAGAGAGGTCAGCAGTGAGAAGCAACCTCTTGCTCTCGTCCTTGAGGTTGTTAGTGCTGATGTAGCGAGAAGTGTGAAATGAAGGTGAGAAAGCAGTAGCCAGTTTGTAGAGACGCTGGGTCTGACCAGTGAGCTTTGGTTTAGGGATTCAAGGCGGCGTCCAGAGCTGTGTGAGGATGGAACGCTTCAGCGGGTGACAGGATCCGAGGGGCCCGGTGATGACTGAGTAACGCGCTAAGAGGGAAACAAAACGCTAAATGTGTAGAAATGGATTCGTGACTTGTCTCGGTCACCATTGCTGCACTTTAGTGTATACTTGACCCTGTGAACAGGAAGATAAGGTCTGAGGGCCACCTACAATCCTGGTCCATCGCTGAGGTGCTGCAGGGAACTGTTAGTAGCATTTGCACTCGAGTAGAAACTGCAGAGCACCTGTGATTACTCCTTTCAGTTCAGTCTGTATTCTGTTTCCATCCCCGTTTTCCATCCTTGCTGCGTGGTCAGTCCTGTTGTCCAGAACTAAATACTCAAACAGTTTAACTCTTCTGGTTTGGCTTAGAGCTGGTATGAGGCTGGTTGTGCAGCTGAGGTTACTCAAATACAGCAAAGGCCTGTTGAGCAGGAGGCAGAAGGATCCCTGGAAGAGGGTTTAGGAAAAGTTAGGGATAAAGAAGGGAGGATTCAGCTTGCGTGGCCCTGTTAAAAGTTTCTGGTAAGTCAGCAGAAGTGGAGAGAGGTACTGAGGTTGGGCATTGGCTGAGAGAAACTCGTTTGTCTCTTCGTAACAAAGTGAAGCAATCATGGCACTGTCACTGCTGGAAAATGAAAGGCAGTTTTTCCATACGCATTGTTCTTGCTTGGAAGTAGTTGAATAATATCTCTTCTCAAGGTATGTTTTTAGTGGATTCCTCATTAGTGTGGAAAAGATGACGCAGGGCGGTTGATTTTTAGGGAACGATCTCCTTTGCTTGACTGTGGGATTAAACTAAAATTGCACTTGTTTCTCTCTGAAGCAGCTGTGGTGAAGACTGAGATGAGGTGTCCTGAGCAAGAGATTGGCCAGTTTCAGTGTCGTTCCACTGTGTTTTATAACAGTCACTAGACGCTTCTGAGTCCTTTATAGAAATAAAAATCGTGTAATGCGTTGAAGAAGTGATGTAAGCTTAGTGCTTTGTTTTTAGGAACGTCATTTAAATATTTAAATTGCAGGTGTAAAGCCTGTTCTTTACATCCTCTGCCACTTCCAGGGATCTTACAGTTTCATAACCCTGGTATTTACTTATTCCCGAGACCCTAATGCGAACCAGAAAATGTTTCTGAAAGTGGAGAGGTAGAAAGTGTTACCCGATACAAAGTCTAAGAGGCATAAACTAAGACTAGACGTTGTCAGTTAAAGCATTCTGGAGTATTTGTTATAATGTTGGTAGCCAGAACTTTTCAAATGGAAGATATTCTGAAGGTTGTGGTAGCTTTTCTGTTGACGATGTGTTCTTTCGCCAGGTAACATAGAGACTTCCGAGGATAGCTGCAAGCAATATGAAGTGATGTATTCCCCGTCTTGTGAAGCCACCAGAAATGGCACAGGAGTTGATGACGCGTCTGCAAATGGGATTGTCCTAGCAACTGAAGATCTTGGATACCAAATCTATGAAGTGTCTGGTGAGTACTCGAGTTAGAATACCACTGTCAGTATCTGTAATCCTCCGAACTCTGCTGCAGTTGTGATGTGACTTGTAAATCCCGAGTAGCAACTTTGAAATGTTCCATTCAATGTGTGTTTAAGAAGATCCAAGCGAGCCATAGCGCTGGGCCAAGTGGTTGAAAACCGTGGGATCTAATTCAATTTGAGGATTTGTAATGTTGGGGGTCTTTAAGCATGTCCTTAACCTTTTCCCCTTGGTCTTACCCAGAAGGATTCACTCTTTTATTGTACAACGAAACGTCTTCTTGCGTTGTATTCTTACCGTGAAACTGAGGTCTGATGGTGCATGTGGTAACTTTTAGGTGAAGGCAGCTCCACTGTGTCCACAGAAGACATTAGAGAATGTTTGAAAAAACAACTTGAATTCTGCTTCTCACGGTACAGTACAGTTAATTCAACTTTGTATAAACCCTTGATTAAAATTGTTGACAAATTTTTCCCCTTTCTTGGCTTGATCTGTGCTGTCATCTTCATCGAAACGTTAACTGTGAGTGAGAGAGTTGGTTGCAATGTGCAACAAGACTTGCTGAAATGCTGTGGAAACCCTGCGGTACCTTTCAGCTGTTTCAGTCCTGTCTGTGTCCTATAATGAGAATTGAGTATCACTTACTGGGCTTCCCAGTTGTAAGATGGTGAGGTAATTTAGCGGTGTGTTACCAGAAGAGGTCTCCTGGGCAAGATCCTTTTTGCAGACTAACGTGCAGAGCATTGTAACTTTCATTAAGGTTTGGTTTGGTTTTCATTTGAATTATCTTGTTCTGCTTTGTTTTGATCTGCTAGGATGTTTTCCAGGAGAGAAAATCTGAGCACATTTTGGTGAGAGTTAGCTGTGAATGGTATTGGTGAATAGTTAAGCCTGCAGTTACCCTGTTGTTTTGAGGCTTCTGTAAATAAAGTTCAAGGTTTTTATAAAGTAATGAACTTGTGTCTTTTTAGCGAGAATCTTTCGAAGGATCTGTACTTGATGTCTCAAATGGATAGTGATCAGTTTGTTCCGATATGGACAATTGCCAACATGGAAGGTATTAAGAAGCTGACGACTGATATGGACCTTATTCTTGAAGTTTTGAGATGTAAGTTGGGGTGTTTGGTCTCTGTAGTAGTAGAATGAAGAATCCTTCCTCGCTTTCGAGAAACGCAGTAGTCTCGTAGCTGGTTATAGCACATTGTTCTGGTAAATGGTGACAGGAACCTCGTTCTGCAGAGGTGTTTGAATAAGTGGCTGTTCCAGACTCCTGAATTCTAGTCACACTTTATAATAAACTACCTAAATCTGCCTCAGTAAGAGGCCACTCTAAAATATGTTTAACAGTGAAGGTCTTACTCTGGGAGTAAACCTAGTTGTCTGATTCAATGCAAAAGTCTGCTAGAAAAAGCTTCTTAGAAAAAATTCGGTAGAATTCTGCTGCCATACTGTCCAGGGCTGATTCTGCACGTGGCTTCGTGCGGAAACAGCTGTAAGTGAACTTTTTAACTTGATTCTGCCTAGATTTCCCTACCCTGACTTCAGCTTTTCATAATAGCGCTCTCTCTAGGAATGTTTTCATATGCTCTTACTTGAATTCGAGCTGGCAGCGAATTGAAATTGGGACCGAGTGTTTTAGATACCCAAGCCGTAGATGGAGGCAACATCAGACAAACAGTTAAAATGTACTGAAGATCTAATGGGATTTAGCTGATAAAACAGTCCTTTACCCTTAATTCAAGAAATGTGGTTTCCTAAGCGGTGCGTCGCAGTTCTGTGTTCCACCCTGGATAACGGAGTCGGGTACTGCTGAGACGTTTTGCAGCACACAATGTCCGATGTTAAGCCAACTTTTATATTTAACTTGTAGCTTCTCCTATGGTACAAGTGGATGAGAGAGGGGAGAAAGTACGACCAAACCACAAACGATGTATTATCATTCTCCGTGAGATCCCTGAAACAACACCTATAGAGGTAAATAAATAGAAAAGAAAGAAAGAAAAGCCTGTTGATATTTTTGGAAGGTATCTTCAACAGTGATTTAAACAGCAACAGGAAGTGTTCATTAAAAGGTTAACTGGTATTTAATTTGATTAAACACGGATATTTTTCTTGCAAACCACATATGTAATTTTTTTCTGCCTGGGTGTATTGTCAAAAAAGTCAAAGCAAAAACTTCTTGTCATTGTTGTCCCTTCCCCTTATTTACTAATACATTAAAAAGCTCTTAAGTAATCACTTTTTTTCCACCAAAAATTGAGCTAGCTAGGCTTTTCTGGAAGGAAGTTTGAACTGGTCTCTTTTCAGATCCAAAAATAAAATCAGTCCAGGGCATAGCTTGGAATTCAGGGTGAATTTTTGTCACAGCAATAACTTTACTTGAAGTCAGACGGTTGTTTTGGCAGCAAGAAACGTTACTAAACATTTCTCATTCATTGTGACCCAGTGTGAGCTGAGCTCATTATGTTCAGACAAGGGAGGATAATAAAATTCCTACTGATATTTGGCTAACAGAATGATTTAGTTCTTTGTTTTTTAAAGTTGTAACACAGGCTGTTTGTCTACTAGCATTTTTAATTAGTTCTTTTAATGCAAATGCTGAACAGTTGCTTTGCCCTCTCTTGAAAAATCTGATTATCGCAAAGCTGTCAGGTTGCCTTGATGTAGAAATATTTCTTAGAGTGATTCTTGTCCAGATGACTTGTCTGATCTAAAGGCACGTATTTGGGGAGCTCAGCAGGCTGGGTTGGTGTTCTTGGGTTCCGAAGCAGGTAGAGGGCAATTTGCTGGCTGGCAGAGCTGTCAGGGGAACGAAAGGAGATCCCTGGTGAAGGGAAGATCGCAGCTGAGGAGCTGGAGTGTAAACTTTTGTTGGTTTGGTGTTCAATTTACAGCCTCGAGCTAGGTCCCCCTAACTGCCTGACTACTTCTCTCCCCTAGGAGGTTAAGGCTCTGTTTAAAAATGAAAACTGCCCCAAAGTGATAAGCTGTGAGTTTGCTCACAACAACAACTGGTACGTTACATTCCAGTCGGATACGGATGCGCAACAGGTGAGGCTGCTTTCAACTGTTAATGACACCTCAGTTTTGATATTAGTATTTCCCCTGCTTCCTGCAGCTGAAAGAAATGTTATTTACTGATCCTCCTTTTGATATTTAAATTTTAGTTAATAGAGAAAAAAGTTGGGAGATTGTAGGGTTATAATTCCCTTGTCTGCCTCTTGCCTCGGTACTCTCTGGCCGTAACTGACATCTCGTATCCTGGACCGGGAGCATTAATGAATTTAGCTGGGCTAACAGGGAAGCACCCTGCTGCAACTTCTTGTTAAATCATGTATTTAGCCTCTGAGAAGCACAGTTTTATCAAGTTACTTTAATGTTAATCTTTTTTGTATCTGCAGGCATTTAAATACTTAAGGGAAGAAGTGAAAACCTTTCAGGGCAAGCCAGTAATGGTAAGGCCGCTTTATACGAAGTTTCTGTTTGAAATGCATTATATATTGTTTCTGCTTGAACGCTGGTGTGCATTGATAAGGGACAACTAAGGAATCGGCGGTGGTTGGTTCGTAACACTTGCTCTGTAGGCTGCTGCCTTGAATGAGGTCATGGCTAGCTCAGTGGCTGCTGGTTGTTCGCAGTGCTGCTTCCCATGAGGTGTGAAATACATTCCTATTTCGTCTTTCCTTCTCCGCTCTCCCCAGAATCTGGGTCTGCAGAACTCAGGAGAGGGACTCTTGCCATCCTGAGTCTCTAGCTCGAGCTAGCTGTGCTGCAAATAAGGCTGAACAGGCAGTTTGTGCTGCGGGAGAAACTGTCGAAACCGGAGGCTGGACAGTCACTGCCATAGGAAGTGGTGTTTGTCTTAAACTTGACAGGTTCTGCAGCTAAAGCAGCACCTGTCCCCTTCCCTTTAGCACGCTGTAAGAACGTAAGCTGTACTGATTTTTATCAGAGTTTTTATTTGTAAGCAGTAACCAACCTACTTCCTCTTCACATCCCTTCTGTAACCATTTCAGTAGGCAAGAAAGATTCCATATTCCGCTTTTCCTTATCTCCCAACTAATGTACGTGATGTGGTTTCGTATCTTGCAGGCAAGGATAAAAGCCATCAACACATTTTTTGCGAAGAATGGTTACCGGGTAGTGGATTCCAGTGTCTATACTCAGCCCGTTCAAACACAAGCACAGTTTGCCTCCCCACTGTTTATGCAGCCTGTATATAGTCCCCAGCAGTACTCTATTTACAGCATCGTGCCTCAGACGTGGTCTCCAAATCCTGCACCTTACTTTGAAACACCGCTGGTAGGTGACGCCTGGTGGAAATGAGGGCAGCTAGCCCGAAACATCAGTAATAATAATTTCTGTTAACCAGTAATGATTAGTTAACGAATCCATAGGGTTAGTGGGCTTCCCAGCTGCAGAATGTGCGGTTTTTCTAGTCAGATCCCTCTGATGATCATTCATGTTATATCGTGGACTGTCAGAGACGCTGCGTGTCTCACCATTGGCTGCCATTAATTAGTTTTAAGGCATTTTGGTGTGAAATTCCGTTATCCAGTAGCCAGTGTTACTGGAACAGCTTCGCAGCTCTTCCAGGAACAGGATGAGTAGACGTGCAGACTGTTACCCGGGTGGGGTTTTCTCTTTAGCAGTAAGTTAACCACATACTTGACACGGTAGCCCAGCCTAAAGGTACAAACAGACTAGCTGAATAACTGCCAAAGCTGATTTTATAAAACTGCAAACGTTTTTTTTTTTTCTTTTTAGTTCAGCCATTGAGACTGTTCTGTCTGTTGCAGGCCCCCTTTCCTAACGGTGGATTTGTGAATGGCTTTAATACACCAGGATCATATAAAACAAATGCTGCTTCTTTGAGTATAGGTCGCCCATTCCATAGAAATCGGTAAGATGGCTCTGTCGGTTGTGTGCTCTCTGAGAACTCGCGGTACCGAGATCCTAAAGTGTTCCTTGCGCTTGTGAAATGCAGCTCTTCGACGGGACTAGGTTACTTCTTTTGTTTATCAGATACGTATGACGTTTTTCAACTTGATTTATAAAATAAACTAAAAACCGAAGTGGCAGTTTTAAGATCCTAAAATAACGTGCTGGAGAGCAAAGGTAATTCCTTTAAAAGCCTCAAAGGAATCTCTGCAGACAAATAAATAACTTCCTCTTAAGGTAATACTTCTAATTATGTTTGTTATACGCAGATTATAAACTCCTGCAGCACAAATACGAGCTTTTCCTGTGTGTGATTAGTCTTGCGGAGCGCCATTCAGTTCATGCAGCCAAGAGCTGCGTGCCCTGACTGGTGTGTGCTAAAACTGCTTGATGCCGAGTCTGTTGCAGTAATTTATTTGCTTTATCCCCATCTTTCCTGATAACTGTAAGGACTCAGATATAAACACTGGGGAGGAGGAAGCAGCTTTGTATTTGCTGGAACAGGACTCTCTAAATACAATGGAGTAGTAAACTGTTTATGTGGGTGGAAATTGTTTTATTTGCAAGCTCCTTCACTGTGTTCAGCACGGGAATTGCTTTTTATACTGTTTGAGAAATGGGTTGACAACTGCCAGTGCCGTAAGTGGGTTTGTGATGCAGTTACAGTTTGTGGCTGTTGGCAGAAGGTGAACTTTAGAATTTG
The DNA here is from genome assembly GCA_013398295.1 of Chionis minor. Classification (NCBI taxonomy): domain Eukaryota; kingdom Metazoa; phylum Chordata; class Aves; order Charadriiformes; family Chionidae; genus Chionis; species Chionis minor. The sequence goes on along the minus strand of VZSF01002068.1, from coordinate 81,953 downwards.
GTCTGCAGTGACTCAGCAGAGCCTTAATCCAGGCTGTGAAGCTGGTAGTATGACTCTGCTTAGAAGATGGGGCAGCTGATTCAGTTACAGCTGCTCCGCTCCCAGCTAAGACCTTTATATAAAGATTTTGGGGTTTTTTTGCCTTATAATGTGCCCAAACCTGCAGCCTGTAAAACTCAAATGTTTGGATCCTCTCAGAAGTACAGATGCTGAAACTGTACAAGAATTGTATGTACCCAAATACTAACATCTTGAAATGCCCACCCGTTCCCTGCTGCCTTGTAGATCACATCTGTGTAATCCTTAAGCTTTTAAAACTCTTCTCATTATGTGAAGACTCATTTGTAAAACTTCAGTCATTGTGAAGCTACAGCTTTACGGTCAAGTGTGTACAGGTTCTGCTGGTCTGTCTTGGTTGTCTTATCTTTCCTGCCAATCGTGCTCAGCCTTTGTGCTAGTACAAAGCTCTGGTTTCGTGGTAATAAATCTTTGTATTCTGGCAGCAGACATTAGTTATGCTTCAGCAAGATTCCTCTGCAAACAGGAGACACTGCTGAGGTAACAGCGAGGCACAGCCTGGAAGGTTTGGCCCAGTGATGATCAAGTATCGCGCTAAGAGAGAACAGGTCCAGCGGTCGGTCGTCTGGGCAGCCTGCACTTCATGCTTTTCCTTCTCTCTGCTCTCTCACATCCTCTCTCCTTCTCTCTGCTTTTTTTTCTTCCTTCTCTTTCCATGTCTTTTCTGCTTTGCTCTTCTGCCCAGACAAGACTCTGGCCTTCTCAATGACGGGTAAGATTATGAGATCTGAGGGCTGAATAATGACTTGGGAATCTTCCATTTTGACAACAAATTGAACTAAATGGAAGACTTTACTTAGCTTACCTCCTCCTCCCTGTGGTCTTTGCTGATGGAAAACATAACTGTGTGTTGGGTCCTTAAAACTGGTACTTAATGGTTCTTTGAAGCTGTGAAGTATGAATTAATCTTTGTTCAGTGTATCTTCCCTTGAACTGCAGAAGAGTCCGATCACAGAGGTTCATCCAGCTCCTGCTTTTGGGTTTCAGTCCAGGCTGATTAAACCTGATTTGTTTTGTCGTTCAGGCAGTTAATAGTTAAGTATTGAATTTTTCTCTGTAGCCAAAGGTTTGTTTAAGCCACTCATATTTATTTTGCCCTGATTTGTTGCAACATCCTTGTGGGAAAGGAAGATTGAGTCTTTGTAACAGAGAATCCTCAGTGCTAATATTGGTTAAATTGGTATTTTTCTGTCTGGCCATATAAAAGGTAATTCAAGTATGTCTCGGGTAATTATTTGAATTATTTGACCACTCAAAATTGGACTATGTTAAAAGGTGATTTTTTTTGTTCTGCTTTCTGGTTACATAAGAAATCCTGCAAAAATTCCAACTGTTAATTGCAAGGCTACAGAGAAGTCCGTCAGATAGTGGCGGAGTTGATTTTTAAAATACCACAGGACAACGGCTGAGCAGAGGGAGGAGGAATCTGCTGCTGCTACAGCCACATCACTTAATGCTGTTCTGGTTTAGCGCTAACACATGATAATTTGTCGTTCATTGAATTCTCCTATTTTGCTTTCTTTTCATCCCAGCTTAAGTTCTGTGGCCAGTTGAGAGGGAACAAGTTTATTGGTGGAAGCTGGAAGGAAACTACGTTTCTGTTAGGCACTCTAGGGTCTGTGGCATCCACAACAAGCCTTGCCATATTCGCTTAGCTTAGAGAAACCAAAAGCTGCAGGATTTATGGTCTGTTGAAAGGACGGACCCTTTTCAGACAGCTCCTTGATTACTGTCTAAGAGATCACGTAGTAAAGTCAACTTCTCCTCCAGGACAGGAATCGTACTTTGGCTGGCAGTCGGAGAATTTGTCCTGGTTGTATGGAATGTTACTATGAGATTGTTTAAAAACAATAAGCATGCAAAATCTTCAAATTCTGAGATGGGGAGGGTTGACCAGAGGAGAAGGATACAGCTTAAGGTCCTTACCTCGCTTGCCAAAACTGCTTGGTGCTGTGTGGAAAAGACAGCGAGGTGCAGAAGTGAAAAATAGTTTAAGGCACCTGAACGCTGCTCCAGAAAACTTCCATGTTATGGTAGGTTGGAGTTTTTCTGGGCAATTCTGCATTGAAGACCCTGAGCCTTAACTTGCAGAAACACTGAGCGTGCACAGCTGCATCCTGTTCAAAGGAAAAACAGCTTCAAAGCCGAGTAATCGATAACCGGGTAAATTGTCTGGGGTATTGGAAACTGCAGAGTCAGGGCTGGGGGCATTTGCTAACGGGAAGGGTGAGATCCTGGCTTTTCCAGCCGGTAAGAGAGGTGGCCTCAGCCACCCTAGCCTCATCTGCCCTCTTCTCTTCAGCCTGTTTAGTTGCCATCTACTCCTGGCTTCTTGTTTCAGTTCAGTTTTTTTTGCTTGTGGCCAGAGCACTTTGTTCCTCAGGCTCGGCTTGGTTCTCGGATCACTTCCCAATGCCCCGTGCCAGAGCTGCAGGCCCAGACAAATAGAGAATCCCGCTTTGGGGTCTCCAGGCTCTTTACCACCCCTGGGTTTTGGGGTGGGTTTTTTTTGTTGGCTAGTTTGGGTTTTGGGTTGGTTCCCCCCCAGCCTTTGGGGTCTGTGGGGCAGTGATCTCAGTGTTTCCTACGAATGGCGACACTTGGCAGGAGAGGGGGTTGCAAGAAAACTGTAACAAAAGGAATGGATGGAGGCAAGGAAGAACAATTCCTTTGTTCTTGACAAATGTGTGTAGGAAACAACTTCTCCGCTGGAGTTCTGGTACTTACTGACCTCCTCCTTTCTTGTCAGCTCCGAATTAGTTGTAGTTGGTGGTAGTTTTGCATCTTGTTCTTAAAACTCCGGATTACAGCGCAGCTGCTCTGTGTCCCGCAGTGTGAAGCCTCACTTCCGATCATCGAACAGCGCGGAACACGCTGTGGAGGGTCCAGCTGCCGTCAGTACCGTGCCAGTGGGGGACGGACCACTGAACAGAACCAACTCAAGGAATTTTGTTATGGAGCGGCATAACAGTACGTTACCTGGGCACCAAGACCAAGGTTATTCCCAGAAGGATTCTCCCACCTCACAGATGGAGCAGAATGGCGATTATGGCATTGGCAGGGGCAGGTAAGAAACTGTGTGCACTGCTTTTGGCCGTAACGCAAGAGCGCGGTTCGGTCCCGGTGCTGGAGGTTCAGATGGTTTGTATGAGGATCAGCAACCGTTGGGACAATCTGTATTTCTGCAAAGACTGACCAGGAGAAAACTGAATTAAATAAACCAGGTGTGATAAATACTCACCTGGGAGCCTGAAGGCTTCCTGCTTGACTCTACAGCTGTTAGTTATTCTCTTAAATACCTTGCAGCAAGATAGTGAGGTGTCTTTATTTCAAAATAACTGCCTGATTTGTCCCCCAGAATTAAAACAGTTGCTGAAGTAAAGTTGATATTTGTATTGCTGTAAATAATAAGCAAATCCTCTGTTGCGGAATCTGATGCTCCTAAACATTGTAAGATCAACTGGGTTTATCTTTTGTCTGTTAATTCAGCGTTTAGAGACTTAAAAGTAAGTGACCAAGACAGGTACGTGAGAAATCAGGTGAATAAGTATAACTATAAAATTGTAGGATACTGTTCTATAATATTACAGTGTAATTGTCACCGTGCTTGTTCAGATACAGTGCTCTAGGGTACCTCCTCCACGGGGGGAGAAAAGAGAAATTGTTTCCCATATTGGCTGTGTTCCAAGAGTGTAAGAGCTCTGACCCCTCCTGAAGATGGAGAACATCCCAGAACTGTATATTGAGAAACATCATGGGCTGCTGTAAATCCCCTGCCACAGGCTCCCCTTTGTGCAGACGAGTGCGCACTTCAGCTGGATGAATGCGCTTACTGAATTTTTTTTTTTGCCTTTAAAGGAGGAACGTTTTCAGAGGTCGGAGGAGACGAGAAGATGACCGGGTTTCAGTAAGTTCCACTTCCCTTCTTGCGGGGAGTTGCGCAAAGTGCGATGTGTTGGGTTTGCGTTTGTTGAAGGAATGTCGTAGTCCTTAAGTTCTCAGATTAGTGTGGGTATTCGGTGTTTTTAGGAAATTCCCTGACACTTGCTCAGTGCTTCTAATGCCAGGTGTTACGGCTCTATTAACTGGTATTTTCCTCCTCTAGAGACCTCAGCCTTCAGCGGAAACAAAGACTCAGACACCAAAGTTTGACTTGCTAGCATCAAATTTCCCACCTTTACCTGGCAGCACAGCAAAAATCCCGGGAGAGCCTGTGCTGGAGAGCAGGATGTCTGATATTGTTAAAGGAGTCGGCAAAGAAAAGGTACCCGCTCCTGCCTCTGCCACGCACGCAGCATTGTGCACGTGCTGTGGCTCCCTCCAGCCCTGCCTAAGGATCCGGTTTATGTTGGAGCTGCGCACGAGAATGCTTTAAGCCCAAATGTCAGACTGTGTTTGTTAATGCAATAGTGTATTTTCTGTCTTCCTGTTCTTGGATTTCCGTGGCTTTTTGCAGGTATTTAGCTGAAGCTTCTGCAATTAGAGCATTGCACGCTTAGCGCTGTTTTGAAACGAAGCAGGCGGATGAGGAGTGTTGGCTGTTGAAGTAGTTTGTGTGTAGGGTAGGAAAGGGCTGTTTCCAGCCGGGTCTGTTCCTTGAGCTGGCGGGACTAGGCATGGATATCCTGGGTGATACAGCTCCACTTCTCATTTTATCCACTATGTTTTGCCCATATAAAGAATGACTGCGCGAGAGATGATGCTCCAAAAGGAGTAGAATTCCTATAATCGGGATTTGAGGAGCTTTTGGAAATATCCCACACTCAGATATCTTGAACTAGCATATTGAGGAGCAATTTAAGCACCTCTGCAATCTATCCATATTCTGCAACTTAACAATTTCTCTGCAGGAAAGCAAAGAATTGCTGCCCAGCTGTCCAGCTGCTGCTCAAGAAGAACAGACGCACAGCACTGTCCAGCAGCCTGTGACAAGTGTCAGTTCACCGAGTCAGACTGAAGCTGTGGTGTTAAGGTACGCAGATTACGTCCATGGGGAATATTAAAATGTGCGTGTTCTAGCAAAAACTAGCTGGTGCCCAGCAAGGGGGCAATGATGTTTGTCGTTTCTTCCCCCTCTGTGGTGGGCAGCTTCTCCAGAGGCCACTAGATGGAAATAACAAGTCCTGGTGGCAATGGCTGTACTGTCCTGTTCTGCAAAAAACACAGTCCTGACTTCAAAGAAAGAAACTACTTTCTCAAACGTTCATTTCTGCGTGAGTAGGCTTTAATGTTAAATTGTTCTCGATTTAACAGCACAGTTCAGCCGGACAGCAAACCGGAAGAAGTGTCTCCTCAGAAAGACGTTACGAACCACGCGTCCCCACCGGCATCCGTCTCTCCCGTCAGCGCTGCAAAGCCGCCGAGGACAAACACCACTTCACCTTCTGCCAGTGCAAGCGCGGCTCCTGCTCCGGCGCTGCAGGTAAGGCCCAGCGGGGACGGGCTGGGGAGCGTGGGGAGCTTCCTCTGGGATGTGCTGATGCAGCACCGGGACCTTCTCTTGTGCAGTTTGCCACAGCTGTGGTGTAATCGCTCACTGTACGGGTTCTTGCTGTTGTGCCTGGGATAGTCTGGAAGAGCCTAGCGTGGTTATTCCGGTACGTAAACCTTGCTCTTCTCCCTTGGTCCCCAAGGAGCCACGCAAGCTAAGTTATGCTGAAGTTTGCCAGAAGCCCCCAAAGGAGCCTCCTCCAGCTCCTGTTCAGCCTCTCAGGGAACATCGTGCCAACATAGTTCCCCCTGCCAAAAATGAAGAAAACGGCACACCTGAGAAGGCTCCGGAGAAGGCTCACGACAAGGTTGAAGGTCGAATGAAGGATTATTCTGGGTTCCGAGGCAACGGGCCTCCCAGGGGAGCCGCTGGGAAAATCAGGGAACAGAGGCGCCAGTTTGGACGCAGATCATCGCCTCAGGGAGCACCTCGACGTATCGGCAAGGAGCAGTATGTGCCACCCCGGTCACCAAAGTAACACTTGTCCAGCCAATTATTCTCTATTTAATTTGAGCTGTGGACTAAGAAGCAGCAAAGGAGACTGTGAGAAAGAAGTATTCAGGAAGGGGAATACTGAACTGGAGCGTGGCTTGTGTTGGAGAAGTTGTGGAGGGTCCCAAAATTCATCTCTAAAAGTGATTTCACAAATGCTGGAGGATTCCAATCAATATAAATATAGAGATTATAATTTTTGTATTTTTGTTTTTAATTTGCAGAGGGTTTCCTGCTTGAAATCAGTTTTGGGGTTGTGAAACTAGCATTTTGACAAAGCGAAAGAATATGAATTGACAAATTAACCTGTCCCTCAGCGTAGGAGGGAAAAGGAGAAGAGAATATTATTTTTGAAAAATGAGCGTTTCTGTAAAATTAGAACTTTTTTTAACCTATTTAACATTTGGCTTGTCGGATGATGTGTCTGCCATTGAAGGCCTTGCATTGCAGAGCACATCTGCAGCTGAGGTGCTTGGTCGGCGTGTGAGTGGAGTGAGTGCAGCCAGATACTGTTGTCATGACTTAGTCACTGATGAGAAAAACTGAATGTACTACTGTAGTGAACTTTGTGTTTCCAGCTTAAAGTTTAGTCTCTTGACCTTACTAATAACTCATTCAGCAAGGTTTTTAAATTATAATTTTTACAGGATACTGGATTGTAGATCAGAGCACACGGACAGCAAAAATTGTCTTCTAGGCTCAATTGGAAGGAGGCAGAAGGGAGCACGTCAGAATTTTTTCTTTGCCCTTTTTCTTCGCCTCCTTTTGAGGGCAACTTCTTAGGTTTGGTTTGGTTTTTTTTCTTGCTTGTTACTTTCTCTAATCTCTTGATTACAGAGTTTTGTGCGTTTCTCTCGGTATGTTTTCCTGAGGCAGGCCCAGTGTAGGATTGATGGATGGCTACGCAGTACGTGATGTTAGCTTCACAAGTAAAGAGCCTGGAATTCCAGTTGTAGATGTGGAATTCTTGCCTTGCAGGTGGGAACGCTGGGCAGGGAGTTCTGTGTGCCCCACCAGGGTTAAACCGATGTCTCTCTGAATGGCTGGGTTTTCTCTATGCTGACCTATCTTTGTGTTCTGGAGTAGGGTATTGGATGCTGTATACTAGAAATCAGGGTTTGGATCTACTGGGAACTCATTGTTTACAGCTGATGTAGTAGCAACTGACTTTTTTTTTTTTTACTGTTTCAAGTGGAACTAAAGGTAAAGAGTTAAACAAAACCCCTCGTGTTCAGAGAAGCTACTTGAAAGGTAGTATCTTGCCTAGCTGCGTGCTGACTAAATTCGCAACACTATTGTGTAGTAAGTGGTTCAGTTTAAAGGCGATTACCGTAAGGACAAAATAGGAAAATTCAGTGCATTAATCTGCCAAAATCAGCATGCCAGGGTTCAAGGTTCTGTATAAAGTGTTAGGGAAAGTAGCTTCCAGCAGTAAGAATCACACCTTTTTTTTTATTTTATTCTTTTTTCCTTTCTTTAGTGAATAGCAAGTGTACAAATTTAAAGTCGTAAGTTGTGAACACTGGAAAACTCAATTGTGATATATACCGTAAACATCTTAGTAATATATGCTAGTGTTGCCATTAGAATGAATGTAAGTGGCAGTTAAAATAACTGTGAAAATTTTCATCTTCTGATTTCTTAGCCAGATAACCCTTGGCAACTTCTTACTCAGTAGGCATTCTCTATCAACTGCTTTGAGAACACTCATATCTATTTTTATAAATATATATATAAAGCCAGAGTTGTCATTTCTCTAACTTATTATTCAGCTTGGCAATTGCTTTGATTTGATTCATAACACAATATAATGTATTTAGGCAGTTAACTGTTCATTTCTACGCATGTTATATATATACATATATATTAAAAAAAAACAACAAAAAACCAACACCAAAATCATTATTCACTTTTAAACTACCTGTACTGGGTTTGGGAGGTTTTTTTTAATTTAGTAAAAAAAATCGTTGATCATGTCTACAGTTTAGGGATGCTTACAGAACCCTTCTCCATTTATTTCTATAATGCTACGTTTGTTGGAATGATAGAGAAGTTTAAATATTTAAAAGTGTTAAAAGTTCTGAAATGCGATGAATTCAAAGTTAATTTTTAATCGTTTTGAAGGCTATAAACAATTACTGCAGTCAAACTGGAAAAAAAAAAAGAACCTGTATGATAGGCACAGATATTTGGGATAGATGTGCACTGTCATTGGGAAGTTGAGGAAGTGTTGGGATGCCGGTAGCTGCCGTCAGCTTTGTGCTGCTTGGAGGAAGATGGATTTGGGAAGAGGCTTCTGCAGATGTTGGTCTCTGGCCTCCGTGGTGAAGGCGACGTGCTAATTCTGATCCACGCAGGCATCCGCTTTCAGAGCAGTGCTTAGAGTAACCTTCTAGCGCTGAAAGTGGCTGAATTCTTAACAATTGTGAGATGTAACTTCTTCATTTATTAGATGCGGAAAGAAAAATAACTGCAGTTCAATCTTTCTGGGAAGGTGATTGGAAAAACTTGACCGTGGAAAGGATGCTTTGTATGTCCTGGCTGTGCGTTTTCCAGCAGCACATTATGGCTCTTGTACAGTGTATGCAAATAAGTCTGTAAAACCTGTTGGCTTTTTCCAGCATATTCAAACTTTTTATCAGATTAGGGCGCTCATAATTATTTATTTAATACCTGTGTGCAAGGATTTAACATTAGCATTTCCCTTCTCCCCCTTCCCCCACTGCCATTTATAATTGTGGGGTTTGGTTGGGTGGTTTTTGTTTGGGTTTTTTTTTTTTTTCCTTTCTAATCTTTTCGGGGGGGGAGAGGGGGAGGAAATAACCAAGTAAATATAAAGGCTGTGAAAACCATAGTTTTGTGTGCAAGTTCTCCTGCAGTACTTGTATTGCATGGCAAACGTGTAACTTAGACGGGCGAGCTGCTATATTTTCATCGCCGGATGGGCTCAGGCCAGCATTGTGTCTCTCTGCCCACCAAGTTTGCCTGTTCTGCCAGGGCAGGGGAATCGGGGACACGGCGATCCGTTGGGAGCCAGGCTGACCGCTGGTACGGCTCATCGATTCCTGTTGAGCTCTGTGGTTGTGTCAGCAGAGGCGAGACTGGCCCTCGTTCGACAGCACTGGTCGGTGTGCACTTGAAGTGACAGTTCTCCGTGGTTCCTTCTCGGTAGCTCACCACACGACCTAAACACAGATTTTTCCTGCTCTGCTGATATTAAATACTAGGCGGTGCGAATCACACGGAACTTTCAGTTTTTATGAACTGTGACTTGTTTTCAGAGTTGTTGAGTTTTGTTAGCTACAGGAGTGTACTTCCCCAGTTAAGTTCTTTTCCCAATTATTGTGCGTGGAAAAGATCGGGCCGCTCTCTTGTATTTCTGCTGGGGAGTGAAAAGAGAAGTAATTCTTTGCATGTGATAGTAAAGCTAAAAGTGCAAAAAAGATTTTTTTCTTTTGATTTCTAAAATTAAGTTAGTTTTATAGTATCTTACATTCCTGCTATCTTTGTTTTTTTTTTTTTTTAAAAAAAAACACGTTAGCCTGGCACAGTATGATGGTGCAGTTTTAGCAGTAGGTTTAAAAAAAGAAAAAAGCTTAAAAAAAAAAAAAGTAACCCACTGTATTAACCAGAAGAGAAAGATGATACTGTGGCAGATCAGTAGCAAATAAGTGACTTAATCGATGCTTTACTGTAGTTAAATAGCTATGGCCTTACTACTTTGTCAATATCAGCTTAATTGTCTTGAAAATGTCCGCTATTTTTACTGTTACCCAAGTGACTGTTCACCTGGGGTAAAATATCTGGTATGTACAGATGATATTTTAAATTTGTAAAATGCGCCATTGTATTACAGACGATGCAACAGAAATGCACTTCGGGGGGAAATTGCTTCTGATAAGTTTTTTTGTAAATCCTTGATTACTACAGATATGCAATAGAATTTTTGTTTCTAATTTTGATATTTCCTTCTGAAACATAAGATTGTTGCCATTAATCTGAATGATTTATCATGCTCTTCTTTGTGTGTATATATTACATATAGTCTGAGCTTCCTTTAGGATGGTACATAATTTTGGTTTATTGTAGTATTTTAGTTGGCTCTTCTCTTAAGTGCCTTAAGCGTAGGCACTTCAAGAGGTTAATTGAGTCTGTTTTTAATGTACAGTTGGGAGGACTTGAAATGAAGTTAAAGCAACTTATTTCTGAAAAATCCATCTGCAAACTAACCTGTAACAACTTTAAAATTTTATATTTAAGAACCAGAGGTTTATTTTTATGGAGCTTCAGTTATGGATACAGTTTCCAAAAAAAAAAAAAAAAAAGCAACTTCAACTGTAAACAGACTGTGCATAAATGGGTTTTGTTCTAATTTTTATAGAATACAAAATATTCAGATAATATATTGAGCTCAAGTTACTACAGACATCTTGTTCCTCCCGGATGAATCCAGCTTCCCCTTGGCATTTATGATCTCTCTTCAAAGTGGTAGGGCTTCAGTGAAAGGAGAAAAAATGACCTATCTGGCTTCTATACTTCTGTCTGTTCTGGTATATTCCTGTCGTCAAAACTGTCCAAAAACAAAATTTGTGTAAAGTAGGTTCATGCTTTAAATGTTCAAATGATAATACATGTATTTGTATTTGTTTTTGACATTGCCAAGGTGCTATGGGAAATTGAAATAACAGTTAGAAAAAATAAAGCTGATTTAAAATAATTAAAAAAAACCCTAAAAAGAACACCACCAAAAAATCAACACCACCCCGCCAAGCGCCTGTGTTGCTGGGGTGCGGTGAAAGTGACTTTTCCCCTTGTCCTCTCGCTCCCTTCTCCTTGTCCGGGGCCCTTTTAGTGAATATTCCGCTGCCTCACAGCAAAACTGGGGCCTTTTGCCCACCCC
>VZSF01002068.1:0-70243 GCA_013398295.1 Chionis minor | reverse complement strand
TCCGTCGTGACCGAGCTGGGGGCGCGGAGCGGGAGGGGAAGCGCGGGGGGGGCCGGTGCTCCTGAGGCGGGGGGACACACACACACACACGACGGGGGAAGTTCGGGAACCCTCTGAGGACGCACCCGCTGTTGGTGCCACTGTCTGAATAAGTTCTTTTCCGCAGCCACGATGGGGACAGAGCACGCGCTTTTCTTTTTTTGGTTGTTGTTTCCTTTTTTTGCACGGGTCTGTCTTTGTTTCCTAGTGCCTAAAAGGCCGCTCTCCACAGAGCTGTGTTGTGACGGTCCCTGGGGAGGCCGCAGGGCCGGGCAGGGGGTGCGGGGCAGGTAGCTCGGTTTTGCCTGTTTTTACATTTCCTCACCCCAAGCAGGGCACGGAACTCGGTGCCACCATCAGTGGCTTCTCGGCAGGGCTTGCTGCGTGGTTGCAATAATCTCCTCCTATTAAAACTCACCGAAAATGAATTTTCAGTAGCGTCTTTGCTCTGCTGGTTTGGCCCAGAACACGGAGTACGTAAAAAAACAAACAAACAAACAAAACCCCCCCAAAAAGCCCGATTTGCTGTTGTGAAGATGAGGGATTCATTCCCTGTCCAGGGGGCTGTCAGCCCCCGCAGGCGTACGCGGTGCTCGAGGTTTTGCCAGATGGAAAGGCCACGATAGTGCTTTCTTAACACCGCTTGTTTGTAGTTCAACTTTTCACATTTAGCTCTGTTTGGGAGGGTTTTTTCTCAAATGTTTTTCAGATATGCTTTCTGTAAACATTTAACTAACGCGATAATGCTATCTTGTGTTTGGTTTTTTGCATACTCCAGGATAACAAAGAGTTGAAGAACATTCTCTCATGTTGCTCAAAATGTAGTATGAAATAATGATTTCTTTTTAAAAGAATCGGCTGAACGTTTTGAGCATACGCTTGTATTTTCCGAAACTTGTTTCTTGTGAGACTGAAAGCCCATTCTAGTTTGACCCTGTGATACGTAGTACTGCAAACTTTAAAAAAAATTAAATCCCTTTGCTAGAATGGCTGGCTGTGACATCACGCTAATCGTTAACAAGCTTCTCTAATAGCTTAAACTTCAGTGTTAGATAGTGAAATTTTCTATGTTATGTAAGTAATTCTCTGAATATTAAATCCGCTGCCCCTTTGTGGATTTAATATTCAGATTTCTCAGTATGCATATTATGGATTCGTTTGTGTGAATCACTTTCTTTATCAAAAAACCGTGAGTGTGAAGAATTTTGTGTGACTGTCCCCAAGCTCTTGGAAACACATTTCATGGGATCTTGTTGCTGAGATAACTGAGGCCTGACCTGTAAAGGAGCCGAGTGAGTCAGTGAGGTAATGTCATTGTATAGTTCTTGAAAAATACGCCCTAGTTTGAGGCTTAAGCATGAAGATTTTAAGGCGTATGTGTGCATTGTTCAACTGAATAGAGCTACGGACTGTTTATAGTAAACAATATTGAATAGAAGCGTTTTATTAAAAATGGCAGTAATGCTCCATGTTTAGCTGATTAGTTGTTGCTCAGATAAGAACACTTGATCCTTTTTTTTCCCACTCCCTTGCTGCAGCTTTGTTTGTCTCTGGGCTTGACTGTTTACTATGTAAATGTTTCTGTTGGGTTTTCTGAGTAAGAACACCTCGCTTTTGGAGCCAGCAAGGAACCGCACCTGCGGTGAGTCCATACAGGTATCCCGGGGTTCCTGACGGCCGGAACTGGGAGATGGCCGTGCCCTTGATGCATGATCTTGTGGTGGGGAGTACCCCCGCACAGTTTGGACGTGGCTTCAGGCGCGGAGCGTAAACAACTGGTGTGCTGAACCTCGCCGTGAGCTTTATGCAAGGCTGCGTTACCATTAACCGCCACAGTGTAGAGAATTTATAACAGTGGAGGGGAAATACAGCATTAAAATCTTATCTGGCGCTATGCTTGTGGAAGATGCTGTGTCAGCAAGCAGCATGCAAAGTGGAGCAGGATTAGTTTAATGTATGCTTAAAATAGAAATCATAGTTTGCAATGATGAGCCATGAGACTTTCTTCAGGAACAATCTGTGCGGACAGAGCAATGGAACTAATTATATCTCTGCCATCCCTGGATTATTCCTTGTTGAGCCTTGTGGTCATCATGGAAGTAGCAGTAGTCCCATTCCTGAGTGCTCTTAAAATGTCTAAGCGAAGTAGTGGAATGTGTTTCAGGAAACACTAATTGTTGAGTAATCATCGGGAATTGCATGCATGTATTTATTTTACTCTCTTATTTTGTGTCTTACTAGGCCTCAGTGATTGATTTGAGTCTAACTCATTTATTCCAAAGTGTAGATAAGAATTCAGTTGTCTTCTATCAACATAAAGTACTTTATACCCAAATCTTAACCAGCACGCTTTACAGAGACATCTCATTCCCTTACGGAAGGGATCAGTGCCATTGCCTCTAAGTAAAAATGTTAAATAACAATGATATAACAAACAATATAAGCAGTGAATTGGGTTGCGGAACTGTGTGAAACCTGGAAGCTGCTCATTACTTACATTTTTCTTCTCACTTTTTCTTTTTTTTCTTTCTAGTTCTTTTCTTCATCTGTCGGTAACACCCACATTATGCATCACTAATGATGGGAAGGGCTGTCTTTGTATTTGCATCTGCTTACTTCTCAGGAGTAAAAGTGCCAGGGATATTAACTTTAAAGAAGACTTTTACCCCCGTTTTCACGTTTCTGTAGGGCCGGGAGCTCAGCGTTGTTCCCCTTTGGGGCTGAACTGCAGCTGTGTGCGATGGTGCCTTTGTAGCCACTATATGATGCCGTTTCTCGAGTAGTTTGCAATGTGTGCTGGTGAGTTCACAGAACAAGGTCCATGTCTGCATCCGTCCGTGTTTGCCTGAAAACATTGGTGTTGAAGCCCTTCCGCGCTCCGCTTGGGGACATCTGGGTGCTCTTGCACTTTGTGTGGAATTTTCAAGCAGCTTCTCTCACGTTAACCTCATCACCGCTGTGCTAATAGCGCTGAGAAACTCTGGAATAGCCAAGTTCAAAGGTTCTAATCCAGCACGTTCAGTGGGTTTCTTGCATACAGTGCATGTTCTGAGAGTGTTGTACCGCTTGTGTGGTGAAGTTTGTTCTCTTGGTCCAACACAGATGGTGGTGGTGCCGCCATGAGAGCTTTTGCCTTGGGAGCAGGACGGCTGTCTCCAGGCCGCGCTGGATGGGCCGGCGTGTCTCCCAGGGGGTTAAGCGTGCTCATAAAGAGCTTATTTGTCCGCTGGTTTTTATTTGACTAGGATTTCTGTCTTCTCCAGTGTTTCTAACTAGTAGAGTTATTAGTGGAGTGAACTTCAGCTTGTGCTATCTATGAAAGTATGAGGGGAGGGAGGGGGGAACTGCAATAAGGAGGAACTCCCCTGGTAGCAGCTCAGGGGAACTGCTTTGAACGTCATTTCAGTCACTTCTGGGTTATGTGACAGGGTTATCGTGTGGTTGCTCTTGCCTCACGCACAGAAGGAGCTGGTTTCTGTTTACTTTTCTAGTTAAACATACATTTGGCTGTCTGGTTTGTGACTTTGTGTGGGTGTTCCTGTGAGTGGCTTCGTGCACCTGTGTTTGTTCCTTTTAAAGCTGATTGTCTCTTAGTGAAGAATTGAGGCTCTGTCTGCCGAGGAAAGCTTTTGTATTAGGATTTTCAGAAGCTAAAGAAAGAGCGAGGATGGTGGCATGTGTGGAAAAAGTAGCATCAGCAAAACAGTTGAAACCAGGACGGAAGGCCAGCCAAATAGGATAGAACCTTACTGGAAGAAAACATGTTGACTCAAGCAAGTGGGTAGACTCTTTATTTTGTTTGGCTTGAAAATTTCCTATGGAATCGTGGTATTTTTCTGTTCTTTCAAAAATTGTGCGTTTTGGTTTTCATTCTTTTGATTGCCAGGCGCCTGTCAGAGTAGGTGAGGATCTTTTTTATAGATTAGGTAGCTGAAGCACAGAATTTAAATGGATTAGAGAGGAGTCAAAGGAATTAATTGTCTGAGTAAGGACTGGCTACGTGGATTTTGCTGACTGAGCAGAAAGGCTTCACTTCAGTTTCTTCCCTACCCTTCTGAGGGGGACAGAAAAGTTGAAGAAGAGCTTATGAATGTAAGCAGGTTGGATCTGATCACCTTGTAGCTAGCAGGACTTGCAGGTGGTTTTTGTGCCTTTATGCAGCATCTCACCCACAAGTCTTGCATTAGGCAAAACTAGTAATGGGGAAGCTTTTATGTTGCTTCCTCAATTTACCTGCAGGACTGACAGCTGATGGGTACCAAATCTGCTGAGAAATCTGTGTATGGCTTTGACACAGTCTTTCTGTATGCAGCCAACACAGGTACAGTTCTGAGGCAGTGCTTTGAAATGCATTAAAAAAACCCCTTTTTGGAGCATGTCGCAGGGAGCTGGTTAGGCAAATTCCAAGGTGGTGATTCCTGCGCTATTTGGCTTTACAAAGACTGTGATAAGAGCCTTCACTTCAGATGACAGTGTATATATTCTGAAGCCTTACAGGCCAGGAAAAAGTGATGCAGGCATGGTAGTGCATGGGTTCCTTGCAGTGTCTGTGTCTTGCAGGAAAAGGAAATGCAGCAGATCAGAGGAGCAAAGTAACAAATCTGTCACCAGTGTGTCAAACAGAAGGTCTGTAAGATGATCACAAATGTCTACTATGCAGATGGTCAAAGCAGAATGATTTAGATGATTAATGGCTTGGAGAGAGTGAGTTAAAACACAAATAAAGAAGTATTTTGGCTACGGGGAGTGGGAGTAGATTTTACAGTTGGTACATGGTTGAAGCATGTGAACGTGGTAAAGGAAAGGAAGGGGTTTGGAGCATCCAGGCTGGTATAACAAAGAATAACCAGGAGAGTTAAAGAACATGCATATTTTTGTGTTGTCCCTTTTGTACTTAGGAAATGAGGAGCGAGTTTGGGGCTGTTTTTAAAAGCTGCGGCTCTGACCCTTCGCCGTGGGGAGAGGAGGAAATTAGAGGCTTTAAAGAGAGTCCTCCACCTCCTCCCTGATTGCTTCTCTGAAGCGTTGCTAGAGTTAGAACCAGTTTTCCTCAGCTGGATGGAGGGGCCATCTGGTAGCAATGATTCCTGGTTTGTCTTTTATGTTTCTTACCACCTCTGGTATGGGGGTAGTTGCAGTTTCAGCTGGGTACTTAGGCTGGGAATGTTCACCAGACCTGTTAGCCTGACACATCTGCGCTAAAGCTGCATTTGGTGTTCTTTTCGTGGTGTCCTAGATAACTGATCTTCAGTTTTCTATTTTAAATTCTGTAACATGAAATATTAAGTAGCAGATGTGATGGATGGTAGCATAACTACACGGAGCCGGGTTGTTGGTCTTTCCAACAGGCATCTGACTAGACAATGCTTGGAGCTGTGTAGGAAAATACGCATGCGGAGGACCCCTCGTGTTTCTAGTTCATTGGTGGTGCTGTGGAAAGGGTGATGGGTTCCTTCCTGATTCCCTCTATCTGATTAGTTCTTGTCATGAAGCTTTCTATTCATTGGATTTATCATGTTTATTCAGTGGCAAGTTTCAGAAGCCAAAGAGTGAACTAATGGTGAGAAGTCCCAGAGGTGCAAGCAGAAGCTGAATAGTATCCTGTTTTCATTTGTTTCAAATACAATGTTCAGATAATTTCTTAAAATGCTTTTCTTTAAGCCGTATGTCTCAAATTTATAAAAAGCATTTCCTGAATCTCTCAGTGAGTTGCTCAGTTGCTTTTTGGACCTGGATTAATAGAGAGGAATTAAGGCATTCCTCTGTTGGGGTTGATTCAATCCAAATTTTTTCTACGAGCTCATGAAATCAGGGAAGAGTCATCAGACCAGGATGTCTCATACTATTAATTAGAATTGAAGAGACTTAAATTTGCACCATGTGTGAGGAAACAGTGATTTATAGCTAACGGATGCTCTGCAGGCAGCAACATTCCATCTGCTACACGAATTTTCCCATTACATTTTGATGAAAAGTTTTGGGAAAAGCCTCACACCTGTATTTCTCATTCCGAATAATATTTGCCAGTGCTTGGGTTGTTACTGTCGCCTGGATATTTTTTTGAGTAAAATGCCTATATCCCTATATCTATCAGTTTGCTTTTTTTTTCCTTTTCCAACTTCAGAGCTGAAAGTTTCTGAAACACTACTTGGAATCCACACAAGCACCAGAGGTTCTGTTTCTACCAAAGACAGTAAATGTAAGAGTAACTTAACTTTCCTTGCTGCTCTTGTAAGCAAACACCTTGTTTTATTCAGAGTAACTTAAGCCAATTAAAAAAAAATTAACCCAAACAAAACCAAAAACAACCTGAACCAAAAACGCTTGCTTAAAGTTTTAGCACTTCTTTGCCAACGTAAACTTTTTCTAATTCTTGTTGACTTGAGAATTGCTGATACAAACTAGGTCTTCCTGGACTCTGAATTCCCTGGGGATGGCAGCCCACAGAGCCTACAGGGCACGCATTAGGGTATTTTGGGTTACTGTGAGTTACTGCCTCGGTGATCAGCAACTGAGCCTCTCGGAATTGTTCCCCAGCAGTCAGGCAACTTGCTTTCACCAGCTCCGTGTCCCTAGGGAGCAAAAACAACCAGGAGACTTGTATCCCTGCCTGATAAAATTAGGTCTTCTGTAATCTCTCTCGGAACAGCCGGATGGCTAGCTGCCTTGAAAAACATATGTTTTAATGCAGGAATAATGCATTCCATTTAGGATGACTATAGCCGTGGGAGCTGGTTGACTTAGTGGATAAAGCACTCCCATTTTGCCTCTGGGATCAGGACTAATGTCAAACATCAGGTCTAAAGTGCAGCGGTGGAAAAGCATTGTTTGGGATGTTTTCCCTGTCTTTTGCTCTTAACAGGGGTATTGTTCCTGTAGCTCAGTCCTAAGGGAGTTTGAGAACTAAACCGTCCTATTATTGGAAATAAATCATAAATTGCAAAGATGAGGAGTTAGGGCATGTATTTCTAGATCGTAGCTCATTTTGCATTAAGAAAACTCATTTAGGAATAGCAACATTGGTGCTCCTCTGATACAAGTTTATAATAAATTTCTCTGAGAGCAGCATAGGTAACTTGCTGGGGGAATTTCTGCTTTATCCCTGCCTCTCCTGATGGAGCTCCCCCACCCAGAGGGAAGATGCTGCTCTCACTGCAGCCACACGCACCTCCGGAGAGCAGACAAAGCCCGCTGTTCTGCTGGGAACTGGTCGTCATGTGGTACTTCCAGCTCCTCCTCCCGAGCTGCTGAATATCCTTACTGGAAGCTAAGAATAAGTATTTTCCCCCCTGCTAATTTTCCATTGGAGCCATTGCCGAAGCTGCTGGAAGGATGGACTGTGGGAGACTGGGCGGGGAGTTGAGCTCCGCTGCTGGGAGTGGGAAGGGGTGAGCGGGACGACGAGCTGTTCGCGTGGGCCGAGTCATGGAAGACTTCAGGAGGGCTAAACTTGGAATGCACAAATGAGAGATGTCATGACGGGGCGTTTGGCTGGCCACAAATGGGAAGGCTGTAATCTGAAGTGGGAACGATACGGCAGTTAAAGCATCAGATTGAGAGCTGAAAGATTTGGTTTCAGGTCCTGTCCCTATGTGTGACTTCAGTCCATAGCTCCACAGCCGCTGTTCCGGAAAGGGTGGTCAGGTTTTGCAATGCCTGCTGTCCTGTCTGTACCTTTAATGCATAAAACTCTTCGTTTAGAGTGCTGATTAGTCTTTGACATGAAGAGCCATTCCAACATGAAGTACCTTTTCTGGAAATACTGTCCCTTGCTCGCTGAGAACAGCAGTGAATGCTCTACGCAGTACGGATGTCCTGATAAGTCTGTTTTCTTTGCCTACTGGTTGTGTCTTCATCATCACCTTTCACTGTAATTACCCACTGTGGAAGCTTTGGGCGCTTCTCTGGAAACAATGATCACAGAGATAAGCTGACCAGCCAAAAGCAACCCTGAGGAGGAGAAAGAGGCTTTGAAGTTTTCTGCTTACTTTCTAGAAAGAGCTAGGAGCGAAGTTAACAAACAGTTGTAAAAGGTCACTCTCTGCCTTTCTGTCAAGAAGGCGAGATGAGTAGCTAGCAGGGTTTTGTGCTGCCCAGCAGCAGCTGACATTCCTGCTCACAATGTGCATTGTCACTGTGGTAAGGAGAAGGAGACTTACTCCGAAGAGCTGGGAAGTGACACGGCAAATTCCAGCCCATGATTATTCACTGTGCGGTGGAGAACCGAGTCAGGCGATCTGAGCAGGAGATGAAAGATCCTTGATCCTCAGCGGGTCTGGTGGAGGAATAAACAGATCTGCAGCTTATTAAACTATGCTGTCTTTTTTTTTCTTTTTTTTTTTTTTTTGCCTTAATTGAATGTAAGCAGAAAATGCCTATTAAAGGTATTCCATTTCTGGCATTAAAAAAAAAGATGGTTGTGTGTCCCATACTGGTAGTTCTAGCAAGGTACTGACAGCATTTGGTTGCCTAAATGCAAGGCTGCTCATGGTGCTGGTTGTGTGTGTGAAAGGAGAAGGGTGTTGCTGAAAAATTTGCTTCAGATGACTCTTTGCTGCGTCTCCGAGCTGGAGAAAAGCGTGTGTCTTCTGATGGTGTGTCCTCAAGAGCTACAGCCCTGGTTTCATAACAAAGCCTTTGGCAGCGGCATGGGATCGAGATACTCTCACCTCTTAGCGCTCGCTCTTCTCCGTCGTGGACAGCACAGGCGCCTCGGCTCTGCCTTCTGTAAAGCTGTGAACTTTGGCGAACTGGAAAGGGCAAATTGATTAAACTTTTAGGAATGCGAGCTTTGTTTCTTAAAAAATACTGAAGCATTTACTTCATTTCCTGAGCAGTGAAAGCATTTGTAGGTAACCAAATTTACAAATTATTTTTATATACTTTTAAAGCTTTTGTGGCAATCCTGAGGGGGAACAAAAAAATAGACTGACGCAAGATTGAAGCCTGTCTTCTGTTAGCAAGAACTAGGTCTTTTAATAGTGAAGTGCTCATGTAAATTTTTTTTTGAGACCGAGACCTGTGTTTGTTTGTAGGGCAGAAACTTTAAGTGATCCCTTGTGGATTAAAAAAAAAAAGAACAATTCTTATTGTAATTGGAATGAAAACCTCTGTACTTACGCAATTTTGGATTGGAAGTTGCTCCAGTGAAAAGGGGGAAGTATTGTTATTTTCAGTGCCCAGACAGGAAGCGGAGATGCACAGAGGTGAGGTGATTGGCTCAGTCACACAGAGCAGCAGCGGAGCCAGCGCCGATCCGGGATCTCGTGACACTCAGCCCTCTGCTCCGCGGAGGAGGGTGCGTTGTCACTCTCAAAGGGAGAGACTTTGAAATACACAATCTGATAACCAGTAACTGGATTTCTGTACGGTGTGCCGAGAGTTTGCATCTTCTTCTGCATGTTCTTCTACGTGTTCAGGTAATCTGAAGTTTAGCTGCGATGGTGACAGTAAGTTTTGGTTGAACACAATATAAACCAATTGTGTTGTGGAATGTCTCTTCTCTGCCGTAAATTCTCAAGTCCTTCTTGAAAATACCCTGAATTTAACAAGTCCTTTGGTGCAGAAAAAAGTCAATTACTGAGTCCCGAACAGGGAGAATCGTGGATGAAGACAAAGCAAGTGAGTCAGATATAAATAATCCTATTATGTCTTGGCTGCAGCCACACCTAGAAACCTTGAACAAACATTGCTGTTCTGTTTAGTTATTCCTGTGTTTGATACATTTTACTTGTTAAGTCCTGTTTTAAAATTGCAGCATGTAAAAATTGTGTAGGGCTAGTCGCCATTAGTGTTAAAAGACTTAGGAACATTGTTTTAGTAATTTTGACCAGCGGCACAGATGCCTGTGCTAGAGCACAGCTAATTTGCTCTCATATTTCCCCAAATTCAGAAAAATACAAAACCTTGGAGGTGGCGGTGCCTTGGAAGGCTTTCAAGGCAATTCTTTTTGCAGTAGGCCTTTAAAAAATGTCTGGCTAGAACAGCAAACAGGAAGACGTAATTACTCCTTGGCTTTTGTGTATCAAAATGTTGTTCATTGTGCGGAGCTTTGGTAAAACACTTTTAGTGGTATCTGGTTATAGCATGGAAGCTGTAAAGAAAAGCATGGAGGTCCAGCAAAATCATACTTGAAGTATTGTGATTACTGTCCTGTATCTTACTAGGTAATTGCTTAGCTAATAGCATGTGTCTCTTTCTTCCCTCTTTCGTGGTGGATAAGCTGATTTTTAATAAATCTGAGCAAAGCTATTTTTCAGATGAGACTTAGAGCAAAAAGAATTGGCTGGACCCTTCTCCCTCCCTCCTCTGATTCTGATTCTTCTGTTGCAGTTCCTGAAAAGGGGGCCCTGAAGTCTCGTCTGTTAAGTGTGGCTGTCGCTAGTTCCAGGTTTTTTTAACAGAGGTTAGGGTTTGTTTTTTGGTTCTTGTCCAAACACATACCATTTGCTTTGCATTGTTCTTTTGTACTGACCGCTCTCCTTCGGGCTTTGCATGTGGCCTAGGAAATGTGATCCCCTGGCTCAGAAGAGTTGTGGAGATTTGTCCGACGCACACTCACCTGCAGCGATCCTTCTCAGTTTATAGCTGTGACACACTGCTCCTGATATTCCACCCATTCGTTTCCCGGGGAGCAGAAGGTAATTTCTTGTGTTGAACCTGATGGGGAAAGCCAAATAGAAATAAAGGTTCATGTACTGGCAGCTCTTCAGGGGCTTATTTATGGAGGCTCCCTATCATCTACACTGGGTGCGTAGCAAAGGTGACGCTGTCTTGTTTTCTACATTCTAGAGATTTAAATGGATTCAGCAAAGCAACAAGGGAGGGGAGGTACAAAGTAAGTGACAAATGATGGTGACAAAGTTCTCCTTGCCATATGGGATGCTATAACTTGGCCTCTTCTCTTAGGAAAATAATTACTTCTTATGTTCTCTTGTTTAAAATTGCAGAATACCTTCCTGTGAACAATAAAATGGTGTGAAAGAGACAGACATGTTGTACGGCACTGCAGGCACACTCCTCTTCCAGCAGAGACAGAGCTATTTGGGCAGAAGGATAAAAGGAAAGATTTGGCATGGAGAACTGGGGAAGGAGTAAATAGTCTTCTATTAGAATTGAGTTTGGCTTCAGGTTACGAGAGATCTGGCAACGGTACAGCTTAGAGCGTGTTTGCTGCTTTCTGTTGCTCTCGCCGTGCAAAGTGACAACCTCTCGGTTGTACGGGCAGAGCTGCTTGTGGGTCTGTCTTGGGGTCTGGACTGAGGAGCTTAGAAAAATCGACAGTGTTGCTGCTGAATACTTGACATCCCGAGATGCAGAACAGTCCGAGCAAGGAAGAACGAAAGGAACTAGTGAAGTGGAGAGGCCTGGGAGATGCAAGACCTGTTTTTTTTCCTGTAATTTTGATATCAGGAATAGCAATTTAAGAATAGCCTAGTTTTTCTGTGGGTGAAACGTGACAAAAAGTCGCCAAGAGTTACTGTCACGTTGGAGTAAGCTTGCAGTTGTTGGGTTGCTTCCACCTTTTAAAAGGATTGTTTGAAGCTGTTTCATAGATTCCTAGTTGAAAGGTAGATTTCTGCTCCTTCAGCACATTCTGCCCCAAGCAATTGCAGACAGCATCTCCCTTCTTAACTCACTAAACCAGTTAACGTTGGAGCTTTGAACATGCTGTCTGCTATTTAAGTGTTACATACTGTTAGATACGTAAATGAAAAAGACTGTGCTGGTTGTTCCAGGGAGTTACCTCATGGAGGGGAAAAGCTGACTTGGGTTTCCTGTGATATCCTTTACCTCTGATTGTGCGGGGTGCAAATTCAAAGCCGCCCTGTGTTATCTGTGGATGGAGGCACATCTGAAAAGGAAGAAGGCAGCGAGGCTAGGGCAGCTTGCCAATTGCTTAAAGCCTTTGTTAGAGACTAAAGGAAACCTGCGCCCATTTAGGCACTCGTACAGCCCCAGGGGCTTTCTTGGCCTCATATGTAAAGAAGATGAAGGCAGCCGCATGGAAATGATTGCACACTTTTGCATGTCAGTCTGCATTAGCTCCTTAGGTCCTGGTTGTTGTGTTTGAATGCAAAGATCTTGTGCTTAATTCTCTGGATTTTCATCCTGTGGGTCTGTCAGTATAGCACTTAAACCCATCTGTTGAAACTAAACCACGAGGAAAGTATCTCGGTGCTTTGCTTGCAAAACCGGTCTCGTATTGAACTGCTCGAGAGCCCGTGTGTGACTTCATCCTGATCACAAGGAAGGAGATGTCTCCAGTGGTCAGGCCCTGCTGCGTTACCTCTGGGAAAGGTGTCTGCCACTCTGATGACTGGTTTCTCCGTATGGTAAATTCCTCGTTCTCAGCTTGCTGTGTGTGGAAATAAAAAGGAGGGACAAATTCAAGTGTCAAATGTCAGTTTTACACCAGTGCAACAAGCAGATTACAAATGGGCACACTTTCACTCTCAAATCTACGCTGCTGTGCCATTTCCTCAGCTTGAAAAGAAGGGTTTGGAGTGGTTTATAGTTGTCACACCAGTGTCATCAGCACTGCTAGGTACAGTACTGTCTGCTGGTGTTGCGTGCTTGACTTTTGCAGACTGCTTTTCTGGGCCAGGGTTTCTTTTTTTCCTTTTAGAGCTTTTAATATGAAATATTCAATCGTATCTGTGCATGGCACAATTGATACAGGTGTCGTGCTTCAGAGAACTGAGCTGGAGGTGTCGTGAGCACGTCCTGCATTTGCGGCTTCTATGTGTTTGTGTATTTTTGTGGAAGTGGCCGTTACCTGAGTGTGACTTCGGGGTTTCAGGAGGAATTCTGTCGTGTCTCCCTCCAGCAGGATTAGCTAGGGCGAGAGGGAACGTCTCTCCACAGTTTCTTGAATGGAGTCTGAGGTTATACAGCCTACAGGGTGTTTTTTGTGGATGCTCTGGATGGGCTGTCACTGAAAAGGCAGGTCAGCATTGCATTTGGTAGGGAGATCTAAGCTTGGGATACCCCAAAGAATTTATTTAATTTCTATTTTTTTGGTACAGTACTGTGTTGTGCTTCTAGAACGCTCACTGCTTGAGAAGAAATGATCCTGTTGTATGCGGAGTATTGAAGAGCAGTGGTTGCTTTATTTCCCAAACCTCATCATTTCTCTTAAGAGACTGTTACGTAGCATGGCACAAGTTTTACTTATATGAAACATATGGAGTCAGCAGACAAGTCTTACTGAACAAATTGGAGGGCAGCAATCCAAACCAATGCCTGTTGTCTACAGTCCTCCTTTTTCAGGCTTTCTGCTTAATTGCAAGCTTTTTATTTGGACTTTAATTCTTTAGTTTCTCTTTCTTGGCAGACTCTCTTTGTCTTAAATTACTGCTGTCAACACATCCTTAGCCCTTCCTGCTCCCCCCCCCATCTCCCTAAATTGTGTAGTACTGTCTGTGGTGCTTCAGATCGCTGTAAAGAGGCCGTTATGTTTGGAGTTGAAAGTGAAGCCTGCTGTGAATAGAGTATTTTATCAAAAAGATACAAGCATCTCTCTGTTAATATTATTATATTGACACATTGGTTTTATCAACTTCAGCGTTCTTTGAAATGGTTGATATCTAGTGATTATGGCTCCATTAGGTGTAGAAACGGATGGTTCACATACAAGTACTTTTGATGTTGTCACCTATAGCAGAAATGCAGAAACAGAGGGGCACGTTAAATTCTCCTGTCCTCAGTGGTGAGGCTGGGGAAGCTGCAGGTGATGTGGTGGAGGATCTCGTATTAATGTCAGATTCTGTGACCAAGGAGGAAGTAAACTAATATCTGTAATGATGCTGGAGATAATGAATCATGCTGGAGCAAGACAGTGGAGAGCAGGGGTACTGGCATGGGTTGTAAGCCAGCAGAGCAGGGCTACAATTAGGATGCTCTTGAGACGGGTAGACCACGGTATTCTGTAGGATTTCCAGGTTTTAGAAGAGGTAGGACTCCTGCGGTAACTGGGTTAGAGGGAGAGGCCTGGAAAGTCCCTGCCTTTGCCAGCCAAATAGGGATGGAATTAGGCCGCGGACATCAGATAACTTTGCCAAGGTCATAGCGTGGAGCTGAAGCAGCAGCTTTGCCAAACATCTGCAGTTGCCCTGTGCACCGGCGTTCATTTGTGGCTTCCATCGTGTGTTTTTCAACAGGCACGGTGTGGATTCGGAGACCTCTGTGTCCCCACAGGTGACTCCAAGATAAGTCTAACTTAATACCCTCTGCAATTCTTCGCTTGCTTTTTCAGGTGATGCTTTTGTGAAGTTTTGTCTTGTTTCTTTGATTTGTTGGTTTGGGTTTTTTTTCTGGACATTTTAGAGTTGTATATTCTTAAATTTTGCTCTGTCCATGCCTAGAGAGAAATTAGCTAGCACTGAAGGATTTTTTCCTTGCGAGAATGAGAGTTCAAAGTCTTGGGCTTCCGTTTTAGGTAAGTTGGAGGGCTTACTTGTTTTGGGGTTTTTTTTGCATATTAATAAAAACAGGCTAATACCATTAGAATTCAGTGCTAATGGGAAAGAAAGCAATACAGATTAGTTTGTTATTTAAAGTAATTCTGCTTACACCTTTGAGGGAGATGGGCTATTGCTAAGAGAAACTGCACAGTCACCTGTGCTTTAAATTTATTGCAGAATGAAAAATGAAAGTAGCTCACTCGTTATTAAAATTAAGTAACTGATGTCATCGTTCAATGAAAAGATTTTTTGGGACCTTTTGGCAAGTCGTTCCAGGTTACTATTAAGGCCTGACATACCAAGGGTCCTTAAATTGGAGGGATTGGGGGATAGTCCTCTGTCAAGAGACTGAAAGATGAGGGAGTATCCCAACAAAATACCCGGCTGCAAACCCGGGGCAGCGCTGGCAGCAGATCTCTTTCCTGGAGGTTCCTGTCAAAGCACAATCCTGAAGTAAAGTTGAATATTTTACTCCTAATGCGCTCGTCTCTCCGGGTACCAAGCTTGAAGATGAGTGTTCTGAATATTCACGTGCATCAAAA
This sequence comes from Chionis minor, assembly GCA_013398295.1. Taxonomy (NCBI): domain Eukaryota; kingdom Metazoa; phylum Chordata; class Aves; order Charadriiformes; family Chionidae; genus Chionis; species Chionis minor. Next base: position 55,197 of record VZSF01002068.1, on the reverse strand, counting down.
GCGGGACTGTAAAAGGAGCGATTCTAACTTTATCTTCAACCCAAGTGTTTCGCATCACGCTAAACATAACTGTAAGGCCAATGCAGTATTGATAAGCTTTTGCCTCTGCTTTACGTTAGCTGGCATTATAACAATTAACTGTTGTTACTAGTTTACTGTGAACACATTTTGCTGGTTGTTGCTTTTTCAAACAGCTTGCAGTTCCCAACCTGTACAGTTATAGCTTGGGGTTTTTTCTGTTTTAGTCGTAATTCCATCTAGGCATCCCTGTTTGCAAGAAATCTTTCATCTCTTGCTCTGGGCTGTACAGAACTGGAGTGGCAAAGGCGACTTGTGTTTTTGTGCTGGCTTCATCATTTTCAGAATATTAATATTTAATTTAGGCTTTTTAAAGCTTTTAGCAGATTTGTCAGGCTTTCTTCCCTGTGGTAGTGTATGTGAGGACAACTTGAGAGAGCATTCTGATTAACTTACAGTATGGAAAGTGATTTTATTTGTTTTGATTTGTGACTGAAATACTTTTAAGAAGCGCATCCTGTTCTCTAAGTAACTTTGCCATAAACTTAACCATAAAATAGATCCAGCGGTTTTTCCATTTCCCCAGCTCGGTCCAGCCGAGCAAATACTGTATCGCATCCAAGTAACACTTTTTCTTGCCCATAAAGACCAGTGGGTATTGTCAGTCTCTGGTGGAAAGCAGGGGTGCAGTCAGCTGTGCCGTGCAGGGAGCGGCAGGTTTCAAAGAAGCCCTTGGCAGCCCGTGCTCTGCCGCCGCTCGTCCTCTCTCACAGAGCGAGACATTTCTGGATCCCCGACAGAAATCATGCGTTCTCAGCTCCAGCCCTCTCTGGGTTGCTTTCCTGCAGGCAAGCAGTGGCAGCGCCGGTGTTTTGGTGACAAGGAAGCGTTCAGGTTTCACTTGGTTAAGGCTAAAATGTTATTTGCACTGCTGTTCTGTGTTTAGAAGTTTATATAAATGGTATTTCATAGTTTTTGACCCATTTTTATGATAAACTTCATCTTGGAGAGGTTGCAGCTTGTTAGTGCAAACACCCCGTGAAATTTTACTTGTTACTAGAAATAAAATTTCTCCTCTTCCACATTCAAGACACTTTGTTCAAGCGCAGGGCACAGGACATGAGGGCAGATCTGTGCCTTTCTGTGCGTGAGATAATTTGGCCTGAAAAACCTTTGGCACCACTTTAGAGATTGATTGAGGCTTTTCCCTCGTTGCGGCCGCCTTCAGCGCAGAACCTTGGAGCACCAAGTTCTTGACGAGGCCTGTGTAGGAGTTGATGCTTTTCGGCTGCCGGTCCCCTGAGCTGCGACCAAGTCCCACTTTGAGCCTCTTAAAATCTGGTGTTTGTGATTCAAGATGGAAACAACAATGGGGAAATGCAGCCCGCATTCCAGCAGAGGCCATTTTTGTTTACCAGTTAGCATTTCTTTCCAGTTGGCTAGTGTTGCTGGGTCAGTGGCTCTGTTGTTGAAAAGAATTTGTTTACAGCTAACTCTGTCCTTTGATACTTCAACGCTGAATTTACCAACAGGAGTTTTTCATTTACCTGCTGAAAGCTGTGTCGATTCTAGAGGGGCATGTTTGTTTTTCTTCCCTTTTTATTATAAATAAACCACAATGAGTTTATTTCTACTGTATCAAATGTCTCTGGCCTTCATGGGAACACAGCGCGGAAGCGCCAAAATCAAATAGAACAATTTGGAGAGTAATTGTATTTAGGTGTTTGCTTATCCAGCAAAGCAGTATTTGCTTGCTGTTCCGATACGCCAGGTGCCAGATGTAAAACACGCTTCCTTTTTCATTGATATTCAGCTCTTGTGTGTAGTTAGCGGGCTGACTCATTAACATTACCAGTGTCATACGGATTGTGTTCGGGCCAGTCCCTCTTTCGCAGTCCTCTACAGCGGAGGCAACGTTGTTGGAAGCTGTCCAATTTGCTCTTCACGAGGCTTCTGTCAGCGAGATTATTAGGCTTTAATCCGTCTCATGGTGATGGCTTTGCTTTTCCAGAAGGGAGTCGCTTTGCCTGTACATCACGGCACGGCGGAGCTGGCCCCGGGCCTGTTGCGAGGAGGCCGGCGGTCAGGAGAAGAGCTTACCTTGCCGAGAGGAGCGAGCGCTCTCAGCTTTGCCGAGCAATTTGGAATACGTCTTTACAGAAATGGTGGCCTTGGTAGAGCCAGTCCAGAGGAGGTGTTTTCTCAGCCTCTCCATCTCGCCTGCCGCCGAGAGCATAGCCGTTGTGCCGACGGAGCAGCCATTGTCCGAAGCTTTGTGCCATCCTCGGTTTGTTTTATCGAGAGCCTCCGTTCCCTGCTCGGGCAGAACGTTGAGCAAGGTGTTCTGGAGTAATTTCTTGGGATTACACCCCTGTTACCTTCCGCTTTATTTTCTGCTAGTGAAAAATTAACAAGATAGAAATTCTCTCCTGTAGAGTTTGATTATGTGAATGTTGGCGAGAAAACGTGGTCTCAGAAGCAGCTTTTAAACAAGGTTGCAGTGACGAGTTTTGTAATAAACACACAGTGTTTTGGAAACGCATTGTAAATAATTCTTGTATTAATTTGCTGTCAAAGACTTAAGTTTTCAAATTAAATCACATCTGTAACTGCAATGTCTTTTTTGTGAGCTCTTTTGTTCATTTGGTTTGCATTCTTTCACTTTTTGTCAAGTTGCTGACTCTGTGCTCGTAAACAATCCTCGCGATTTCTCCATGCTTCCTTCCCTCTACAAGTAGGACGTTTGGGAATTCAGTTTATTTAAACTGGAAAAGGAGATATTGCACCCTTAGAGAGGCCACAGTAGGAAAATTGACTCTTAAGTAGTAATTGTGGGTTTGGAGGTAGCTTGTTGAATAAGATCTTTCTTTCTTTTAAGCCTGTTTGTTTAGGCTCGAGGTCCACTGGTGTCAATGTAGAAAGGATATTTGTCCTCACAGTTCTATGAAAATCTATTATGACAGTGGTGACTTACAAGACAAGAAAATCGATGTGTTAGGTTCTTGCTGTTTTGGAACAACAGAAATATCTGTCTGGATATATTGCAATATCCTGCATAACAACGCCAGCAAATTGAGCTCGACGGTTCCTTCTCTTAATAATAACAGCACATTTTTTCTACTTAAAGGCAGACAGAACGAGGGCCGCTTTGTACCCAAAATTGATTGTCATTCTCTTTAAAGAACTATTAGCGTGCAGGATTAGGAGGAACCGATGTGCCGGGAGAGGCGCGTGTTTTCCCTCGAAGTAGCTGAGTTCAGGAACGTTGTGGTGGATTTGCCGCATGCGGCCGGATTGTTGAGCTGTGCTAGGAGGGTTCTCATGTTTGCTGCCGTGGTAGGTTTTGCCCATTATTTTGATCTTCCACGCAGCTTAAAGGCTTTCACATAAGAAGGATCTTGCCACATCCTGCTGTCCAGCCTTGGAACAAAGTGCTTCTGAAGCAGCTATTGACTCTTCGTTAGCATGGCGAAAGAGCCCTGAACAGAAGTCGTTCCTTGCATGATCTTTCTTGTAGAGAGCATTGCAGCTGACAGAATAATGGGTTTTCTTAGGCTTGCTGGTGACGTGCCAACATGGTTTCCTTAGCAGTGAAATTCCTCAAGAAGCCATGGTTGCTGATGTAAACGTAACTGAAAGCTGAACACAGCCCGTACTGAGCTCAGGGCCTGAAATCTGCTTCTTATGCCACGCTGCACAGTGCATTTTTTTTTCTGCTCTTTCTATTTAAATCTGGTTTCCCAAGCTTGTAACCAGCTTGAACAGGCCGTGCTCTTCAATCCGGAAAAGACGGCCTGATCTCTGCATCGAGGAGCCTGTACAGACTCCTGGGCTCACGGGCGGCAAGGGTTGCCTCCCATTAACTGGACTATCATTCTGGTTTTGTAGCACTGTGTTTGGGATGGGGGGGGGGTTGTTTTAAATTTTTTTTTATTTAAATTCCCATGTCCGGAACAGGTTTAAGGCTATTTAACAAAGTGCTTTGGTTCCCACTAATCAGGCTTAAAAAAAAAAAAAAGAAGAATAGCAAAACCAAGAAGAGTTTCCTAGCTGCACACCGGGGCTGTCTCTGTCAGGTATGCTTCTGGAATTTAGTGGGAGTTTTCCCAAGTCAAATTACCAGTGTTGCATGCTAATTTGAGGCTGGGTAAAAGATTAATAATTGTATTGCTTTAACTTTAAGTAGTGGGATCCTACTATGGTGACTAATACTGTTTAATAGTAACTGTCCTAGAGCAGGCACTTGTTAATGCCGTCAAATGACTGTGGTTTGTGTGTCAAATTTCAGTGCTTTGAGAAAAACAATGTATTTTGGTCTCGCTTTTTCTGCTGCTTTTTTCTGTGAAATGAGAGCGCCATCCTTCTGAACACACGCTTTGGGAAGGCCGGGGTGGGAGACTTGTGCAAAAACACCTTGCAATAGATGTCTCCCCTCTTAAATTTTGAAAAATTAATTCTTACAATTAATTTTTTAAAATTTTTTAAACTCGATTTTTGTTTGGGGAGTGATCTTCTCTAAGTGCTAACGCTTTCATCAAGACATCTTTCTTTGTTTTGTCATGCATAATCATCGAGCTTGTTGCACTATGATTTGGAATAGCATTTTCCCATCTGGAAATACGTAATTATTGTGCTGCCATGCAGTACAACATGCCAACTAGGTTAGTGCTGTGTTAACACTGTGTTTAAAGGAAGGTCAGAGCTGCATTTCCATACCTGAATACTTTGTGTGAGTAACGCTGTGTTTGATCAATAGATAGGGGAATAATTGCTCTGAACTTCTTTCTTCTCCCGTTCTCCCATCTTATTCAAGAATCTAGAGTTTAATTACAAAAAGTAACTTCAGGTACAGTTGGACTGAAATGGGCTGCAGATCCAAACTGCTTTTCAGGATGGCTTGGCAAGGTGTTGCTGTGGCATCAGATTTGGAGAAGAGTTACCAGCAAGGAGTACCTGCGGCAGTTGGCTCCCATTAAAAAAATTGAAGCCTGTTTGAAGAGAATTGTTAAATATTGGCATCCGAGAGCCATGGAAGGGTAGGCGATAGGGATTGAGTGCAAGATTAAAACCCATGCTAACTTCTATTTTAATTTTATCCCGGGTGGATCCACTGTACTAATATTCTGATGGTTTTACCTGTGGCCACATTAGCTGCTGGACAAAAGGCTGCAAAAATGCAACCGGGTTTCTGCGCGTGAGAGCTGAGAGGCAAACGGCGCTGATGAGCGCCCGTCCGTCCCTGGAACCGAGGTGTAGAATAAATGCCAGGGACCCTCTGGTTTCATCGAGTCCCTGGGACTGGAAGCTGTGGTGTCAGGGATGGCTGTGGGAGGGGTAAAAGCTCCGTATATCTGACTTTAATCAATCGCTGCGTCTGTCAGAGCCTCAGACCGTCGCCGAGTGCTGTTTACTGCAGGTTGTGGTGAACCCAAGGGAGGCTCTCGTTTGGCTTTCTAATTGTGGGTGGCTATCTGCGTGAGCCTGAAGTGTTCTGCAGCAAGACAGAGAGTTCTGTTCGGGTGCCTGCATGTTTTTTGGTTTTATTCCTGGGCTAAAACCAGGCTTGATTTGGAAAATCATCTGTCTGGTGGAGAAAGTGCATAGTGTTTAGAATTGGCAAAGAGTTTACATGTGTGTCATTCCTCGCAGCTGGGCTGGACGGGCACCTCCTAGGAGAAGGTTATCAGCACTCACTGTTCTAATAATTCCATTTTTACCTTAAGGAGGACAATGATGTACCTGCCTGCTGAATAAATGCTGAATCACGGGGTTGTTACTCTTGCATCAAGTTTAGTCATTTCCTGGGAAACTTCTGTTTTCAGTCCAGTGGTGGAGGGTGAAGTCTGTGCGTTTGTGCTGGGGGTTAAATACCTAGGAATTTCTGCTGATGTCTGTGACCAGGAGGGTAGTCAGAAAAGAGTATTATTCAGAGCAGAATCACTTCGTCTAGGTTTTTTAAACACATTGTGAGTTGTCTTGCTTTACTCAGCTCAGCCGAGAGCTACTTCTTGTGTACGTGTATGTGACACTTTCTGTCACTCCCCATGTAAATGCATTGTTCTCATGCAGGACCAGTATTATAAACACTGTTAAGCGCTCCTACGTCTAAATTCTCATTCTTCTCATTGACTGCTTATTAAAAATAGATGAAAAAATGTCTCTTAAATACATTTTTTGTAAAATCCTATTTGTGACAAAGCCTTGGTTACGTGCCCTTTATAGCATTCAGAAGGGAAAATGCATTTTTTCCCTGTGACAAGTTGTAGCTATTTAAAAGTTTTGGGTTGTCTTTGTTTTTTTTTTTCCTCGGGATGGGCTTACATGCAAGATTTATTATTTGCATATGGCATTAAGCTATTTATGTGCATGTGCTGGATTTATGGGTAACATGTAAAATTTATATGGCTGCAATGTGCAACGTAATGTCTTGTATAAAGCTGACTTCAGTGATTGTATTTTGCAGATGTTTGTTAGAGGCAGTGAGCAGAGCCTGTGTTTCGTAGGGTTAACAAAATTTAGTGGTGTATTTAAAGGTTTTAAGGGGTTATCTTCAAGAGTTTTGGAAGCCTTTTAAAAAAAACATTTTACTGTTTGTAAAGGTAGATGTTACCCGTGCAGCAGTAGCAGGATTTGAGTTGCTGATGCGCGAGCGCTCTGTGCATCCTCTTGGCACAGGTAAGGATCTGAAGGGCAAAGCATCTCTGGCCTTTTAGTTCTTACATACAGATGAACACGAAATATGGTTTGAAGTTGGGCTTCGTGGTCATTTGAGCAACTTACTGGGGGAAGTCCATTAAAGAAACTAACCGCGGAGAACGCCAGGGTCACGTTGCTGCTGCGTAAACCGCGCAGGCGGTCATGTGTAAGAATGTTCTCATGTCTGCTGCAGAGAGAAGAATCAACAAAAGTGTGGTACATCTACAAGAGGCTCTTTTATTTATGGTCTAAGCTTCCAAGCATTTTTCAGCGTCCCAGTCTTGCAAAGCCTTTGAGAACTCATTTTCCTGACCCTGGATAATGCCATTTTCAGCAGAAATGGTAACGATAAGTTACCATACATGTATTTTTTGTGGGTTTTTTTGCTTGTGGGAAGGGAGGGTCTTCAGCTGAAGTTGATCTGGTGACACCTCCTTTTCATCGGTCACCCCCTGCCACCGCGCACAAAGAAAACTGAACTTTGTCCTTAGCTCACCCAGTTTGGTGATGAATCACGTATGGCATCTAAGATTACTGCCCGTAATACGTGGGCCCAGACGGGTGAGTTGAGGACAGTGGATGATCTGGAACTCCGAAATGCTGCTCCAAGATAAAGAGGTTCTTCGGTATAGTTTGAGTAGTTGGATTTATTGTTTAAAGTTAAAACAACAAAAACATTTTAAAGGCTTAAGGCACACAGTAAGCGGCTGGTGGTGAAGTGCACCTTGTGACCTTAAATGACACCGACTGCAGCGTGGCAGCCTGGACATGACCACGTACCCAGGGTAGACCACGCCACAAAAACCTAATCTTGAATGGCATTCTTTTGAAATAATAAATGTCGAGATTAAAATAGCTTTAATTTGGTAAAGCAACATTCATAAGCCTTTAGAAAAGATTTTTTGAAGCTGCGGAACAGAGTCCCCACAGTGCTGGAGCCAAGGGGACTTGTACTGTGTATATAAATTAATCTGGAGCTGATCTGTCTGTGAAACTTTTAGTACCGAAACTGTAGCAGTATAATGCTTGTGCTTAACAAACAGAGCTTTGTAAGACTTGCTGTTTTTTTCAGTAGCCTATTCATGTTCTTAATGGGAACAGAATGGTGCTGTTAAAGGGAAACTGCAAAGCACAAACCTGTGCTGTTTGCTTTTCTTACTGTTTGGTTTTGGGTTTTTTTTTTGGGGGGGGGGGTGTGGTGTGTGACATATGGAGTGAGTAAGGCTTTCTTTCTTTCAAGAAATCAGTGACTTTTTTCTGGAAGACTGTATGTGTAATTTGAAGACAATACCAAGGTCTGCAAGGAGGAAACCTGATATACGGCTTCACCAGAAGGAAGGAGGAGGGAATCTTTGAAGCTGCATCATCATTTGGCCTCAAACAGAAAGAGGCAATTGTCTAAACTTGTTTCAAACAGAGTTTTTGTGCCGAAGTTGTAGCCAAAGAGTGTTAGGAGTGCAAGACCATTTAACAGGTACAGTCTGTTTGAACACACAGCCTTAGAAAAAAGGTTTAAATGTTGTCTTTTGGCTTGCTGAAGCCGGCCTCAGTAAAACCAGTGCGGGGTTAGGGGTGTCTAGAAGCTGCAGGGCCTCCAGGAAACGGAAGAAAGACGGTATCTAACTATAAAATAAATAAATAAATGAGTGGCAATGACGTTTGTTATGAAAGCGCGGAGCTGATTGGTTTGATAGCTGTTTTCTTACTAGGCCATAACTGCGACAGTCTGAAGTGCTAAAGTGCGTACCTTCCTCATCCTGGATTTCTCAAACATGCCGCTAACACTCCCAAGCACACTCGAAAGACCTTATCTGGAAGTGGCACGCAGCAAAAGAACATTTGGACTTTAAGCTACACTTACGGGTTTCAGTGTCTCCAGTTCGGTGTCTTCTGCTGGTCAGGGACAGGAAATCCAACATCAAGCTCTGCAAAACCAGGCTTTAAGTTGTATTTTGCCAGAGCGAGTTCCAGATCCAAAGCTTCCAGGAGGCATTGCCCATCCCAGGTGCCTAGAGATGATGCAGGGGAGCAGGCAAGAAAGGCAGAGTCATTAGGGTCATTTATAGGGGTGAGACCTGAAAAGCAGATGCAATGGTGATAATAGAATTTATTTCCTCACTTTTGTTATAATCTTTGTTATACAGTGTTTACTGTTAAATAAAAAGAGTGGCTATCTGTGTTTTGAGGCTAGTTTCCAGGATTCTCTGCTAGCATAAATTGCTAGAAACATGAACGTATTTTCTTTTAAAAGCATACAATTATTTTTTAAAAACGCATACAAAGTGCTTTCAGATTTGAACCTTTTGATACAGTCAAGTGTTTGGAGGCTTTGTTGGGGAGATGCTGTGCGCTACGTGATCATTTTCCTTAATTTCTCCACTGTAGTAATTATGGTTTTGTTAGACAGTAAATGATTCAGTGTTCTCATTCCGTGGGGGGAAGGGGAGCAAGGATGTTGAAAGAGGAGTATTGTCTGAGCGTAGCAGGATTAGCTGGTGTTACCACCTTGCACTGATTGAGCACCACTGTTTAGAGTAGATCATCAACTCTAATTGCTAAAAAGCAGCCTGGCGTCACAGGGCGGTGAGGCTCCTGAAGTTTCAGGCTTCTCTCTTGCATGATTTGGATATAGGTGTAACATCCAGGCTGATCCGTGTAGTGCCCTGGACTTCCCGCGGCTCCCCCTGCTCCGCTGTCTTCTGGTAGCGCCGACCTCGTCTTTTCTCTTGCGCCCTCAATGGTCAGGACATCCCGAGTGGATTTGTGTGATGAGGATCAATTCTAATTTCCTCTCAGGAAAACAGGAGGATCATATGGAAAAGGAATCTCAGAGTCCAATTTTTGCATTTTTTTTTCTAGGGAATTCTGTTTCTCAAATATACACTTGTATAATCACTGACGAGCAGGGCCTCTGGGATTTCATCACGGAGCTGTCTGCGGTCTGGATTACTGTCCAGGCATTCCAAGTGAGGAAAAATTGTTGCTCCTTGATTGAACTTGTCTTGTTTCTGCAAACCATAAATCTAGAGTTATTTCCTACTCGGAATCCACAAAAGGGCATCTCTCGTGCATTTGCAAGACCTGCTGCATCTTGAAGAGCAGGATTTGTTTAAATTCTTCTTATAAAACTGTCAGAAGAGAGAAAAGATGAAATGGGAGGAGGAGAGGGCTGGAGGAGGAGAACAGTACGGTGATCTACGGCGAGATGAGGAGTTACTGCTGCAACGCAATGCAGTGCCGGCCTCCTGCCGGAGAACCTCCTCTCTTCAGCTGGGGCTGCTCCATCAAATGCTCCTCAAACAAGCAGGGAAACGGAGCCGGTGGCTCTGCAGGAGAAAATTCCTCCTGTGTTGGGATGAGTTAACCTGTGTGCGTAGTGCAGGTGGTAACAGAGCTTTGTGTTGGTGGGGGTGGAAAAAACTGAGAATTTGGGTAGCAGAGTGAGGAAGATGGTAGTGTGTGGAGCTGCTGAACTGGACCGCGGTGGTGCTGGGCTGTATTTACACCTCAGCCTGTTCTAACCTACTGGTTGTCTGTGGAAGGTGAAGACATCGCTGCAGCTGAGCTGATCATAGAATCACTTGTGTTGGAAGAGACCTTCAAGAACATCGAGTCCAACCATAAACCTACACTGCCAAACCCACCCCTAACCCATGTCCCTCAGCACCACGTCTGCCCGGCTTTTAAATACCTCCAGGGACGGTGATTCCACCCCCTCCCTGGGCAGCCTGTTCCAATGCTTGAGAACCCTTTTGGGAAAGAAGTTTTTCCTAATCTCCAACCTAACCCTCCCCTGGCACAACTTGAGGCCATTTCCTCTTGTCCTGTTGCTTGTTCCTTGGGAGAATGGTTGCCATCGCTGCAGCAGAGGTGTCGAGGAAGGAGAGCCTGTTCCTGCCCTGCGTTGGCCATCAGCAGCTTAGCTCCCTCTCGCGTGTCCTTAAAAAAAAAACAAACCCAAATAAATCCTTAGAGATCCTGACATGACATTTCGTCATGGCATTTTGAGACCCTAGGGAAGATCAGGACGTAAGAGAATCGTATGGTTGTTTATGGCGACGGGGGTCCTGGCTGACAAGAAACCGAAGCCTTGCTTTCTTTTGACAGGAATCCCATTTCCTTCGCAGGGCCTCTGCAGCGTGTGGAGGCACAACCAGGACTGGCTTAGGATATAGATAAATATAGACTACAACTGAACAGAAACAGTTGTAGCTGGGAGAAGGCCAAAAGAATGTCTTGGCAGTAAGTGTTTTTGTTTGTAATTTCTTTCCTAGGAATGAACAAACACTAGCACCATTTTAAAGCTCGATTTTGTCAGCTCTCATTTGCTTTGCTAAAGCTTCCTTTGTAGTGATGTGTCTTGCGTCTGTGTAGAGAGGGGTTGCGGTTCTTGGGTTGTTTTTTCAGCTAGCTGGAAGAATTTAGCGCACCGAATGTCACAAAAGTGTTGAATTTATGGAAGCGGGGTTGATGATTTACCAGGTTTATTTAGTAGGAGTGAATGGTTCTTGGAATTGCAGTCCTATTGTCTTGGTTCTCTTCCTGTTGCTGTAATTTATGATATTCGTTGAGGAAGTCCACGTTTATGTTCGGATCTAGCCATTTCCATTTCCTGTAGATCAGCAGGAAAGGAATAGGGTGAAAGAAAATGTCTCTCTCAGTGAATCTTTGGTTTCTGTCTCAGTTGACTAATACCAAATTTGGACTACATATGGCCAGAGAGAAGCGGCTTTATACAGTACATTTGTTGCACTCACGCAGCGTATTAAATGGACACTTGCTTCCAAGACTTGAGATGTCAATTTGGGCGTAACTATTGTGGTTGTGGTAATCAGATCGTAATTTTATTGAGATGACTTTACACTTGTCACCCGTACCTACACACAAGCTTTTCTTCTGCGAGCCTTAGTCCCTGTGTCTTACTGGAGCTTTATGTCAGTTAATGGTAGTGTGTTTCTAACCTGCATGGATGGTTATCCTTAAATAAGGAACTAATTTATCTGTTTCTTCTAACCTTTTCAGTTCCTGCTACCTAGTTCCACTTTACTAGGGCAAATCTAAAAATTTAAGCATTACACTTCCTAATCCTGTAGGCAGGTGCTTGAGACTGTCAACCTGTTGGTCAAAATAATGGTTGGGTTTTTTAATTTTTTAGGGTTTTTTTAAAAAACTCTGCTTGGAAATTCAGCAGTGGGCAGACACAGTGCAGCAGGGAAGTCCCAGGAATTTATCACCCTTATCTCTGTTGCTTGAATTTTGCTAGTTGGAACTTTCCTGCTCTTGCCAAATAGCAGTAGGCTTTTAATTTTTGTATTAGCTTTTGCTCAGAGAATCCTTTTTTCAAGCAATGATGTAAATGATCTGCATCGTCTGGTAGGGAAGGATGCAAATAGTGTTTTGGCCTGAGTTACCTTGTTTCTCAGTAGTGTCTTGCCTCAATTTCAAATTTCCAAATGCAGGTCGCATTTGGAAAATAGTGCTCGCATTCCCGTGAGGACAGGGTTGGTTTATTGGTAGGATATTAATGTGGAGCAAGTGATTAGAGAGAATTCTTTACTTCCCAGTATGTAAAACAGAATCTGATACTACTGGTACTTAAACTGGGTGTGCTGGTGTGTGTTTGTAACGTACTAGTATTCCTTAGTAATTCCAACAGTTTTCTATGGCAAATGTTTCCTTATATATAGTGCATAACCACTGGTGTAAAGAGTCCAGTTAAATCTCGTGGCAAAATTAATCACAAAATAACAAGCTACAAACAAATCTGTGGGTTGGCTTATAAGGAAAAATCCCTCCCCTTTTCTGTGTAGGTTTGTTTTTCCTGAAGTGGCAGTCACCCTGGTCTATTTGCTACCCAAATGAAGAAATGCGGGGAATTAAAAGTGCCTCTGAAAATGGGGAGGCAAATCTCAGAAAAGCTGGTGGATTTTGCAGCTCATGCACTAAATCAAAATGTTACCCTTTTGACGTATGCTCTTTGTAGAGCTCTTTTTTGAAGGTGTGCTTTTCTTACGCTGGCCGCATACCTTTCTTGTGAGCTGGATTAATTTAACTGAGCTATGTATTGCAATCAAGCATTAAAATTAATGCTGTGCTTGGCATTTTGGTGCTTCATGGACATTCTAATTTTCAGCTGCTGGATTTGTTTGGACTTGTCAGGGCCTGACTCAAACACAGTGTTAGAGGAGCGAGATAAAATTTTGTGTGCAAATGCACACCCTCCGCAAAGCAGCCTAAAGGACCCATTTCGGCTCCGAAACTCTCAGCGTAGGCATTTCAAGTGACACTGACATCTGACTGTCCAGCACAAAGCAGCGAAGGCCATTCCCTTTCCCAGCACTTCAGTGTTGCAAAATCACCTTTATCACCAAAACGGTTGGTTAGCTGGAATGTTTTCGCAGAGACGCAGGTTGTGTTGGGAGGCTTAGAGCCTAAACCCTTTAATCACCTTTTCTGATGTGGCTCTGCAGATCAGGCTGGAGGTGTCTGGCAGAAGGATGCTGTAAGGCAGCAAACGCAGTGCCCTGTGCTGCTCAGCGTCTGTTGCCTTGCAATAATCGGGCTTACACCGAAGAAAACATGCCCTTTGCGATCATTAGTTTCTTGTTGTAATACAAATACAGGCTTAATTTTAGCTTGAGAAGTAATACCAAATAATTCTGTTTTCTTATTGCCGTGTGTTTGATCACTTCCAATCTTTCAGCCCCAAGAGACAAGAGGTTACAAGTGCAGGTCAGGCTACGAAAAGGCTTGAAATGCTGTAGGGCTTTTTGTTTTAATCCCTTCAAGGTTCCAGTCTTTCTTGTGGTTCTGATGTAATGTGAGAAATTAAAACAAAAGACAGCAGCCAGATGGTACATCTCCAGGATCAGACTGATTAGTTTCTTAAAAAAGGGAAAAGTTTACTAATACTTAGTCTCTTCTGGAGTTTTTGCTTCTGTGGAGCTCAAGCATCTATCTTCTGCCTGCTTCTACGGGTAGGCAAACAGTGGAATTACAGTTACTACCAGGTTAAAAAAACCCAAAAAACCAGGACCTCTTACCTTGCTTTCACTGAATATCAAATAGACATGGTTAAAAGTTTGATTTTCTGGTTCATAGCGGGTGCTTGCTGGGCAGTTGTCTATAAGTTTGACTCCGTTCATCCTTACCTCTGTTTTCGGAGGTGCCCTAAACAGCTCCTGCAATGGGCTTGCTTCATTTGCTAAAAACTGTTCTCAATTTGATTAGTTTAAGACAAGGCTCTGAATTTGCGCTTTCCCTTTGCCCTGTTGTTTGGGAATTATTCCATTTTGTTTGCCTATGTTGGCTTTGTGGTTGCAGGATATTTTCATGCACTCCAGGTTTCCCTTTTTAGGTTTTCATTGCTTTGATATTCCGTTTAGATAGCTGTTCTCATTCAAATTATTGCATTTAAATAGTGTATAGTGTATATCTCTGATCCCAAGGGAAACTACATAAGTTCTGTAATGTGGAGGCTTTGAAATCATCATGTACTTGCATATATTTGGGTTCAGGTTTTTCTTCAGCAAGTGCATTGCTGTGTTGGGTGAAACCTTCGTGTCACTTAAAAGAAAAGCAAAGAGATCTCACACTGAAAAATGAGGACGTGGTTAAATGAGTTTTCTTTCCTTGATTTTTAGGGGACATCACACAGAAGGGGTATGAGAAGAAGAGAGCGAAGCTTCTGGCTCCGTATCTTCCACAAACCCAAGGTAGGTGCTTGTTTCAGCTGCCGTAAGAATTTTGCGCAGCCCTAACTCTAAAGGGATCTGCGGAACTTGCTAACTCTGAACTATTCTGTTCCGTATGGGTTTCCTCAGCTGTCTAATGGTTACGCTGCGGAGGCTGCGTGGATGCCATGGAGTCATGGGCAGTATTTTGCCTCTAGTTCTCTTGTTCGTATTGAACTCCAGGGATTCCTGGTAGCTCCAGAGCTGTTTGGTGGGTCTCTGTAGGGTGCTGTGTATTTCAGCATGTCACATGCCCTGTTTTATCTCCCACGTCCATAAATCCCGTCCTGCTCCCTTGTCAGCTGAGAACTCAAGGGCTTTGAATCGGTTGTGGAGTGTGAGGTCCTCAAGATTGGTTCTTGAAACCTTCTTAAAAATGGCTTAACCGCAGAGTTGGTCTGTACTGCATCCTGCTTTCAGCCATCTGAATTCCTTGTTGGAGAAACATTACAATTTTCATAATTTGTTGGTTTATTTTACCAGAGTAGCTGAAGTCACTTACTTGGTTTACATCTGTTTCTATTGGTTCAAAGATCCTTAGCAGTAGAGCTGATTGTATGTAGGCTAATTATATATAATTGTAAACTGAAGGACATGGCTGAAAGTATGCCTAATAATTATTATGGGGTTGCTTGCCCAAAATAATTGCACTACTGATAAGCTGAGATGCTTAACCATTAAAAAGTAATGTGTCTGGCTCTTTGCAGTTTGGGGAGTGAATGGCTATGACAGGCAGTCGTGACTGGACTTACTGTCATTTACTAAGGCTGAACTACTGCCAAAATTTTTAAAAAAGAGTGAAAGCTGTAAGTGCATTTATTGACCATCAGCACTGCATCTGTTGGGGAAAGATCATACAGGAGTTTTTCTGCTGAAATTACAGCAGTTCGCTTCAGGCAATTGCTGGAGGAACATAAAAGGACTCTGCTACTCTCACGTGGCAGCTTCTAGACTCCGTCACTCCAGGACACTTGGTGGTTGCATTCCTGCTCTTCTCCATCCCATTTTGGATGTTTCTGAACTTTGTTTTCCTTGCTTATTCAACAAAAGCTGGTGCCTGTTCTCTTGGCTGAGACCTACTGCCATAGTGGGTGCTTTATACACAAAAGAACAGTGTGTTCTGTCTGAGCTAACATCCTGATGGTAGCAAGGCAGGCAGAAATCGGGTTTTAGCCTTCAAATTTAAGATTTTGTTACAAACAGCTGAGTACTGAGGACTCCCTGAACCAGGGTGTGATGGGAGTCTCTGACGACTAGCTTGCTCCCTTGCAGCAAATCTGTTTCTGTTAAAGAAACCAAAAAGTCATACAAATGACTAATCCCTCTTTATGGTCTTTATAAGTCGATATTGTTAGGCAGGTTTTACAGTCTCTCAGTCCAAAGTGTACGCCAGTGGAGATCTTGAGCCTTAGCAGGAAGCACGGGCTCCTTTCGTGCCCGTCTTGGCAGACCTGCTTTTGTCCTGGAGTCCGGTGGAGGCTGAAGCTCTACAAGCTGCTTTTCATCTGACGACATGATCTTGTGCCCCTCATGCCTTTGCACGCATGTTTGGTTTGTTTCAGAAAATGTTATTTAATTAGGAGGGGAAAAAAAAAGTGCTTGGCAAGACTGTCTGTGGCCCTGCTATTTTAATTGTCACGCTTTTCAAGGCTGCAGAATGAGCCAGAGTTCAGGAAGAGACACAGGCCGATAGGAGGTCACCAATTAAGATAGCGTTTTGACTGCCGTCCTGGCTTAGCCCGCCAGCTTTTTAATATATCTTACCTCCAGCTGCTCCTATTCCTGGGAATCTCCTGTTGTAAAAATCCTGCTGAAGTCATGCATGAGGGATTCAGAATCAGGTCACCTTGCTAATGANAAAAAAAAAAATTTACTCCTGGCATTTAGTGCATTTCATTTCTCAAAGCACCTTCCTGATGTTGACTAATGTATTGTCTCCATTTCGTGGACGTGAAATGGGACGAAGGTGAGTACGATGACATGCCAGGGCACGTCAGCGCTATAATTTAGGAGATTCGGATTGCTAAATCTGTGCTCCATTCACATTGCCTCTGGGAGCTTGCCTCATTACTTCAGAGTTGAGGCAACGATGTTAATTACCTAAAGATACATGTTTTCGTGGGGCAGCATCCATTTTTTTGTAAATGGAACTTACTGAGGCGACGGGGCTGTGATCCCAGCGTCGTTGCTCCTCTGTTAAGCGCTGGCTGCTGCACAGAAAGGCTTTGAAGGAAGTATTTGGAGCAGCTTCCCAGGCTGTGCATTAAGGAATGCTGCCGATCTCACTGGTGCCCGCACCGGGACAGGGAGGACAGGCACGTTTCTTTGACGTTACGGTGCTCACGGTAGAGGCGGGCTGGGCTGCCCTTCCCTGCTCTCATCTCCCTCTCTTTAGAATCTTTGGAAACCCTGTCTGCCTTCTGGAACAGGCTGGGGTCTCCGTGCTTTGAGGTGTTGCTCTTGTTGGAGTAACGCTGACATTTTCAAGTCACCCTCGGTTGTTCGTGAGGACCAAATATTTTTACGCCTGTTTTAAAAGATGCAATACAATGCCATTTTGTGCTATTTTGCAAAACGGTTTTTGGACGGGCCGATGAACTGCTCTGCTGCGAAGAGGTAGTATAGTAAGTCACCACCTCTTGAAACTAGTTTTTGCTGCAAACTACAGTCAAAATTCTGCCTAGGGAAAGAGCTCCTGGCCGTATTAGTCGCTGCAAAGCTGGAAAGGCATTTACAACTTTTTAGCTCAAACAATGCAGGCGCAGGAATGCCTGCTGCCGAAATTAGCAGCCCTTGCACACACACACTGTTGGCAGAGTACGTTTTCTTCCTATTTAAGATAATGCATTTGGTTCCTCCGCTAATGTGTAAAGGAAATTATATTCATTAAGCACTGATTCACTGTCAGAACCTTTTTATGTTACTGCTAGAGTGCTCTTGCTCCTGTTTTCTAGTCTCAGGATAGAGGTGGGCGGGAAGAAAAAATTAAATATTTTAAACAAGCAGAGAGAACGTTGGGGTACTTAAATGTTTTTATTGGAAAGGTAAGAGGAAGGTGATACGGAGTTTGTTGTATTCCAGTACATCAGGGAGAGGTGTTGGAAGACAGGAGTAAATACGCTTGTAAACCTGTTAAGATTGATAACATTTGGAGCTAATTTACTTGATCTGTGACCTTTAGCTGTTCACGTGTGTCTTGTTGGGTTTTCTGCTTCATGTTACTCACAGAGAGCACAAGGTGGGAACGTTACAGGTTCTGTTACTTTAGTGTTTCATTTGTTTGAAATCTTGGCGCTTTGGAAAAGGAGCATTTCTTCTTTGCTTCCCGAGTGGGCTGTTGTGTATTTCCTGTCTCGGAAGAGTCCTTCCTGCCACCCTGTGTGTTGTGGATTACCAATAAGCCAGCAGAGCTCTACTCTAAAGTTTTGCTTTTTCTTTTTTTCCTTCTTCCCCTTCCTCCCTCCCCCGTCTTTCAGCATTGTGTTATTTCAAATGGGAGCTAATTCAGAATAGTAACCAGTGATAAACCAGCTTTGGCTAAACTTGTAAATCGTGCACACGCGCTGCAGCTTAGTGTTGTTTAGAGAGTTTCACCCATTTACAAGCCCTGACTTGCAGGTACTGCAAACGGGACGTTATTTTTTTCCGAGGGGTATCGCAATTTCAAATCAAGCTTATCACTTTACTCTAGGAAATAAATTTCTCCATCTTTGAAAGAATATCCAAGACTAAATCAATGGAGCACCTGAATTCTTCCTTCGTGTCTTATGCAAGGCAGAATTAAGGTACTAATAACTCCCGCAAAATCTCTGAATCTCCTAAAGCTGGTGAGTTTTCAGGGCTGGAAGACAACAGCAATCCCGCTGCGCCTGTGCAGCCATGCCCGCTGCCGCGCGAGGCTGTCTCCTGCCTTCTGGAAGTGCTGTTCGGGCTGACTTGGAAACCCCAGATGCTTGTCTTTGTTATTTACATGAGTTTACAGGCGTGTAGCTTGAAAAAAATCTTCTTTTTACAAGGAATAGCCAGTTCAGCACTAGCACTTCTGCTCAATTCCGTATGCAAAGCAGCAGAATAACAGGTTTGCCTGCTGCTTTTCTTCTGTCGGATGAATCTGGCACTTGCTGTCCTTGTTATTAATGTAAGCATTTGTCCTTGGTGACCATACGTGATGCTTATAATGATTCTTTTAATCTAAAGATCTTTTTATGAAAAAAAAAAAAGTATCTCTGAATTTTTAAATCATTGAACCTTCTTCAACAAAACACAGGGATCTCAAAGCAGTCAGTTCTGTTTAAAAATCTAAGGACAATTTAAAAATCCCTAGTATCCTTCAAGTGCGAATCTAAAAGAATTTGGATTTTGTGTCTCTGTAGACTTGCATCCTGCCAGCAGAAATTGCGGCTGCAGCAGGATTATTATAAAGGGAATATGAAATAAGTCACCTGTCACCTGCCGGGCTTAGCTCACTTGTGTTGCTTTGTTGTACAACCATTTGTGATTTACTGTAGCGATACGCTTTTCCCCTCATCTGTGCTTGAGTGCTTTGTTAGGCTACTGTAACATGTTATTATGTCACAGCAAAATATCTAAACAAAGAGCTTGCTCTTGGTGTGTCATGTCACTTACAGACACATTTGATCCCTTTGTAAATGGAATGTCATGTTTGCCTTGTGGTGCCCTGCCGAGCAGATGAGATGCTTTCACAAGACTTGTAAGAGAGAACTGAATATGAATTTAATAATTCATTTAAAATAGTGTTAAATCTGCTGCTGACATCTAGTGGGTATTTGAATTCGTAAATACTCAAATGATCAGAAAGCAGTAGGCTTTTCTTCTCAGTCTGTGAAGTTGTTTTGTCTTTGGCTCAAAATAAGGTGCTCTCCGTTTTGGCGAAGGCAAATATATGCTGCAAAGATGTTAAATTAGTTATCAATGAAACGGGTTCCAGAATGACAGGAAGGGGACACAAACACTGATTCTTTTGGATGTGGGTAAATGGAGTTTTTTAATTGAAAATCTTGCTCTCACGTCCAGGTCTTCTGCTTACCAGGTCTTGCACCTAAACCGTGGAAGTCTCTTTTCTGTTTTCGTTCTACTTTCTGTGCTGCTGGATCTTTGTACAGGTCATGGTTATGATTTGACGAGGAAATACAGCACTCTGTTATGTGTTCTGATATCCAAAAAATGCCAGTGAAAATGGGGAATAGTTGTTTGTCCTTCTGGTATTGTTTGAGAATTTCTGGCTAGCTATCTTCTTTTTAACTGGAGATAAAGGTTCAAATTTTTTTTAATTTTTTTTCCAGTTTTTTGGTTTAAAGACTCATTAATACATAAGCTTGGTAGCTTGCCTCTAGTGGATGTTGGTATTGCAATCAGAACTACTAAAATCTTGAGTAAGAGGTGAAAAGTTTTGAAAAAGTTCCTGGGCCAAATGGTAAAGTGAGGCGTTAAAAGAGAACTTCTTCCAGGAGCGTGTTGCCCCCGTATTGAATTCTTTTCCAAAGCATAGGATGCTGGGCTAAATGGATAGTTAGTTTGCTGTAACATTCAATTAATATTCTGCTCTTTGGAATGTTGGAAGGTGCAGGAGGTGGTTGAAGATTTCTGTAACTAGTTATGTGTGATTTGCTGGTATTGTAAGTTCCCTGAGCTTGAGGCGCTTGCCTTAAGTTGTTTACCTAAAACCACACACTAAGAAAGTGGTATAACTGGAATTGGACTGTAGGATTTGTGGTTTCCTCTTCATTTCTCTAATCCTTTGGTAGTTTGTGAGAATTCGTAAGCGGCGCATATTTAGATGACACAATTGCTCTTCTTTTTGCATGACTTCGGGTGACAACCTGCAGGTAATTACAGCTGTATGACCTTTAGTTTTCACTAAGTGCCCAGTAAGGCACAATTCATTTTAGAATTGGAACTCCAGTAGCAATGATTCCTCGTCTTCCTTGCTGAATTACATAAAATGATAATTTCTTATCAGATTATCTGCTTAGCTCCCTGTATTCGTGAGAAAAACAAACTTTTCTAGGATGATGAAGCCACTCACTTCTTGACACGCTAAAAAGAGCCAGAACGTGGGCAATTAGAGGTTTTGTAATTGATTTTTGTAATTGAACAGCAGAGGC
Source organism: Chionis minor (assembly GCA_013398295.1). Lineage (NCBI taxonomy): Eukaryota > Metazoa > Chordata > Aves > Charadriiformes > Chionidae > Chionis > Chionis minor. The sequence continues at coordinate 34,625 of VZSF01002068.1, read as the reverse complement.
TCTTGCCACTGGTATATTACTGGTTTTCCTGTCAGTAACACACACTGGTTGGGGGCACACTGAGTAATGAACCCAGCTTCTCAACGTGCTTTTCTATGGGTTTGCTCTTCTTCACAACTCAAACTTAATTTGGGATAATGACATGTTGCATCAGTCCAACCCCTTTACTCATTGTGCCCGTAGCAGCGACGTCTACAAGGAGGCTGGTGCCGATGACTACAGTCTCTAGAAGCAATTTTACCACAAGTTAAACTGCTAATCCTCTTCCATCTTAATGCAATACTGCGGTCCTGTTCCCATCGGAAACAGGGCAAAATAGGGAGCAAACCGTACAGATACTGGATCACAAAAGTTCATTGCAAGTGGCCCTATTAAGTGTGTGCAAGTGTAGGATTTACCTGCCTTATCTAGTGTTTCATCTATCAAGATTTATCCGAATCTTATCACCTTTGCTTTTGTGTTTTGTAATGAATTCTTTAAAGGTGACTTCATCTCCCTTTATCACTGATAGGTGACTTAAATGATGTGAAATTGTGTATTATGTCACCGGCTTCAGATTTGCTGTAAATTGTCTCTTCAAGTGCCTAACAACCCCTTAAATAAGGTCAAAGAAGGGTCAGGTGTATCGTAACCGATCAGGGTATAATTTGTCACATGTATTAATAGACTAATTAGATCTACTTCACTAAAGAAAAAGGGGGGAAATCCTGTAATTATATGGTAAAGGAGAAAAGTATAGTCTAAAAGGCTACTTTTATTTCCTGCTCTCAGAGAATTGTGGACTGTTTTCCAGGGGTTGATCCAGCATTACAGAAGGAATCCAGAACTCAGATGCCTGTTCCATCTGCAGCTCCAGCCTCAGCATCGTCATCATCATCCTCATCCAAATTACACCGCGCACGCTCAGGGGGAGCCAGAGATGAACGCTATCGATCTGGTAAGGTGGGGGCAAGAGTTCACCTGGGATTCCTGTTAATGAGGGAGAATGTACCGTGTCCTCTGAAGGAGTCAAGCTTGTGATTCATCTGCTGATGGGAAGTCCTGCTTTGGTGGTCCTGTACAGAGAAACATCAGACTTGGAAGGCTGCAGCTGCTGAATCAAAAAGAATGCAAAGTAGAAAAAAAGCAAATAACTTCTTGCCACCTTGGTTTTCTGGCTTGAATGCGACTCTGCAGTGCACGTCATTCGCAGAATGGAAAGCCTGTTCTAACCATGTCTGTAGGTAGCCAGGTTCAGTGAAGTGACAGGTAAATAATTTGTTCTGGAGTTGGTGATTGCTGCGAATATCTGCTCTGGCGGCTCGGAGTGAGAGCCGGCTTTCTCCCTCTGTGCTTAAAGCCCTTCCCAAGAGCAGCAGCAGTGGCTGACTAGCGCCCTGCTGATTTCCTTCTCCTATTAAGCAAAGGAGAAGGTGTCAGCACCTATTTTTTCTTTCCACCTGGTTTTGACTTTGGGTGAACAAAATTTAGGTGTTCTTCTCAACGGGGGCAAATAAAGTGCATCAAGTATATCTTCTCCAGTAACACTGCTGTCATGTACCACCATTTCATAAAGCATCAGAAGAACCTAGGGGTTTTTTGAAAAGCAGTATTAAAATACATTAATCGGAGAAATTCATGGAGATGAGCTCTCCCTTGTGTAGTGTTTTTTTAATAAATTGTCTCCTCATCACCAGTGATGTGGCTTCCTTTAAAGAGTTCTGGATGGTTGCAGAGGGATGGAAGCCTTTTGTCTTAGCCTGTTTCATTTACTAATCAGCATGTATTTACAGCCACAGTTAGGAACTTTCAAGATTTACATGAAATCTGCATCCATTCAGGGTTTTGAACATAAGGTTTTACTGAAATGAGACAACTGGCTCAGAATTTGTCAGTTTATATACCAGAGTTGCACCTGGGGCTGTATATGCTGTTAGCTCATGTGCATATTTTAAGTTACGTACAAGCATATTTTAGAATAATCTTTGGTTGAGGGGAACAATCTGGTGGGGTTGGACTTTTTTTTTTTTTCAAAGTTGCGGGGGACCGAAGAATATAATGATTAATCCAGAAGATTCCAGACTAAAAAAACTTGGCCCTGCTGTATAGCTTGCTAACTTTAGAAACCCCAGTTAGTTTCCCTGTTTAAAAAAAAAGGAAATGTTACTCATGAGATGGCAAAATGTAGTTGTTTGGAAAGGTAGTGTAAAATGGGGGATGGCAGAAATATAGACAGCTAGCTATCGTTGCACACCTGTAAGTCTTGTGTGTTTTTCTTCCACCTCTCCTGTTGCAAAACTCAGGATGTGAACTTCCATTTTGCAGATATCCACACGGAAGCGGTTCAGGCAGCACTGGCAAAGCACAAAGAACAGAAGATGGCCCTGCCGATGCCAACAAAAAGGCGCTCTACGTTCGTTCAGTCTCCAGCTGATGCCTGCACTCCCCCAGGTTAGCTTCTTGCTGTGTGCGTGGCTGTGCGGATGTTAAGGTATGCATTAGTAACAGCTTCCAAATTGAGAGGGCTGCAATTGTCAAAATATTCCAGCTCTTCGGCACGTTCGTAGGTAGTCTGTTCCTTCTGTAGCTCTCCTGTTACGTTTGAGCAGCTGCTTGTTTTCACGGAGCTGCTGTTAGGGCTGTGAAAATGAGTTCTCTTCTGGGAGCTTGTGAAGAATCAGTTGGCAAGAGCTGAGCAGGCGTTTTGGACTGAGGCTTCTTCTTTTCCTTCCCCTCGCACCTATTTCAGTTGCATAATTCACGTTTTGATTTTGTTAAGGTTTAATACTCGACATACAGGAAAAGGATTTGCAGCACTGTACGTTTCTGGGCAAGGACCTTGGAGAGGGTCCTGTGGGATTCCATGACTTGCATCCTGTGGGATTTCATTTCCCTTCCATGTAACAGCTGTGGCAAAATAACCTCGGATAACGTGGTGCTTCTATGGTGCATGTGCATCAGATATTAATAAAGCTCTCTGTTTTCAAGCAGCTTATATGCACTGGCTTAAAGATGAATATGTGTAATTTTTGGCAGTGACTTTTATGTTGTGTCTCATTGTGCAGAAGCATCACAGTCATTTGGATTGATGAAGTCATCTGAAGATTATGAATTCCTATCTCATTGTGAATTCATATCTCTCTCTGAAACAGCTCTGCTAGGCCACTTCACTCATAACTGTTCTTGCACCTCCTTTTTTCTTCATACTTCCTTTTTGCTTTTCCTTTCTACTGGGAAACAATGCACGTTCCCAGTGTCTGCTTGGGTCTCGGCTTTGTACGGACTTGTCCACGACTATGGCACATTCTGAGCTGTGGGTAGACACAAAGCAAGGTCAGCACTTACAGCGTGTCTGGAATCAGTCTTTTTCTTCAGCTCGTGCCTGCATTCTGCTTTGGCAAGTAGGTAGAACGTGATTTAATAGTTTGATTTACGACTAGAGTATAGACAGGCAATCGCTTTGAAAAAGAACCTGACTTTGAGGCCAAAGCGTATCAAGTAATTAGTGCTTTCTTCATGATAGATAATTAGGTCACAGCTTTAGAATAGACAAGGTATCCATTCTCGGAAATGCAGGGTGCAGTTCCTTGTAGTTTTCTCTTTTTTTTGTTTTGGGGTGGGGGGTTTTTTGTGTTTGTTTGCTGCATTTGAAAGGGACCCATTTGGAATACCACCAGACAAACGCATTTTCTGCTGTGGCCTTGGCACAGTTGTTTCCCAGTGCCTGTGTTCTGCTTTGTTCCCGTCAATTTTCTGTTTTGACGATGATACCGACCCCTTGCTTTCCATTTCAGAATTACCAAAGTTAGGCAATAAAGCCTCTGATATTATAGAACGTGAATGGAAAAGTAACGAGAGATAAGTCAATAAACTTGGAGAACCCAGGGGAAGGGTACTTGACTGAGGAAGTGAATCTTGTGTGCTTTAAACCGGGACAAAACACCAGGGGTAAATGTGTTCACGCTGGAGATGTTTACTGCTTTAACTTCTGTTTTGGCCAATGTAACCTTGTTTGACACAGCCTGTGACAAAAAAAGATCTTTATGTGACAAGCGTGTGCCATTGATGTGTGAATTGGAAAGAGCATGTTCAGTGCCATGTGCTTTTCCCTAAGCAGCTAGATTTTCTTTTCTGCTTCCACACAGACACGTCTTCCGCATCCGAGGATGAGGGGTCGCTAAGGCGCCAAGCTGCTCTTTCTGCTGCATTGCATCAGAGCTTACAGAATGCTGAGTCTTGGATCAACCGATCTATTCAGGGGTCATCCACATCTTCATCAGCATCTTCTACACTTTCCCATGGAGAAGGCAAAGGGACCAGTGGGTCACTAGCTGATGTATTTGCCAATACTCGAATAGGTAGGAGATGGGTATGAACAGAAAAATCGCTTCAAGTTCAGATTGTATTAATAAAGCCAGAGTGGTCCATTGCGTAAGGGAAATTCGAATCAAGGGTATAGTTAGTTTTGATGGAACTTGCTTAGGGTTTGTTGGAGCCACACGGGTTTTTCTCCTTAAGAATTTCACAAGATGGAGTTGGTTGAAAAAGGGGACGCGGGGAGCAGGAGCTTATCGAAGTAGAAGACTCCAGGGTGTGGTGACGGTATCGACAGGTTCGTTAGGCACAACTTTCTTTCTGTGTACTGTGTCACTTATGTCTACAGCTGTTGGGAGCTGCTGTGTGTACAGAGGTACCGTACGCAAGTAGCGTTTGGATCTGTGTCCTGACAAATACCATAGGGGTGTCTTTGCCTATCAAGTGGGGAAATGCTGTGCTTTAACGTTCTCATTTTGCCCTAACAGTTTATTGTGTGTGTTAGGTTAAAAAAACCCACCAAACCCAGCCACATACGTGAACGTACAAGCATGTCATGCAAAAAAAAATACGCTTACAGCAGAGTGAAGATTTAGCGCAGATCTTTCGTGGCTAGTCGGAAATAATCAGAGCATCCAGGTATTGAGGAAACGGAGCAAAATCTACAGATCTGGATACCCCAGGCTCAGTTTTTTGAGGCTCTGAGGTGCTCCTTGCTGCTGATGCTTCTGTATGAAATGGCCAAGTTTGTTTTTGCTCTGTGTATGTTTGTCTTTTTTATCTGCTGTGAAGGATATGACTGCATCCTAGGAGACGTCTGTATTTGGTGTGCTCTCTGCTTTTGCTTAACTGGTTTGGGGCAAGCAGTGCATAGAAGTGCTGGTGTTTTTAACTGTTTCACTTTTTTTTATTATTATTATTGCTGATATTTTTGTTTGTTTATTTGCTGGGATGCAAGTTGTTTTCTGAAATGGAAAACTGGGGAAACTGCCCATAAAATGTAGTCAATAAAATTAATGTGTCTTTGAAGCAGAGAGGCTGCTTTTAATTGGAGCATACAGAAACCCGTGCTTCCCTTTTGTAATGAATTAAGGTAATCTGGCTTTTTACCTACAGAATAGCTACTATCTGATACAATTAGTATTTTATGTAAAATAGAAGTTTTAAATCTTTGTTGGAATTGTATTTGCCATGAAGGTGTCACATTCATCCTGTGTTAACACCTAATATAAATGAATAGGAACTCTCACGTGTGCAGTTTTATACATCTTTGGAGACAGCGATTAGAAGTTCTGCAAATGTTTGGAGCTGTACAAATTCTATGTCCTTCCTAATGATCTTAGAGGTTCAATACATGAGAAATATTCCTTGCCACCGTATCTGCAAAGGTATGCAGAAATGGAATTTTTTTTTTCTCCTTAGAGAGAGGGGCACAGAGAATCAACCGCAAAAACCTTTCTGTAGGAATTATTCAGTATCTGACTTCCTCCAGACCGTCTGTGCGCAAGCCAACATACAGTTTCAAAATTGTTGGGTTTTTTCCTTCGTAAGCAACAGTTGCTTTTTCTATTAAGCTGGAATAGAATATTCTTGCCCTATCAGATGATTGAACCTACTGTGTTGTATAAAGAAATCCCGCGTAAGCAAAAATCACTTATTTAAGAGAAAGTTAATGAGAAAATTTCTGAAGTATGCAGAATTACTTGCAGTTTGGAAGCTTACAAGCTCATCTGAAAAGCAAAACAGTGTCTTGCAACTTAAAGCAAAAGTAAGACCCAGCTTGCTCTATTCATTAGATTTTAAGTTTATTATTTAACTGCTGGGCAGGCTCATACTGTTTAGCCACTGAACTGGAAGAAATTTAAACCCAACACGATGTTTTGCTGATCTGCTTTAGTCAGTAGTCTACCGCGTGTTTTGTTTTAGAAAGCCCTTACTGAGAAAAAAGTGAAATAGTATAATTCTAACAAGAGAGATTACTACATAGGTGATGTAGGTTTTTGTTCTGGGGCTTTAAATATTTCAGAGCTTGTATGGATCTGCAACTTTTTTTTTCTTTTTTGCAGTGCTGAAGGTCAAGAGATTTAGCTTGATTTGAAGGTTAGAGACTAAGGATAGGATTCTTGTTTGGTGACATGGCCAAAACCACTCATTTTGTGCCTTTGTTTTGTGTAATAAATAATGGTAATGTGCACCTCCTAGAGCTACTTAATATTTAGGAAGCAGTGTGTTTAGTGTTAATAAAAGCTCCCACACATTCAACCCATTAAATTTTTAAAATGGTTGGTAACAGGTAACTAACGCTTTGCTTGTTCCATCTGATAATAAAAGGTGTATGTTAACTGCCATCTCAATTTTCTCCCTCTTTTTAGAAAATTTCTCAGTTCCCCCAGATGTCACAGCAACTACCTCCACTTCCTCAACACGTCCAGCAGCGATTGACCTTCCTCCTTCAGGGATCGTGAAAGGCATGCACAAGGGATCGAACCGGTCTAGTCTCATGGATACTGCTGATGGTACGGAACCTTCCAGAGTTCCCAGAAATTGGAATGGTGTTAGGGAAGGACTTGAGCTGGGAGAAGAAATCATGCAACTTAAGTTTATCCCCTCTAAGCACTTCACAGATTTGAAATGGTTATGGCATCAGCATTAGCACATTCCTCTGCCGTAGTTATGACATCGGCATTAACACATTCCCATGCTGCAGCAATTACCTACTGTGTACTGAGCTGGAGGAAATCATGGGAGAGATAACAGGCTTTTCTCTACCACTTTTTAAGAAAAAAATTACAAATGCATAGGTAGGCTAATTGTTTTTAAAAGCTTTTGTCCTAGAATCCCCAAAAGGAAAGGTAAGGTCGATGAAATAATGTAATTCTTAACTAAAATTAAGCTCCCATGAAGCTGGTAATACTTCCTCTAAGCTGGTTGGCATAAACCTTTGTGCAGAGGGGAAGCGTTGATGCTTCTGGTCTTGCGTCCTCCCTCTGCTGGCAGTTTTGCACTGCAGTCGGTCGGTCGATACTGCAGGCAGGCACAGATCTGTAGGCTGGGCTTTCCAGCAAGTGCCGTGTGTCAGAGGCAGGTGGGAATCAGGCTTTGGAAGGCAGGGAATGCTTTAAAAGTGAATTTCCATTACTAGCGTTTTCTGACCACTGAGTTAGTGCAGGACTGATACAATGCTTACTAATGTCGTCCTGCCCTGGCACAGTGCGGTAGTGGAATGAGTGGGCACACCAAGAGGAGGCTCCTCCGGCGGAAGGAGGTAAGATGTAAACGTTAACAGAGATGAGGAACGCTTTTATTAGCCAAATCTCTCCCTCCAGGTGTTCCTGTGAGCAGTAGAGTCTCCACGAAAATTCAGCAATTGCTTAACACCTTGAAAAGACCTAAAAGGCCACCCCTGAAAGAGTTTTTTGTGGATGATTTTGAAGAAATTGTGGAAGGTAACAGCACCGAAATGTTTTTGGTTGGTCGTTGTTATAAGTACACACTCATGCATAGTGCTGATTTTACTTGTGATGTTGTTTTGAAGTTGACTCTGATTTGCAGTTTGCAGCTAGCAGTAGCCTTCATGAATAGTCTGAGACAAACCCAATGTTTGAAGTAATTCACTGTACTGCCGAGCTTTGAGTGGCCTCCTCAACACTGGACTTCTTACAATAACTCAAACTTACTAACAAAAATATTTAAATAGATTTTTTTTTTAAAAGCTTTTCATTTACTTAGGCTACTTAATTAATTTCCCAAAAGCTATTGTCTGTACTGGTAATTTCATTACGACCTTATTGTGTAAGATTGTTTGTCTTTTCTCCAGTTCTGTTCCTTTCCTCACTGTTGAACACCTTTCAGTAGCCCCTTAGGAGAAGACCGCATTCATGAGGTTTTGTTTTGTGCGGGGCTTCCTAGGAAATGGAATGTGACAGGGGGGTTTGTTAAACCTAAAGGTGATGAGGAAAACCATTTGTTTTCAGTGCGTCTTTCCAGGCTTAAACTGCCTGGTAACAAGTGGACAAAGATGAACTGGAAACATGATTGAATTCTCTTCAGTTCCGCAGCCTGACCCCAACCAGCCCAAGCCAGAGGGACGCCAGATGACACCTGTGAAGGGAGAACCCCTGGGAGTTGTTTGTAACTGGCCCCCTGCCTTAGAAGCGGCACTGCAGCGCTGGGGAACCACGCAGGCTAAATGTCCCTGCCTGACAGCACTGGATGTTACAGGAAAACCCGTTTATACCCTCACGTATGGTGAGTTGAGCCCTGGCTTCCGTTGCTAAACTGCTCCGAAGGAGCTGTTGTCGATAGTACACGGGGTTGTTGGTCTCAGCAAGGTTGCAGACACCTTCCTGGGTTTTGAGAGCTTTGTAGACAAAGCTGAAACAGAGGACGTTGCTGTAGACGGTAAAAGCGGTCAAGAATTGAAATATTCTCTTGTATGCTGGGTTGATTTAGAGTTGTGCAAGTCTCTCTTCTTTGTGTTCTAGGCAAATTGTGGAGCAGAAGTCTCAAGCTGGCCTACACACTGCTTAATAAACTGGGGACCAAAAATGAACCCGTGTTAAAACCTGGAGATAGGGTAATGAGTTTGGGACTGTCTGGTTCTCCCTCTGAAGTAAAAAGAGGGCTTTGGGGGGGTGTAACTTACCACAGACACTATAATCTTGTTCTTTTAATAGTGAGACTCTTATCCCAGGGACAGGCTATTTGGGAAAGAAACTTTTGTGATTTTTTTCAGTCCTGCTGGCTCCTCTGTAAGCAACTTCTTGGCTCTGGACTTTGAAATACATCTAAGGAAGAGCATTGCACCTCTGAGAGAAATACAGAGTTTTAGATTTCTGTGTTTTGGCTGTGTGTGTGTGTGTCTTCGTGTGTATGGGCGCACAGGGAATGCTGACGTTGCTGCTTGAGGAACTCGTGCACATCCCAGATATTCTGTGGAAGAAAGCTCTTGAAGATGCCCTGTGAAAAATGCTGTAGTAGAAAGTGAAATAACACAAAGTTTTCTGACTTTTAGTGACTGTAGATCTGAACTTTTGCGATTTTTTTTCCTTGTATCTCAACTAACAAAACATTTTTGTGAATTGTAGGTAGCCCTTGTTTATCCCAACAATGACCCAGTCATGTTTATGGTGGCATTTTACGGCTGTCTCCTAGCAGAAGTCATACCAGTGCCTATAGAGGTACCTCTTACCAGAAAGGTAACGTTGATGGAACTTAGAGGAGTGATAGGCTGATGTGGGATGAAAACCAAGTCAGCCCATCGGCCTCTGAAAGTGTTTCCCAGCAGCCAGCTGCTGCCTTGGCAGCTCCGTATCACCACGATGGGCGAGACCTTTGTGAACCTGGAATAGCTGGTTAAAAATGGAAAAACGTGTTGACCAGAGAGCTGTGCTGAGTGCCTGGAAGTGGTCGATTCACCTAAACGCTGTAGTCTTCATTCTCTTATGGCAAATAATTTATACGGTACACATAATACTGTGAATGTGCCCTCTGATCGATGTGAATTGGGTCTCATTTCCAGCCATTCGTAGCATCTGCCAGTCTCCTGACTTTGCGGGAGACGGAAGGTGCTAATTATTTCTGAAGACTTTGAGGCACATTTTGTAAATTATTTGCTCGACGAAGCGTTTTCTTTACCCTTACCAGAATTTTTGCAGCATTTTTGCCATATTATTGCCGTGTCAAGAACTGTCTCAAACTGTAGATTTCGTAAGAGGAATCAAAAGCAACAGGATAATGGCAAATGTATGGCAAGAGAGGTGGTAATGAGATGGCATGCTAGGCTGGTAATCCTATGGGAGTCACAGAGCTTTGCTTTCATTTGTCTGCAACACCACGACGACTGTAGCAACCAAATACAAAATTAAAACTTCTCCCAGTATTTGCCCAATCGGATTTCTTCATGAGCTACCTCATTTCGGTGTTTTTATCATTGTGCAATAGAAATTAGTTCCCGGGGAAAGAGAGGCCTTGTTATTTCAGTGTAATTATACATTTTGCTTTTTTTGGCCCTGTGATTCTTCTTTGAAGCATCTGGGCTTCCATTAATGGAAGTAAATGGTGTGTGTTCGATGCCTCGATGCTGGGCATGAGCACTTGTTTTCTGTGGATTTCACATCCAGTGTATTTTAGTCTCGCCAATGCAATATTTGTTTCATGTATAAAGAGTTCCCTTTGAGAATCACCAGATTTCTCTGCAATCTGTCCCCAGTTACATAATCGTTTCATGTTTTTTTTTGAACAAAATGAATTGAAAAGAGCAGACTTGGTATGCAAAAGATTAAGTAGCCCTTCTGCATTTTTGTGGTGGCTTATCATTTTCCTATGGACTTTTATTGGCTTGTAAGCAGGTCTCCATTTTCAGCCAGCAGACCTTTGTGCTGGATATTTATCATCTTCCAAAACGTGTAATTATACAAGCTTAGAAGCGGTTGTATTCAGTCGTGCTAGACAGTGGTTGTCATTCGCGTTTCAAACCCTTGCCAGACATTGGATGGAGGCAGAGGAGGACAAACCAAAGGGAAGAGTGTTTGTGGGCATGGGTTTTTTTGCTTCTTTTTCCTCCCGCTGTGATCCATAATGTTACCATCCAGTTACCAGAGCATTACCAAACCTTAGATTTTGGTAAGGGGAAAGTTGACTTCTGTCATCTTGAAACAGGAATGACTTTTTCCCCGCCTCTTCCCTCAGGATGCTGGTGGGCAGCAGATCGGTTTTCTGCTGGGAAGCTGTGGGATTGCTTTGGCCCTCACCACTGAAGTTTGTCTGAAAGGGCTTCCAAAAACCCAAAATGGAGAAATCGTACAGTTTAAAGGTTAGACGGATTATATTCTTGCTTTTCATTGCACTTTTGCTGTAGCTCAGCTGTCTGAAAGCGGTTGTCGGGAGCCCGGGAGCATTTGCAGGGGGAACAAAGTGAGCAACTTTTCCGATAGCGTCACGTAACCGTTCCAGGTTTTATGCGTGTGGCGCAGATGGATCCCTGTGCCTGACGGAATTGCTTTGTGGTTCTGGAAGTCACAGCGAATCCACCTTGCAAGCCAGGGTTGTCCTCAGATCCCTCCAGTGGCTTTTGGCAGGTTCAAAAGCAGTTTTCTTAACGACACAACAAGCTATATTTAGAAATACTGCAGGGATCTTTCCTGAGTAGAGGAAGTGCCTTGTTGCCCACTGAACTCCCTGATGAGAAATGAGATGAGCCTTCTGGCTAGTAGAAGCTTGGCTTGGATCGGTATTTTGCTTGTGTAACTGAACTTGGACAAATGATGGGTTTTAGTGTATTCTCGCAGAATATAAACTTCTCAATAAATAAACTGGTGTTAATATTCCCCTTTAATTTTGGCTCTAGGTTGGCCGAGACTCAAATGGGTTGTGACAGACTCAAAATATCTCTCCAAATCTCCTAAGGACTGGCAGCCCAACATCTCAGCTGCAGGAACTGAGCCAGCATATATTGAGGTAAGTAGTGAACGGGGAATAGAAAGTAGTTTCTGTGAGCTGAAGTTAATGTTCTAATCACCAGAGAGATAATGCTTTCACCTCACTACCTTAAACTTCGCTGTTTCGAGCCGCTGAAACAAGTCTTTCGCTGTGTACAACCTGCTGTGAGGCTTATTTTAGCTTTTAATATCTTTGTGGCCTTGAGCGTTGCTCGAAATGGGTTGAACACTGTTCTTGTTCCAGAAAGCTGGTAATTGAGAGAACTGAGCTCTCTGAGATGGTGTACTTGATAACACAGATTTGTGAAACTACTTAAGCCACAGCGTTTTGTATTTTCTGTTCTTCCTAGCCGAGCTTATTTTCATTTGGACACCGCAGTAAGGCAACTTGTAGGAATTGCAGCGTAAAATAAAGTAGCAACAGTAATTTGGCTATTCTACAATTACAAATTGGCTTTTCAGTTTACTTGGGGGAGCAGGAAGAGATGCTGTGAAAAGTGGTAATAGTGAAATCAACACAAACATGTTCAATTGCCATCTTTATCTCCTATCTCTCTGGAGGTAGCCGAACGCATTTGCTACCTGAATATATTTTCCGTAGTCAGCCTTGCTGATGCCTCTCTACAAGCAGGTACTTTTTTGAGTATGTCCCAGCAGCTTTCGAGAAACAAAACTTTATTTAATATGGAATCTATGATGTGATTTCCTTCATATGTGGGATCCAGAGTCACACCTTAACTTCTTTTTATCTCTTCCGTAGTACAAGACAAGCAAAGAGGGCAGCGTTATGGGTGTGACAGTGTCTCGGATTGCCATGCTGTCCCACTGTCAAGCCTTGTCTCAGGCCTGCAACTATTCTGAAGGTAGGTGATGTCGCAGAAACATCAAGGGAAGGAACATTCAGCGACATCATTTTTGGTGTTGCCTCTCATATTTTTAACAGTACACAATAGTATCTATTTTAAAAAAAAAGTGTGGATTAACTCTCCCCCAACACTAAACACCATCTGTACTCCTTTCCATCGAAAACGTCACCATTTTCACTGTCATCATGAAGTGGAATAAAAAGTGGGATTTGCTTCGTGTCTAGAAAGTTGACAAATCTGTTTAGATGAATGAAAAGGGGAGAGATGAATCAAAAGGGGAGCGTTTTCCAACGGGCTTGAGTCTTTCTCTTGCTGTACTGGTGGATCACCCGTTAAAATGCATTTCCAAACTTTTGTTCGTGACAGTGTGTGTAAATATCAAAGTGCCTCTCGCATAAACTGGTTCTGTACTAGTTGCGTGAGGCTTTTTGGCTAATCCGGAAATGGAGATTGGAAACTGCTGCTGGGAGTACAGAGAGTTCTACTATAGGATATGGTTTTTGTCTGGTCTACCATGTAAATCAAGCTAATTTATATATCCATGACTGAAATTTTATTTTTAGAGCAGTGTGTCATAGTACTTTAAAATGCAGGGTTTGGCTCTTGTAAGCCGTCGCTTTAATTTCCATTGCTTCTGAGAGTCGGTGTTTGAATGATGTTCTCTGCTCTCTTCCCCTGCTGCCGCTCCCGCATAATGAGGTTAAGGCCCTTTCTGTTCTCTGATCTACATTACAGGCTGGAATGTAATTTTCTTGCAACTTTCTGCGATGTGTTGCTTCTCTTAAATTGATGTTCAATTGTGTTATTTTGCATAACAAGGAGCTCTGACTAGTAAAACGTATAATCAGACAAACAAGGCTCTGCACTCTGCTACACCTGTACATCTTGGAGCGGATCTGACAGATGCAAACGTGTGCAGATTCCAGCATAAATAATGGTCGCAGCTGTCCGGGCTCGTTTCACTTAAAACTACAACTTTCTTTTCCCAGGTGAAACGATAGTGAACGTTTTGGATTTTAAGAAGGATGCAGGGTTGTGGCATGGCATTCTGACGGTGAGTTGAGCCTGTAAGGACTTTCTGAAACATTTCCTAACTCCTTATAATTGCAACATTTGAGGAGGTGCTTGAGCACCATTACCCAGGAAGTCAACCATTTCTCTCCTGCTACACCTGCAGTTCTCTGGAGGAAGTGTAGAAGCATCTGTATGTGAATTCGTGGTGGGGTGGGGCTTACTGGGGAGTGAGGGTAACTCCTGTTTCTGCTTCGTAGGAGGTTTTTTGAGCTCTTTTCTAAAAATCTTCTTTTTTCTGTTTTTCAGAATGTAATGAACAAACTGCATACTATTAGTGTGCCCTATTCTGTGATGAAAACCTGTCCTCTCTCGTGGGTGCAGAGAGTTCATGCCCACAAAGGTAACTGTCAATGTTCCACGACTCTAGTTTGACTTTCTCGGGATAAATGGGTGAATGGCATTAAAATCTCAGATGCTTTAGAGTCTGTCTTCTTGCTCTCCCATGACAAATCTGAGGGCCAAAACTCTAATTTGTTTCTAAACATGCACAGAGTCCTAATGCTGTGTGAATGTTAGCAAATTGACGGGGACCTCATGATCTGTGTACTTGAAGCCAGTGCCTTTTATGAGACCAAGAAAATAGTTGAGCACAGCAAGATCCATTGGTCCCCCATCTTTGCCGAGGACATTCAGAATGGCGCTAATGATTTATGCATTTTGGAGGAGGGGCTGCAATGGTGACAGACCCTGGCTCAGGTGGTGGCTAAATGGCCTGGATGCCACAGAGGTGCTGTTAAATGTTGAGATTTGCTGTTACTGCAGGCTCAGTTCATTAAGGTTTGCTTGCTTTAGTGATAGTTTTCTCATTTTGGGGGCATTGGAGTGTGTCTTCATATAAAAATGACTCATGGAAAGCTTGTATTTGTCCTTATATCTTCTTGTTGTTGTTGTTTTGCAGCAAAAGTCGCTTTAGTCAAGTGTCGAGACTTGCACTGGGCCATGATGGCCCATCGAGACCAAAGAGATGTCAGCTTGAGTTCTCTGCGCATGCTGATTGTAACCGACGGTGCAAATCCCTGTGAGTACGCATGTCCTGCTGGGCTCAGGAGAGAGGTTTCTCAGTCAGCTGTCTCCCAGGCTCCAGCTCAACTCCGTGTGTACATAGGTCCGAGAAGATTTCGGTTAGGGCAGCTGTCTCCTAACACAGAGCTGTGGATTGTGGTACAGGAGCACCAGGGCGAGGGGCTTCCTGTGCTCTCATCCTTTGAGTATGAGTTGTGAAAGATACTGCAAAGTAGGAAACGGGAGAGTTGAATGGGGAACTCTCCTGTGTAAAACAGAATTCCGGGAGACGCGGTGAGATCGGTTTTAAATTGCTCGCAGGGGATAAGGGAAAGGCTTTTAAGAAGAACTTTGAAGGGGGGAAAAAATCCCCAGAAAAATCTGCCAGAATACCCTTAGTGAAAAGGCTTACAGAGTGTTTGGCTAGATGGCACCAACTGGAAGGGATACTCGGAATACCATTAGACCTGTTTTGATGGTGCATGCTGCCTGGAAACGGACACTACATATGTGCACTAATTGTTGGAGATTTGGAAAGTATTTTAAGCCCGTTGCTGTACTGTGAGCGTGTAACAGCTCTGAAGGAAATGGGGGAGAAAAGCGGATTTGTCCAAGAGTACCTGCCTGTTCCCAAGTCACGTTCAGTAGGTACTTAAGCTCCTTTGTGGCTGGTATCTTGGAAGGTGCTGCTTGGAGTTTCTAGAAGTGATACAGTATTTATACTCTGCAAACACTTATTTACGCTTATTTCTAGGTTCTTTTACAGACAACTTGAAAAATTATGTAAAGACATCGTGGCGTGTTTTCTTTCTTTCCAGGGTCTGTTTCCTCATGTGATGCCTTCCTGAGCTTGTTTCAGAGCCACGGGCTTAAGCCAGAGGCAATTTGTCCCTGTGCCACATCTCCAGAAGCGATGACTATCGCAATACGGAGGTAATGGGCGTATGGCAGCGCGGTCTGTTTGCTCGATGAAGTGATCCGGGCTGAGGTTTGCTCACACATCCGTTGGTCATAGTTGACTTAAGCGTGTAATGAGCTCCGCTGACATTTACTGTGTGTCATCAGGTGCTCGAGTAGCGAAGTCGTTAAACATTTCCCCTAAGATATGACTGCTCTTTTCTCTTTTAAGATGTGCGACAGCTCACCAGTGCCTGTAAGAACTGTGCACTGCTTGTTCCTACTCTTGATTTACACAGCTAGTGTGGTATTCTTGGATCTGAGATGAAATTTGGTATCACTTTGGACAGCTTTTCAGAGTTTGTTGCTGTCCGTTGCTGTCTTCTCTAATAAATAGCCCTGTAATCATCTGCCCTGGGAGCTGGTGTTTAACATGGGGTAAGCTAAAGAGCTGGAAAAAGAGTTGCACTTGCCCAAGAATACGGTTTCTTACTTAGTGATCAACGTGGCTCTTCTGGGAGGCGACGTCTACTGCCATCTTCACAGTTTTAAATTTGTTATGCAAAGCAGAGACACTGAAATATGCATGTTTCTGTTGCTGCAGTGTCTTCATCCGAGTCCAATAATAGCCCGTGTGCCTGATTTTGTGTATTGATTTTATGTCCTTCAAAGGCCTGGGGTCCCTGGGGCACCTTTGCCTGGAAGAGCCATCCTGTCCATGAACGGGCTGAGTTTTGGTGTGATTCGTGTCAACACCGAAGATAAAAACTCTGCTCTCACTGTCCAGGATGTTGGCCACGTGATGCCAGGAGGTAAAAATGTGCAGGACTCTCCTCTAAGACCTTTTTGCCAATGGTCTGGAATGTTTTAGAAAAAGAACTGGTCGATGTTCTCTCCTGCGTCTGGTTAAACATGTCAGCCTGCGTATGAGGTGAGTCTTCGGGGCTATTTTAACAACGCGCCATTTGTCCTAGGAATGATGTGTATAGTGAAACCCGATGGACCACCTCAGCTCTGTAAAACGGATGAGATTGGCGAAATCTGCGTTAGCTCCAGAGCAGGAGGAATGATGTATTATGGGCTGGCAGGGGTGACAAAGAATACCTTTGAGGTATGTGTAGTAGAATGCGTCTGTCTTTCCCCATTTCCTGTGTAGAACTGATAGCCTTGTATAATCTCTTGGGTTTGTAACTTAAGCGGTAACATTTTTTTAAAAAGATGCCCTGAAAAACTCCTTACAGGGCGTAAGGAGTAACTCCTTACTCCTGAACATATATTCAGTGTTCCCCTTTCACAGAGGTCTCCCGCGGTGCTAGAACAGTGACTGTACCAAGGATTCCCTCCCCTTCTCCTCATGGCTTCTCTCACATATAGTGCAATTCTTGACGTGGGGAATGTTTTTTTATCCTCGGTCAAATCCACTTTGCCTCCAGCGCCCTCCCTTGTGTTGCAGGTTATCCCTGTGAACTCGGCTGGCTCTCCGGTGGGTGACGTGCCATTTGTCCGCTCTGGATTGCTGGGGTTTGTTGGACCTGTACGTAACAGAGTTTTTGAGCTTGCGTTGCCGTATGCTTTTGTTCGTGCCAATAGCCTTGAATGTTTCAAAGAAAAGCACTTGGGTGCAGCAGTACGTGTAAGGATGGCTCGCTGCAGAGGAGGCAGTTGCAAATTAACAGATTTGCCTGAGCCAGCAGGAGCCCTTAGTCCTCCAGCACCTTGTCTTTACAATGCCTCACTGCATTGCTTGCTGAGTTTTTAGATTGCTGATTCCTCCACAACCAAGTTTAAGAAGCTTTTTTTGTGGCAGTTCTGCTATGCGTGCTGGAGTGTCTTGACTCATTAAGTGGCTAGAATGCTTCTCCTGCTTTAGTCATAAAAGATGGAATTTAAACAGAAAGAAAAGGTGTTTTATGCAAATTCCATTGATCTAGCCATAGTTATGAAATATGCAAGTCCTCAAAGACATTTGGCTATCCACTTTATGGAAGTTACTCATGAATATCTTTTTATCTTTCAGGGCAGTTTGGTGTTTGTGGTTGGGAAAATGGACGGATTGCTGACAGTTAGTGGACGCAGACATAATGCCGATGACATTGTGGCAACTGGATTGGCAGTAGAGTCAATAAAAACAGTTTACAGAGGAAGGTTAGCAAAATAAACCTTGCCCCTCTCAGTAAGCTTCTGCATGTAATGTAATGAAACAGGATCTTTAGTATGTTCTTCAATTTCTCTTCAGTAATGGGTTTGTTTGGGTAGCTTGGTTAGAGTAAATATGTTTTGTTTTAGATAGCACTTGTCCTGATCCTGCTCGGCCCAGGTCTGTTTTCCCCACTATCCTGCCTGGCTTTTCATCAAGTCTGTGTACTTTAGGGGAAGGAATCAGGTAACGAGATAAGTCAGCCACGTGGAGAATTTAATTCTCTGTAGAATTTGCTTTTAAGTCTCTGTAGTACCTGGCTGCTGGCTGACGCTCTGCAGCAAGGAAGAGTTTCATTAATGTCCAAAGGTATTTAATTTTATTTAGCAGTTGTGGATATAATTTTCTACATCCTCAGGCAGGGTTGGAGTTCACGTCTCTAACACTGAACAGGAGTTTTTAAGCCCTCTACGACATGTAGATCCTTTTAAAGCTTTTAGTGCATTAGTGATTTGCCACAGGTTGGAATGGAGATGTGAGAGCGGTTTGAGGGAACTGGGGACTATACTGCCTAAAAATTTCATCAGAAGGTGGATTTAAGCCCTTACCTACTTCACAAAATCTTTCCTTTTTGACTCAGTTTTAATTGTCTAATCTTTTTTCCTCTGTCTTTGCCCCATGGGTTGGTTTGTTGTTTTTTTTTTTTTACAAGTTCTGTCTTTAGTCTGTTTCCCTGGCTTCCTATTCCCAAGGAGTAACACTGGAATTTGTGCCAATGGGGCTCTCCCCTTTTCCTTAGGATTGCTGTGTTCTCAGTATCTGTCTTTTACGATGAGAGGATCGTGGTGGTTGCAGAGCAGAGGCCGGATGCGTCTGAAGAGGACAGTTTTCAGTGGATGAGTCGAGTGCTGCAGGTAAACCCGCTGACACGGGTGGACGAGGCGAGTTTGTGCGGTTTTTCAGTGCGGGGGCAGATCAGAGGCCATCAGCATGTCCCAGATGGAAAGAGCACAGGCTCCACCATCCCTCTTGGCGCAAGGTATTTTTACAGGGTCACAAGCTGGGTACATCTGCTGCGTACAAGCTGTTCTGTTATGTCCTGAAGGTCCTGGGAACGCGGCTGCAATACGGAGTAGTGAAGGCTCTGACGAAGAGGTCGGCATTTACGCTTAGCGGAATGACTGTTAGAGAAACACGGTTGTCTCTCAGCACTGCGAAGCAGATCCGGTGCTCAACCTTAGGAGTTCTGCTTTTACTCTTGGATCGTGCTGGTGCTGCTTATGATTTAAAGCTACCCTTAGCCTTTGGAGCTGCATTTTCAGCAGGGAGACAGTAAGCTGAGAAAGGGTAAAACAGCTGAAGAGCATAGTCCTGAAGTAGAATGAGTAGCAAATACTTAACTTTGAGAGCTGCGTGCATTGCATGTAGGTCATTCTTGGGAGTGATGTTTCAGGTTGTGAAGTCTGCAAACTGCTGAGGAAAATCAGGGAAGTACCTGGTGGTCTGAATAATGTATTAGGTGCCTGAACGCTGAGGCGGACAAAAAGTAACAGAGTGTGATGGTTCAGAGGAGACAGATGGGTAAAATCCTAAGATCAAAATCATATGATTCATCAAGCAACTGTGTGTATTTTGGGATTTTGGTCATGAAAGATTTAAAAAAGGATTTCTTGTATATGAAGTAGGCTATAAAGGCAGGGATGCTAACAAGCACTTAGCTCTTAGCATGGGGCTCGCTGACATTACAGAGGTGAAATGGAATGGTAGTGACTGACTTGCTCCTCCAGTACCTTATAAATGCAGGGCTTTGTCTTGCAGTATGTCCGTGCAGCCGGTAACAGCAGACTGTCTCCAATAGCACCAAGAATTCGTGTACCCATCTTTCCTTTCTCTAGGCAATTGACAGCATTCACCAAGTGGGTGTGTATTGCCTTGCTCTTGTGCCAGCCAACACCTTGCCAAAAACTCCGTTGGGAGGAATCCATATCTCTCAAACTAAACAGCACTTTCTGGAGGGCTCTCTGCATCCGTGCAACATCCTCATGTGCCCGCACACCTGTGTGACGAACTTGCCAAAACCCAGGCAGAAACAACCAGGTAACACAAGATCCTCCAGCCCTTCCTTTTTCTTTTTTTTTTTTAAAATGTTCATAAACTGAAGTTCACAATCTCAGACATGGGAAGCCGTGTGATGCCTCCAACACCGACTGTCCTACTTGCTGGGGACCAGAGCTTGTCTTGTGGCCTGTGGCTGGGGCGTGTTTGAGGCCTCTCTTTGCATGTGTCGGTCAGGAATTTTGATTCCAGCCTTTGAACTCCTGGGGATTCTCTCTGCTGATGAATAGGAGGCTAGCAATGCCTTCTGAACTCCATCCGTAGCTTTCATTACCTCTCCTCTTGCACCCGTGCCCGGGAGCGGTGGGAGCCCACAGAGAATCTTTGTACCTCCGCTGCCCAGCAGTTTGCAGTTCTAGGCCAGCTCTTTCCCATTTGCCTGGAAAGTCCAGATTTCATGTGGCTTTTCTTTATCAACAGGTGTTGGCCCTGCCTCTGTGATGGTGGGGAACCTGGTTGCTGGGAAGCGCATTGCTCAAGCCTCTGGAAGAGATCTTGGTCAAATAGAAGACAATGATTTAGTTAAAAAGGTAAATCAGGATGTGTTACAGCTAGAGAATGGGGAAAGAATTTGCCCTGCAGCTGAATGCAAAGCAGCGAGGACAGGAAGTGGACTTAAATACCGCCTCTGAAGTAGAAGCACTAGTATTTAATTACTGCCTCTCTCTTTCAGCACCAGTTCCTGACAGAGGTATTACAGTGGAGAGCTCAAGCAACTCCTGACCACCCACTCTTCCTTTTATTAAATGCCAAGGTACAGTCAGTGCTGAGTCGTTGGGTTTTGAAGGTCCACGGCCTGTTTTTCAGCACAAGTTTGAGACTGTTTAAAATCTTTTGCCCACTCCAGTGTCTCCTGTTTAGTCATTGTATTGGATTTTGCCCATAGATTTGTAAATTAAAATTTGAATCTTTGAACCTATAGGTCACTTGATCTAAACGACTGTCATGGTTCAATGCTTCATTTTAAAACTGAGCGTGTTTGTAGGTCCCACTGGTTCCTGTATCATTTAATGGTGTATCCCTGTTGAGTATATTCTGGCAAGGTTCTGGTGCAAGAAGACCTGAACTGACTCCCTGGAAGGTAGAATTTTCTAGAGCAGATCTAACCCCATCTCTATCTTTTTGATATTGTAGTGGATAAATGGCTCACTGAATGCCAGCAGCCTATAGGCATAGATAACTAGTAGCTATAGACTGACACTAGCAAGAAAGTGTTTTGGTTGGGTTGGTTTTTTCCCAGCAGCCATTTTAGTGACACGTGTGTTGTGCCAGGCCCTGTTTAGAGCATTTTTGTCTCCTTTCAAGGGAACCACTGTGTGCACAGCCACCTGCCTTCAGTTGCACAAAAAAGCGGAGAGAATTGCATCAGTTCTGTGTGACAAAGGACATCTCAATGCAGGAGACAATGTGGTGCTTCTTTATCCTCCTGGTAAGCAAGTTTTAATAATGACCGCATCCCACTGCGGGAACGCAGCATGGTCTTTCTTTGAAATCTCATTGACATCTGGAAATACAGGAGAGATCGTTGAACCAGCGATACCTTAGGGACTGCGTAACTCACTGATCTAGTTTTCACTCCAGAGAGGGCTGTCCCAATGTCTTGCACCATCAAGACTCAAACTTTGATTCTCTAGAGTTTTGGAAAAGCCAGTCTGTACCTTCACACTCCTGGCTAGATCTTGCCATGTCATGATGTCTAGAATAAAACTGTCAAACACTTCTGTGGTTATCAAAGATCCTCTGGTATGGTACGTTCACTGTGAAGTTATGAGAAACTGCACGTTCTGAGAGTTGCGCTGGTCACCCTGCCAGAGACTCCTCAGCTCCTGGTCTGCTCAGATCCTGTCTGAAAAGTCACGTTGCCAGTTGGCAGCTCTGCATCCAGGGAAGCACATAGTTTGCTGTGAGAAATAGTGGGGTGGCTTCTGGTGGAGACTGGTGCCATCACCTTCAGCTCTGCAGAGAAAGGGCACTTCACCTGAGACCGTTGGGTGCCTTTTCTACAGCAGTAGGCTGGGAACAGCGGGACACAGGCTGGGAACAGTGGGACACACGCTGGGAACAGCGGGACACAGGCTGCCTGTCGAGGCTGGTAGCACACAGCTTCATCACTTGGCCTGTGTAAGACGCTCACCAGTAGTGAGCGGTGCTCTCTGGTGTGCACACTTCTTGTCCTGCCAGACAACTCTGGTTTGTCCTGACTGACTTTTGAGCCATTTGACACTTGGAACATTCTTTTCCTGTAAGATGGATACGGTTTTCTGTGTGGTCAGTCCGCTCTACTTTCCCAGTCCCCTATGCCAAGCTTTCTTAGCTTCCTCGTTGCGCTGTCCTTGGTGTTTCAACTGTTTACGTTGCACATCTACGCTGTGGAGGTGACTAGTGTCTGTACCACCTTCTAACGGAAATCGGAACCGATGCTTGGAGCAAAAGTACTCGGGGGGGAGAGGCTGGTGTCACCGGGGTGTCCGTCCACCAGTGTCCCACACTACAGCCTATCGTGTCCTTGCAGGCATTGAGCTAATCACCGCGTTCTATGGCTGTTTGTACGCTGGCTGCATCCCCGTGACCGTGAGACCACCTCATGCTCAGAGCCTCACTGCTACTCTGCCCACTGTGCGAATGATCGTGGAAGTGAGTAACGGGGCTGGAGCTGAGAGCATGGCTGGAGCGCTCTTGCTTCTGCCTCTCCCACCGGCGTAGTTGACTCTGCTGTCCAAACTCCCGTGCTGTTTACGTGACAGCCGTGATTGAAGCACGTGTTGTAGCTGAAGGACAGTGTTTTCGTTCATAAAATGCAAGAGGGAACCGCCTCTCCTTATGTGCAAGATGAATCGCTGTGAAGCGGGTGGTTTCTGAGACACTACGGTGATGGTACCGCTTAAAATTTCACTTTGACACTCCTTACTGCTGGGCAAGTGCAGATCCTGCTGTTAGTTATTTTCCAAGCCCAGTAACCAAAAAAGCACGTCTCCCCTTTGTAACCACGGGGAGAAAGCTAGATGTAGACTCTGTAACGTTCTCACCTGCTCTAAAGGTCATGGTTATTGGCATTTTAGTCTGCGTTTGGGGTTTTAGTGAAGGAAGAGTAGAGAGCAGTGTTGCCAAAGCCAAAGGAATTAGTACAAGTGTGTTAGGGGAAGCTGGCTACAGATGGTAAAAGACACTCTCTGAACATCACATCTTGCAATGTCAGTGCCGCTGGGACGTGCTTTTGTCTTTCTTTTTTTTAGTAAGTGTTTATCTTTTTAGGTCAGCAAAGCTGCCTGTATTCTCACAACCCAGACCTTAATGAGACTACTGAAATCCAGAGAGGCAGCTGCTGCTGTAGATGTGAAAACCTGGCCAACCATCATTGACACAGGTGTGGTCCATGGGCTAAAAGACTTTTTGAAGTTCTGTGTAGGGGAACTGACTTCCAAAGGGACTGTCCCCCATTTCAGATGCTAACTGGATGGCTCTTTAGAATTTGTTTGAATATTTAGAAAAACAGTCCAAGATAAAAGCTGGGTCTGACCTTGTTGATTGACATCTCTTCTGCATTTGTTGAGCTATGCATGGAAAATAAAGTTACTGAAAAGCCATGTTGCAGACAACTGTTAATTTTCTTAAGACAAGGGCGAAGTTGGTCTCTTCTCCCTTTTCCTCAGAATAAATAACTTTTTACTTGGGAACTTGGGCAAAAGTCTTGTCATGCTAGTCTGTCTCTTTCGGAAAGAGAATTAATAGAAAGCTTTATTGTCCATCTCGGGCTTTTTGGAAGTTGTGTTCTCCTTTCAAATACCAGTTTGGTAATCAAAAATTAACCACATTTGTTCCTTTCTTGTACAGATGACTTGCCCAGGAAGCGGCTGTCTCAGATCTATAAGCCACCTACGGCTGAAATGTTAGCGTATCTAGATTTTAGCGTTTCCACAACAGGCATGCTTACAGGAGTAAAGGTACAGTAAAATGGGGGTTTTGGTGTCTTGTCTTTGGCTGACGTTCTGACCCACCTCTCCCCTCGGCCTCCACCTCTGCTAGTTTAAATAAAGACTATGCTTTTCCTCCACTAAAGCTCTGGATTCGCTGCAGACAGTGCAGTGTGACTTTGTGCCGAAAAATTAGTTGTGCAGTGTAGGAAGACGGGTCTCTACGCTGGGCATCAGGAATTCTGCTGCTGCCTCCCACTGGAGAGCTGTGAGCAATGCGGGCAGCAGGGCTGCGAGCTGCTGCTGTCCCCCCAGCAAGAGCAGAATGGGAATGCAGTTCATAGAATCATAGAATCACTTGGGTTGGAAGAGACCTTCAAGATCATCGAGTCTAACCATAAATCTACACTGCCAAACCCACCCCTAACCCATGTCCCTCAGCACCACGTCTGCCCGGCTTTTAAATACCTCCAGGGACGGCGATTCCACCACCTCCCTGGGCAGCCTGTTCCAGCACTTGATAACCCTTTTGGTAAAGAAGTTTTTCCTAATCTCCAACCTAAACCTCCCCTGGCACAACTTGAGGCCATTTCCTCTTGTCCTGTCGCTTGTTCCTTGGGAGAAGAGCTTGACCCCACCTGGCTATAACCTCCTTTCAGGGAGTTGTAGAGAGTGAGAAGGTCTCCCCTCAAGCTGCTCTTCTCCAGGCTGAACACTCCCAACTCCCTCAGCCGCTCCTCATGAGACTTGTTCTCCAGACCCCTCCCCAGCTCCATTGCCCTTCTCTGGACACACTCCAGCACCTCAATGTCTCTCCTGTACTGTGGTGCCCAAAACCGGACACAGCACTCGAGCTGTGGCCTCACCAGTGCTGAGTACAGGGGCACAATCACTTCCCTGCTCCTGCTGGTCACACTGTTCTTGATACAGGCCAAGAGAAACTAAAAATGAAAGCCCTTAGATGATCATTAATGATCAGCTGTGTTTGGAGCCCGAGATACCTAAAGCTTTTCAGCAATAGCTGTTGGTATCACCATTTCTGGTTTACTGTGGCTCGGAGGGTTCTGCAGTGCTCTGCCTCTGCTGTGGAAGGTACAGGAAGAAGAAACAGTTCATGGGGAAGTGTCGTCAAGGCAAACCTGTCTTTATTCTTACCTGCCTGTCTTGATGAAGTCCTGCTTTGATGCCCTTGAACTTCAGCACGGTTTCTGTGTCTCTTGCGTTGCAGATGTCCCACGCAGCAGTGAGTGGCCTTTGCAGGGCCATCAAGCTTCAGTGTGAGCTCTACTCCTCCCGGCAGATTGCAATTTGTCTCGATCCCTATTGTGGACTAGGTTTTGTGCTCTGGTGCCTGTGCAGGTACGACTTTCGAGGGGAGAAAGGAACAGATTGACTCGTGGCTGGTTATAAACTGGAAGTGGCAGTACACAGCTTATGTGGTGTAATTACAGGCAAATCATGTTGACATTACCAAAATTACTAATTTACAGTAAGGGGAGAATTTGTCTTTGAACTGACAATAATACGTTCCCTTTTCCTGCAGATTAGGGAGATGTTATCCTATCTTGATTATGCGTATTTGTGCTGCCAAATACTACTGGCTCCAGAATGTTTCTCTTGCCTTTCTTCCTTGATTACACGTTGCGCTACGGGAGTTTTCGTTCCGTACACTGTGTGGTTGAGCCAGTTCTGTTCCTTCACTCTGACGGAGCGTGTGCACGTGTGTGTGTGTGTGTATAAATTGTTATTCTTGTACAGTAAGTTGTATTTTTAAATCAGTGTTGGTGAAGGAGGTGGGCGTCGGAGCTATTATCAGTTTGCTTCCGATGCAGAGTCCCACAACTTGCTTTTGGTCTAATGGGAGCGTAACGTCAAAATACAGTAGATATTAATTTAAAGATAACGACATACTACACAAAAATGTTTTCTTCCTTAATGTTCTTCACAGTGTGTATTCTGGACACCAGTCAATTTTAATTCCTCCTATGGAGCTGGAATCCAATCTTTTTCTCTGGTTATCTACTGTCAGCCAGTATAAAATAAGGGACACTTTCTGTTCCTATTCAGTCATGGAACTGTGCACAAAGGGACTTGGAAACCAAGTTGAAATGTTGAAGGTAAGAAATGTTTCCTGAATGTGATGTTACATAAATTGAGGAAACGGTGGTACTGAAGCAAAGTGATAGGATTGTTAAACACAAGAGTTTTCCTGTCACACGAGTCTCGAGTCCACGGCTTGCTCGGAAAGCAAAAGCAGCAAAGAATGTTGGCAGCCCCAGGAAATTAGAAGGATGGAAATTGAGGAGGGGGTGTGCGTTGTGGCATCGGTGGGAGGTTTCCAGCGAGTGTCGGAGCCTGCTGGGCAGCCTCTGGAGCGCGGGCGCCGGCAGCGGAACGCTGTGCAGGAGAATCGCTTATGTAACAGTCTGCAGCGACGGCTCAGACCGGCACATGATGTAAAGCACACGTGTTGGGCGATGTGCTAAATAGAGGTGTTTTCTCCTTGGAGATAAGAGGAAAAAAAAAAAAAAGCTACGGAAAATGCTTGAGGTGGCTTTTTGCAGGGGGTTTATTGAAACGGTGAGATTAAGGATCAGTCGTGTTCTGTTGGTGGCAGAGTTGTGAAGGTGTCTGCTTTGGGGGGTGTCACCGGTCACACAGCGTAACGCCCAGACTCAAAACAGCTGCATTCAGGATCACATCAAGAAATGATAACGGATCCTGGTCCCGGTTTTGTTGAAGACTCGGTGTAATCCCAGGAAATGACTTTACTCTCACTTGGTTTGGTTTCTATCTATATAAACAGTGAATAACAGATGTAATCTTAGCTGAAAAGCACTGCAGCAGCATGTGGTGCAACGTTCTGCAGCAGAGGAAGAAGCACTGTTAATGCATGTTTTGCTCTAGCAGTATTTCTAAGCTCTGGTCACACACTTATAATGACAAATAGAAGCTGAAGAGAGGAAATAACTTCAACACAAGAACAGGGTTTGTCCTGCGTTTCCCAAGGAGTTCCCAGGGATAAAAAGCAAATGTCACTACTTGTGAGGGGACAGATCTCGGTGCGGTGTAGCAGAGGTAATTAACACATTCACCCCTTTGCATTCATTTGTGTTTTCTTCCAGGCACGAGGAATTAATCTGTCCTGTGTCCGGACTTGCGTGGTAGTTGCAGAGGAACGGCCGCGAGTTTCTCTCACTCATTCCTTCTCCAAACTCTTCAAAGACATTGGCCTGTCCTCCCGTGCCGTAAGCACCACCTTCGGGTCAAGAGTCAACGTTGCTATCTGTTTACAGGTAACCAAGTGCTTTCCAGTGCAGGCTTTGTCACCCGCATCAGATTTCCAGATTCAGTTCTATTCTGAATCGGCAAAATTCCTGGTCTGCACACGCTTTCGTTAGTGTGTAGCCCAACATCTGCTTTGTAGAGAACAGCTGGCACAAGATTTAAGCAGCTTCTCTTGTTTTCAACTGCCAGATTATATCACAGATGCTCGAAACAACTGAAAATTATATTAGAGAACTGTTTATTTCCATGTAAACAGTGACTGGTTGCCCCAGGGGTGAAGCTGAGCTTGGGTTGTCTCCGTAGCAGCTCCTCTCCCCAAAGATGCCTCCCACACTGGTGTTGGTGTAGGGAGAAAATAGCCTGGTTACTGAAGTGTTTCCCTCAGTGCAACTGCAATGTGACGGAGAAATGTGAATATTAATTTTGCTGCCGGTAAGAAACCCCTGGAAACGTTTATGAGCTGAGGCAGAAGTTACCCTGACTTCCGCGGAGACCTTGATTTTTTTTTTTTTTTTTTAATGTTAACTTTTCAGGGAACGTCTGGGCCTGATCCCACCACGGTGTATGTAGATCTGAAATCCTTGAGACATGACAGGTACAGTAAGTTTACTTAAACTTATTTAATAGCTATATAAAATGTTGTCATGGTACTGAGCTATCGCACCTTTCGGTAGATTTCAGCTCTTTCTTTCTTTACTTTCAGAGTACGTCTAGTGGAAAGGGGAGCTCCACAAAGCCTGCTGCTTTCAGAATCTGGGAAGGTAACTTTTTATTACTTGGAGCACACAATTTTTATTCCCACGGCACACAGCATCTGCTGGCCCCACGTTGCTTTTCCTGCCCCTCATGACGTAGATGCGTAAGGCCGTCCTGTGGCATGGCATGAGAAGAGGTGGTGGCTGGTTACATTGTTCCTCTGGGAATTTAGCTCCATTTATGATGAAGTGTCTGTTGCCTTAGGTGCATGCTTTGCCGAGAATTGGGAGAATTGGTTCTGTTTACAGTAAACGACCCCAATCAAAAATATCTGCTGTTGCATCCTTGAAATCAGCGTGCATTTGGGATTTCCTGTAACTCTTGTTCCCTTCTGCAAATGCATTAACAAAAAGATGTTTCCTAGTAGTTTTTAACATTGAATTCATCAAAATCAAGGCCTAGCAGCATTTACAGGCCTGGAATCCCTTACCTGCCTGGCTCTTGAGTCGCAAAATACATCCGTACCATTGGCGTAGCTCAGTGTACGTGTCCTAGCGTGTTTCGTACCTGTTTGTCATTTCTGTGGCTGAAATCATGCCTTTCCGGAGGTAAATGAAATACCTTTGTATTCTAGTTGTGCATGAAGATAATTTATATATGAATCACATGTTCCTTCTTATGATCTTTAGATTTTACCTGGAGTCAAAGTAGTCATCGTTAACCCTGAGACAAAAGGGCCTCTCGGAGATTCTCACCTTGGGGAGGTAAGCGCAGGTTTCGCTGTTTGGGTGGCTTCTCCTCCCGGCTGCCTCTTGAGCTATATTCTCCCCGGTGGGTGACAGTTTGTGAGTGGTAATACTTGCAGGTCTTTTTAAGCTGAATTATTGCTGGAGTGTGCAGAATTTGGGTGTGATATTTTACTGCCAAGTGTAAAGAAAAAGGCTACTAGGAGGGAAGGCTTATTCCACTCTAAATCTTGCGTAACTGGCTTCTAAATAATCTAATTTACATTTTGCTTTTCTTAACTTGATTACGCACCAGTATATTTGATCTGTTATTGGATTATTTGATCTAATCTTGATAGATTATTATCAATTTTTGGACTTCACATTACAAAAATCCACACTTTATTTACTGACTTAATCCTCAGCGTGCAGTAGATCTGGGAGTAGGTCTGCAGGACGCTGTTTTAAGATTCTACGGGATGTTTGGAGGTTTGAGCTAAACGCAGAACTGCGTTGGAAAATCTCAGATAGAAAAAGAGAACCTTCTTGGCACAGTTTATCACCTGCTCCATTTTAATACCCAACAGATGGTTTTGTTAGTGTGTAGATCTCACTGGTTTTCCGCTTCCTGTACAGATTTGGGTAAATAGTCCCCACACGGCCAGTGGCTACTACACTATCTATGACAATGAAACCCTTCAAGCTGATCATTTCAACACCCGCCTGAGCTTTGGCGACGCCGCTCAGACGCTTTGGGCTCGGACTGGATACCTTGGGTTTGTTCGTCGGACAGAGCTCACAGCTGCCAGCGGAGGTACGGCACAAATTAGTCTTCATCTTCCAAATGAAGAAGTTTTTTTCTTTCATAGGTGTCTGGATACAAGAGATGCTTTGTTTTATCTAAATTCCATTTATTGCCTGCTGTTTTCTGTTTCCATGGTATGCATACGCTTCATTTCCCATCTCTCCTCTCCAGAGCGCCACGATGCACTGTACGTTGTTGGAGCACTGGATGAAACTTTGGAACTGAGAGGACTGCGCTACCATCCCATTGATATCGAGACTTCTGTATCTCGGACGCACAGGAGCATTGCGGAATGGTAAAACAGCTGTGAAACGTGAATTCCTCCTAACCTAGCCAAAATGTAGCAGCGTTTATGCAAAGATGCAGGATTTAATAGCAAAAAAAAAATAAATACACGAGGCAAATTCAGATACTTTTTTTTGTGTTACCATCAGCAAGTCATGCACCTCATTTCCCATCTGTAGATCGGAATAGTACTGGGCTGACTGACTCAATGTTTTCTCACGAGCCTCAATTCAAAATAGAAATGATGATTTCCTGCTCTGTGGTGAAAAGAACCGTTTGTGTTCGAGTCAGTGAAAGCAGCGTTTAGTTGGTATGTCACACTGGGATGCGTTTGAACTGGTCTTTGGCCATGTCCAAGGTCCCCTTGGAGTCAGGTCGCTTGGAAACGCAGCCCAAAGCAGGTGGTAAACTCTGTCTGAGGATGAAGATCTGTAAACTTTGGATCTTTGTGTGTGTGAAAATAACTGGGCTTTCTTTGTTTTTTGTTTGTTTGCTTCTTTTTAACTTCTAGTGCTGTGTTCACGTGGACCAACTTGCTGGTGGTGGTTGTGGAGCTGTGTGGCTGTGAACAGGAAGCCCTGGATTTGGTTCCGCTCGTTACCAACGTGGTTCTGGAAGAACATTACCTGATCGTGGGAGTGGTGGTGGTGGTGGATCCTGGAGTTATTCCCATCAATTCCAGAGGAGAGAAACAACGAATGCACCTCCGCGACAGTTTTCTGGCTGATCAGTTAGACCCCATATATGTAGCCTATAACATGTAACGTGTGTGGGGGACGTGATGGTCGGAAACTTTGCGGGACCACTAAATGACAAAGGGTGGCTGGAGAAATGAAGCTGGTGAATATTACTAATACTTGATATAAAGTTTGAGATTGCTGCCATATTCCCTTCATCTCATCCTGTGGTATTAAGATCCCGCTAACTACCAACGGACAAAAGGAAATGTGGTAGACAATGGAAAACACTTGTAACAGTTTACTGAAATATTAGCTTTATAGAAAATGCAAAATTGACAAGTGTGTGAGCTACAAAAATTCCTAAGGCCTTTACAGTAGTGTTACTTTTTTCATCTGTTGTACATATTTGTATTTTTATCTAATACTGTTTTAGGATTCTATAAGGGGAGGGTTTATTTAGTTAAGATAATAAACTATTAAGAAAAGGGTCATCAGAGTTCTGCAGTTCCCTACTATATACTGTACTTTGCCTCTGTACTGTAGCTATTCATTCCATGGGATCACACAACTTATTTAAAATTGTGCCATGACCAAATCGATAACTTACGGAATCTAAGAGTTACTTATTCATATAGATATTTCTTGAATTTAAAAAGAATTTTGCCTATATTTTAAATATGTAAATATTATTATACATAATTCACTTAGAAAATTAACTTGGATAATGATGACAGCTGAAGGTAGAAATTTTTAAGGACAAGTAACTTTTGTGGTCCTTAGCATAATTACATTTGGTTAGTCAACTAATGTGACATACATGCATCTTTCACGCGTTTCCTTATTTCAGTACGTAGTCTTTTATTGCTGGCCAGAAGCAATAGCACGTAGAAACCTGTTTTTCTAAAAGAAAAGAGGCTGAATTTAAAGAGGAATGGGGAATTTGGTAGAAATGGCAGTGCAAGTCCAAAATGCTTAATTGAAATGATGCGCCTGGGTGCTGGACTCTGCCTCCCGCTCTGTGACACCGTGTGTTTCAGGGAAAAGAAGCTCCTGTCGATGGACACGCAGTTCAAGTTGCTGTTTGTGCAGTTCAGTCGTGATTCCATTCAGCTCCCTCGAGGTAGAGCAAGAAATACTGTAAACAGGCTTTAATGTAAACTGGGAGGCGACAGCCCACTTGTCCTCAACGCGTTCCCTAGAAAGAACGAGAGAATTCTGGGGTTTTGGTTGAATGCGGTTTTCCTTTAACAGGAGGAGGCACAAAAATGAGAGCAATTCCAGTAAATGCATCGTTAAATAACTTAGTGAAAATTAATATCCCAGCCTTCAAAATACTGTGTTGGGTTTCACATCAGTAAATGTAAAGAACGGGAAGCTTCGGAGCAGTGGGTGTCAGCTCTTGCTGTTGGGAAGCAGTTGCACAGCGGGCTGAGGGCTAGGTGGTCTTTAAGCTTTGACTCAAAATTTACCTTTCATCTAATACTGAATAATCTTTTAAGAACAATTAAATTCCTGTGGGTGTTGAGGAAATCCGATTTTGGAAGCGCTGAGACCTGAGACCAGATACTGCAACAGGGTTTTTTTGAGTCAAACGCGGTATGCGGTGTAAAGAAACCTGTTATTAAAATATTCCAGATTACCTCATTCAGAGTTTGGGGCAGTTTTTAAGAGGTGTATAGAGGGAACTTGGAAGATCCTGTGGCCGTTACCAGAGCGTATCTGTGAGCAAACCCCAGTTTTATTCTCAGAAAAAAAACCCCTGATGCTTTGTTAGTTCTTCACCGAAGGCAGGGCCTTCAATTTAGACGATAAATTCTGACTGGGATTTTTGAAAACAGTTTGGCGGGGGAATAGATTTAGAAACTGGAAGTTGTTACGGCAAGTCTTAGACGTCGGGAGTTCTTTGCAAACGCTTCGGTTTCCGGGTGCAAACCCTGGAACAATTGTCTCTTTCTGTATCCACCGCGGCCGCGCGACGGCGCCGCTGTTTTCCTGGTGCCACGCTGCTGCCTGGGGGGAAGGTTGGCAGCGAGGGTGGTGTCGGGGCTCTTCAGGGCTGCACAACCTGTGCGTGACGTGACGGCTTTAATATATTTCCTTTTACCAACCGGGCCACGAGGCGAGGCAGGTGACGGGTGTGACTGTGCCTCACGCGCCCGGTCCTGCAGCTGAGGGTGTGAAGTGCACCGAGTTGTTCTCCCGTTTCAGCGGCGACGTCGCGGTGTTGCGTGTTAACGCGTCACCTCAGCGTGTTCTCGCACTGCAAAGGGACTGGCAGAACAGCTCCGCTTCCTCCTGGCCCGTTTCAGAAGACGTTCTGGTGGTCTTGACCTTCTTCTTACTCAAAGCTTCAGATAATTTGTTCCGGGAAATACTTTTATTTGTCCATTGAAGTGGATTTTAAGTGCAGTTCTAGGATCGCCTTTTATTTTTACTCGCAATTTTTCAGAAACAAAAAGCGCGTGTATTAATTTGATCAAAGATTCCCAGTATGTGCCAGATGGACTTTCTGAACGACATACTGGATTATTTTGATTTTATTTTTCTTTTTTTTTCCTCGTTTTTTTATTTGGCAAGACATCGATCGCTTCTTGGGGTTTGGGGGTTTATCTTGCAAGTTTACGGCATACTCTTAATCTTCCTTCTGGCACGTTACATTCCTCTGTGTCGGAGAACTGTTGAGTTTACAGTCCTGCCCGTAGAACGAGAGAACATTCCGCTCGCGATGGCCAGTAAGTGACGCCGAGCAGCTGCCTGGTTCTGACCCTGCTGAAATGCTTCTGTCCGCCTTTGGCACAGCAAAAAGCGCCGTACCGGGGCGGAAGAAGCACGGAGCCGCGACTCTGGCAACCCCCATTTCCAACTCCGGCTCTGCTAACGACTTGCCGCGAGGCCTCCGCGGGCCCTTTCGCTCCTCCCGCTTCTTCCCCTGCCGATGCGGATATTTATCCGATCCTTGCGACAGTCCCTTTGTTCTCCCAGACTGATGGATGGTGACCTGGCCGGGGAGGGCTGGCACAGCTGGGACCGTCCGGCTTCCTGCTGGTTGCTCAGTGTCATTCCGCGCGAGAACGAGCCCGGACAGGAGCCCGGCAGGGCCTCGGAGGTCGTGCGGCCAGGTGCAGAGCGGGATGCTTTTCCCTACCTGCTGGATCCAGGGCCGGGTCCCCAGAAGCGGGCTCGCCCTGCCAGTTTGGCCTCGCAGCTTTTACCCACTTGTAGAAGGCAAATTAGTTCCTACTGTTGGCTAGCAGATTCCAAGCTGACAGCTGCAGTGAAACTTAAAAACTAGGAATTCTGTAACGCTTTGAACTAAAAATATTTGGTATGTCTTGCTGTTGATGAGTATTCCCCGAGCGGATATGTGGGTCCAGGTAACCTCGAGTCCTGTTCTGTTAAAATTTGCACTGCATTTCTGATTCCAATAAATGTAATTAAGATGTGTCATACTAATGGTCCTGAAAATAAGGTTGTAAAAATGAGAGAAATTTTAGCCCTAAATGCAATTTTTCTTTAATTTCTGTCAACCAATTCACCATTGTCAAATCCAGACTACAGCGTTATGTAATTATGTATAAAGTTTTTATTTATTTAAAATTAGATTAGCTATACGTTTTTAAATTTAACATCTGGCTGGACAGTGTTCCATTAACGCATTGATTGTGTTTCCTTTGTCTTGTGTTAATAAATATTGATGCCTGACTGCTTCCTTAGTTCTCTCCAAAGGATTTTTATTTTATTTTATTTTCGACTGGAATTTGGGGAGAGATTTACAGACTCTCCAACCTCTGCGCTTCCCGATGCGGCGCGATGGGTTCGGCTGTGTGCGGTGCTGCGTGAGCTGCGGACGCTGCGGTGGTGCTTGAGATTTACCGCTCGTTAATCTCCGCTCTCTAACTAACCACGGAGCTTTTATGATGATTTCTTTTAAATACTGCTAAATGTTGAGATAGAGTTTAGTCCCCGCGCGAGGGGGACTATGCCAGCCCCTGTCTGTGCGTGTGCCTGCACGGAGCTGTGTCTTTCTGGCTGAGGAGCAGCAGTTTTACCCTGGTTTCTTCTGACAACTTCTCAATTTCTGTAAATCTGCCCTGTATTTTAAAATTTTCTGCTTAATACTGGGAAAACCTCTTTTTAACAAGCAAACCAACCACAAAGACGCTTACTTTGGCTCGTTTTATTAATCTGGTAAATCAAATTAACCAATAAATCTTTCCATAAATACGTTTAGCATTCAGTGACCGAACTTCCCGAAATGGCCGATTGTTGTTGCCGCAGCTCCAGCCATGGCACCGGTACCGGGCTTGTAACCACACAGGTCACCGGGCCGGAAAAACGGCCCCGTTCTCGGGGAGGGAAACATGGAGCTGGGGAAGCTGCTGAGCTTTGACATTGAAAAATGGGTGCTTTTG